>OZ038397.1:27870257-28102562 GCA_964036045.1 Eutreptiella sp. 'Long Island Sound 2002' | reverse complement strand
TCCCCACTTGCACCCCTCAGAGTAGGTACCACGGGGTCACCGAGATCGACGAACATAGCAAAAATGGCTGGAAAGTGCATAAGCTGCATAAGCGCTCGTCCCACTCCGCCCCATACAAACCCCATAGAGTCGGGACCCGGAAAAACTTTTTCGGCTCAAAATCGAAAAAAACCAAAAGATTCATGATTTTCGACCCAAAAAAAGGGGGGGTCATTTTTTGACCCCCCCCCACCCCCCCCCCACCCCCCCACCCCCCCCCCCTCCCTCAAAACCTGAAAAAAGTGGGTTTCAAGTGGGGGGGGTTTGGGGGGGTCCGGACCAAAAACTCATTGGGGGATGCGATTATTGAACAAAATAATGATTTTACAAGGGGTTAAACGAACAATTCAACCCCTTGGGGTAGGGTACGCGAATAGCCCCAAAATGGCCAAAATGGGGGGTATGTGGCATTTTCCCCTATATATGCCTGCCTGGCTTTGATCTAACAACCTCTGCGAGGTGATTCTATTGCCTTCGGCAAGTCCACCTCGCAGAGAATCTACCGCGAGCAACACACACCCAAAATAGGATGGAAACTACATAAATACCGGCTAAAACATGCTTTACATACCTTGGATGATCATTTTAGGTGATCACGGTATCAAAAAAAACAAGTTTCGAAAACTTCCATTTTTGAGGTGCCCAGGGTGACAAACTGCATCAGCAGGTTGTGTACCAATCCCTTGGGAGACCCCCCCCCCCCTTGGACCTAATACCCAAATCGGGTGAAAAACACGTAAATACGGCCTAAAACATGCTTTACATACCTTGGATGGTCATTTTAGGTGATCACAATATCACAAAAACAAGTTTCAAAAACGTCCATCTTTGAGCTGTCCGGGGTGAAAAACTGCATAAGCAGGTTGTGCACCCGTCCCTTGGCCCCCCCCCCCCCCGACGTGATACCCAAATAGGGCGAAAAACACGTAAATACGGCCTAAAACATGCTTTCCATACCTTGGATGGTCATTTTGGGTGGTCACAATATCAAAAAAATATGTTTCGAAAACTTCCATTTTTGAGCTGTCCGGGGTGAAAAACTGCATAAGCAGGTTGTGCACCTGTCCCTTGGGAGACCCCCCCCCCCCCGACCTAACACCCAAAAAGAGTGAAAAACACGTAAATACGGCCTAAAACATGCTTTCCATAGCTTGGATGGTCATTTTAGGTGGTCACAATATCAAAAAAACAAGTTTCGAAAACTTCGATTTTTGAGCTGTCCGGGTTGAAAAACTGCACAAGCAGGTTGTGCACCCGTCCCTTGGGAGACCCCCCCCCCGGACCTAACACCCAAATAGGGTGAAAAAAACGTAAATACGGCCTAAAACATGCTTTCCATAGCTTGGATGGTCATTTTAGGTGGTCACAATATCAAAAAAACAAGTTTCGAAAACTTCGATTTTTGAGCTGTCCAGGTTGAAAAACTGCATAAGCAGGTTGTGCACCCGTCCCTTGGGAGACCCCCCCCCCCGGACCTAACACCCAAATAGGGTGAAAAACACGTAAATACGGCCTAAAACATGCTTTCCATAGCTTGGATGGTCATTTTAGGTGGTCACAATATCAAAAAAACAAGTTTCAAAAACTTCGATTTTTGAGCTGTCCGGGGTGAAAAACTGCATAAGCAGGTTGTGTCCCGGCCCATTCACTAAGCCATTATTGTTGGAAACAGTCATTTCGCGTCTTTGGCACGGGTTGTGAACGGCCCTAAGCAAAGCTAGAGACTGCAAAAAACGTCCTTCCGTATCCTAGTAGGCATATACTGTCACAACATCCCCACTCACATCCCTCGGAGTGGGTACCACGGGGTCACCGAGGTCGCCAAAACCGCCAACATAGCAAAAATGGCTGAAAAGCGCATAAACTGCAATATAAAGCGCTCGTCCCACTCCGCCCCATACAAACCCTATGGAGTCGGGACCCGGAAACACTTTTTCGGCTCAAAATCGAAAAAAACCAAAAGATTCATGATTTGCGACCCAAAAAAAGGGGGGGTCATTTTTTGACCCCCCCCCCACCCCCACCCCCCCCCCCCCCCTCCTTGAAAACCTCAAAAAAGTGGGTTTCAAGTGGGGCGGGTCTAGGGGGGTCCGGACCAAAAACTCATTGGGGATGCGTTTATTGGACAAAATAATGATTTTACAAGGGGTTAAACTAACAATTCAACCCCTTGGGGTAGGGTACGCGAATAGGCCCAAAAAGGCCAAAATGGGGGGGGTATGTGGCATTTTCCCCTATATACGCCTGCCTGGCTTTGATCTAACAACCTCTGCGAGGTGATTCTATTGCCTTCGGCAAGTCCACCTCGCAGAGATTCTACCCCAAGCCACACACACACCCTAAATATGGTAAAAACTACATAAATACGGCCTAAAAAATGCTTTACATACCTTGGATGGTCATTTTAAGTGGTGACAATATCAAAAAAACAAGTTTCGAATTTTTCGAAAACTTCGATTTTTGAGCTGCCCGGGGTGAAAAACTGCATGAGCAGGTTGTGTACCAATCCCTTGGGAGCCCCCCCCCCCCCCCCTCCCCCCCGGACCTAATACCCAAATAGGGTGAAAAACATGTAAATACGGCCTAAAACATGCTTTACATAGCTTGGATGGTCATTTTAGGTGGTCACAATATCAAAAAAACAAGTTTCGAAAACTTCGATTTTTGAGCTGTCCGGGTTGAAAAACTGCATGAGCAGGTTGTGTACTGGCCCATTCACTAGGCCATTATTGGTGGAAACAGTCATTTCGCCTCTTTGGCACGGGTTGTGAACGGCCCCAAGCAAGGCTAGAGACTGCAAAAAACATCCTTCCGTATCCTAGTAGGCATATACTGTCACAACATCCCCACTTGCACCCCTCAGAGTGGGTACCACGGGTTCACCGTGGTCGCCAAAACCGCCAACATAGCAAAAATGGCTGAAAAGTGCATAAACTGCATAAGCGCTCGTCCCACTCCGCCCCATACAAACCCTATGGAGTCGGGACCCGGCAACACTTTTTCGGCTCAAAATCGAAAAAAACCAAAAGATTCATGATTTTCGACCCAAAAAAAGGGGGGGTCATTTTTTGACCCCCCCCCCCCTCCCTCAAAACCTCAAAAAAGTGGGTTTCAAGTGGGGGGGGTCTGGGGGGGTCCGGACCAAAAACTCATTGGGGGATGCGTTTATTGAACAAAATAATGATTTTACAAGGGGTTAAACTAACAATTCAACCCCTTGGGGTAGGGTACGCGAATAGGCCCAAAAAGGCCAAAATGGGGGGGGGTATGTGGCGTTTTCCCCTATATACGCCTGCCTGGCTTTGATCTAACAACCTCTGCGAGGTGATTTCCATTTTTGAGCTGCCGAGGCCGGAAAACTGCCCAAGCAGGTGGTGTGCACACACCAAAGTCCATTGAACCACCTACAAACAGCAATTTTGAAGCTTTTGGGGAGCCCATGACTCGCGCTACATGGGCCCAGTGGCCACTACATGAGTCCCCATGGGTGCTCAAGTACCCGTATTGTCACCAAATGACCACCCAAACCCATCCTAGAGGCGGCTCAAGAGTTTCGGAAAGAGGCGAATTCTATTGCCTTCGGCAAGTCCACCTCGCAGAGAATCTACCGCGAGCAACACACACCCAAAATAGGGTGGAAACTACATAAACACCGGCTAAAACATGCTTTACATAGCTTGGATGATCATTTTAGGTGGTCACAATATCAGAAAAACAAGTTTCAAAAACTTCGATTTTTCAGCTGTCCACGGTGACAAACTGCATAAGCAGGTTGTGTACCAATCCCTTGGGAGACCCCCCCCCCCCCCTGGACCTAATACCCAAATGGGGTGAAAAACACGTAAATACGGCCTAAAACATGCTTTACATACCTTGGATGGTCATTTTAGGTGATCACAATATCACAAAAACAAGTTTCAAAAACTTCCATTTTTGAGTTGTCCAGGGTGAAAAACTGCATAAGCAGGTTGTGTACCAATCCCCTAGGAGCCCCCCCCCCCCCCCCCCGGACCTGATTCCCAAATCGGGTGAAAAACACGTAAATGCGGCCTAAAACATGCTTTACATAGCTTGGGTGGTCATTTTGGGTGGTCACAATATCACAAAAACAAGTTTCAAAAACTTCCATTTTTGAGCTGTCCGGGGTGAAAAACTGCATAAGCAGGTTGTGTACCAATCCTCTAGGAGCCCCCCCCCCCCCGGACCTGATTCCCAAATAGGGTGAAAAACACGTAAATGCGGCCTAAAACATGCTTTACATAGCTTGGGTGGTCATTTTGGGTGGTCACAATATCAAAAAAACAAGTTTCGAAAACTTCGATTTTTGAGCTGTCCGGGGTGAAAAACTGCATGAGCAGGTTGTGCACCCGTCCCTTGGGAGACCCCCCCCCCCCCCCCGACCTGATACCCAAATAGGGTGAAAAACACGTAAATACGGCCTAAAACATGTTTTGCATAGCTTGGATGGTCATTTTGGGTGGTCACAATATCAAAAAAACAAGTTTCGAAAACTTCGATTTTTGAGCTGCCTGGGGTGAAAAACTGCATGAGCAGGTTGTGTACCTCCCCATTCACTAGGCCGTTATTGGTGGAAACAGTCATTTCGCGTCTTTGGCACGGGTTGTGAACGGCCATAAGCAAGGCTACAGACTGCAAAAAACGTCCTTCGTATCCTAGTAGGCATATACTGTCACAACATCCCCACTCGTACCCCTCAGGGTGGGTACCACGGGGTCACCGAGGTCGCCAAAACCGCCAACATAGCAAAAATGGCTGAAAAGTGCATAAACTGCAGAAGCGCTCGTCCCACTCCGCCCCATACAAACCCTATGGAGTCGGGACCCGGAAACACTTTTTCGGCTCAAAATCGAAAAAAACCAAAAGATTCATGATTTTCGACCCAAAAAAAGGGGGGGTCATTTTTTCGACATTTTTGACCCCCCCCCCCACCCCCCCACCCCCACCCCCCCCCCCCCACCCCCCCCTAAAAAGTGGGTTTCAAGTGGGGGGGGTCTGGGGGGGTCCGGACCAAAAACTCATTGGGGGATGCGTTTATTGGACAAAATAATGATTTTACAAGGGGTTAAACTAACAATTCAACCCCTTGGGGTAGGGTACGCGAATAGGCCCAAATGGGGGGGTATGTGGCGTTTTCCCCATATATACGCCTGCTTGGCTTTGATCTAACAACCTCTGCGAGGTGATTTCAGAAATGTTGCAGGTGTCACTAAACAGCCTACACAACGGCAATTTTGGGGCTTTTGGGGGGGCCGTGGCTCGGGCTTTATGGGCTTGGCGGCCACTACGTGGGTCTTCATGGGTGCTCAAGTACCCGTATTGTCACTAAATCATCACCCAAACCCATCCTAGGGGCGACAGAGGGGTTTCCGAAAAAGCCGAATTTTGGAAATCTTGCAGGTGTCACTAAACAGCCATATCCAGCGTGAAAACGGCTAACTCCTCACTAGCAAGGGCCCATAGGGGGGGGCGACCGCGGGTACCAGGAGTTCGGACGCGGGACCCCCGCCATGGGTTAGGGGCTCCATGTACAAGAAAAAAGTTGCACCGGACCTGGGACCAAATCCACACACAGCACCCAGGATATGCAAAGAAGTTTTGACCCCCCCCCCCCCTGACACCCCCCCACCCCCACCCCCCCCAAAAGGGGTACCCGGGTACGGGGGGCTAAAGGGATCAAAAACGAAAAATTAATTGGGGGATCATTTTCGCTCCTAAAATGATGATTTTACAAGGGGTTGGACATCCGGTACCATACCTTGGGGTATCGTACGCGAATGACCCCCAAAAAGGGGGGGTATATGGCGTACGCACTTGCGCTTGATCTAACAACCCTCTTCGAGGTGATTTCCATTTCGTAATCGTCGTTTCGTCATTTCAGGGGTCCTCAGCCTCCCCCCTGTGTGACATTCCGTCTGGTTGTTGCTCCTTTACGGGGCCCTGGACGGTCACCCGTTCTTCCCTTCGCATGTTGCGTCGGGTCGCTGCGTTCTGTCGGCCGCTGCGGCCGGTGCTCTGGCTCCCCCCCCCCACCCAAAATAATTGTGGCAGTATTATACTCATCCCTGATACACCCACTAGCCTTTCCCTACCCATTGGCTGGCTTTGACCGTGTTTATCTGCCCTCGTGTGGTGCCCGGACCCCCAAACCGGGTCACAACTTGCCCCCCACAGCCCCAACACGCTACTCCATGACACGTCGCTGGAACACAAGACCCCAGGGCACAAGCACACGGTTGCCTGTGCTCGTGCTGCCTGACGCTTGGTGCGCGGCCCCGGTCTACCGGTCTCCAACGCGCGTCAAGACACCGGACACAGTGCACCGCCTTCCGGCCCCCACCCCCACAGACCTCGTTCTCGACCCTCGCGGGCTCCGCGGCCGCCTCCTCCTCGTCCTCCTTTAGGGCGGAGTTCGCGAGTGCGTGCACCGCGGCCCGCGACTCCTCGGCCTTGCGCTTGGCCAGTTCGTAGGACCGCTCCTTCAGCTGCAGCTGCTCCACGGCCCTGAGCGCATCGCGTTCCATCTGCAGCGAAGATGTGTGGCGGACCCGCACGGCACATCTGCCCAGCGCCCCCGGCCCCCCAGCCATGCCCTGCCCCGGGCAAGGGCCTGGCAGACTGCCCAAGGGGAAGTCACACGCAAATTACGAGGGGGGGGGGGGGGGTTGGCACAAGGCCTCGGTATCTGATTGTTTGCCTTTGGCGGCGCCTATTGGCCTCTCGCCACTGCTCATTCTGACCCTCTGTGGGTCCGAACGTGTTTTGGTTGTGTCAGCGGAGCCCCCGGATGATTTGTCCTGTTTGACTACTCTGGAGGTCGGCCGTCCCGGAGACGGGCTGTTGCCCTGTGCCGTTGACCCGGGGCATCCAGATGCACACCCCGAGTCCGGGGGGGGGGGGGGGGGTTTGGTGCCTGGGCAATGTGGCGGTGGTAGTTTTGGCGGAATCCAGGAACAAGGAACGAGACGTGGGGCATGCCAAGCACAAGGGGATGGGAGGACAACGCAGGAAGCCCCTGGATTGGGCGTGGGGGATTGGGCGGCCAAATTGAAACGCCAAACTTCCCACACCAAATTTACGCCACCCCCCCCCCCCCTGTGTGACATTCCGTCGGGTTGTTGTTTCTTTACGGGGCCCTGGACAGTCACCCGTTCTTCCCTTCGCATGTTGCGTCGGGGCGCTGCGTTCTGTCGGCCGCTGTGGGCGGTGCTCCTGCTGGTGTCGTTTCCGCGTTCACGGAGCCCAGTAGTTGGTGTGCCGGGGCTGTGCTGGATGTGGCGGGATGTGCCGTTTGCGCGTTAGCGGCGCCCAGTAGTTGGCATATTGGGGGTTGTGCTGGTTGTTGCCGGGGGTCGTTTGACGGTTTTTGCCGCCCCCACACCTCCGTCCTCAGGCCGTCCACAACCTGCCTCGCTGCGTTTCTGTGTGCGTGAGGCCCAGGTGCCCTGCTCATCCACCCCCCCCCCACTGTATATGACCTCGAGATGAAGTCATAGAGACAGGCAAGCGAAATGGTGCGAGGCACATGGCACCTTTCGGCTCTGCTGGCGTGAGCCATGGTCCTCCTCCGGCTGCTGCGCCGCCTGCGCTTCCAATTCAGCCACGATGTCCCGTTCGTCCGTCACCTTCTTCCGGGTCTTGGGCTTCTTTTCAATTCTTTTGATTTTCTTAAACTTGGGAGCCTCTTCCCGCGTCAAGTAGTCAGACTGAATCTGCACACACACAAGACCGGGATGAGGGAGGTGGTGCCGGGAGGCCACTGTCAATTCCCGAGGCCAGAGGTAGAATGGGGTTCCATGGAGGGTGGCTCGAAGGCCATGGACGGCGCTTTCAATGCATAGCGTAACATAATTCAATAAAAAGCAAATTAGGTCTCAAATCCGCCTGAACCCCCCATCACGTATTTAGGCATCCCAGGTGGCCGAGGAACAAGTCCGACGATCACGTGTCACACGGTGCGCCTCACGGTCTCTCATCTTATGGCAAGCCTCTTCACCTCAAAGGGAAGATATCCGTCTGCGTTTGGGCACGAAGACAACCCGACAGACAGAAAGCAACAGTGTGGTCCTCCACCAGAGTCGGACTGCATCCGACACAGTGGCCGGTTTCGGGGTAGCCCGGGGGGCAGACATGTCGGGACAGGGACGGATGGAAGCAGCCACCCAAAATGGTTGGCCAGCCACCCACAACGGTTGGCCAGCCACCCACAATGGTTGGCCAGCCACGCACAATGGTTGGCCAGCCACGCACAATGGTTGGCCAGCCACCCAAAATGGTTGGCCAGCCACGCACAATGGTTGGCCAGCCACGCACAATGGTTGGCCAGCCACCCACAAAGGTTGGCCAGCCACGCACAATGGTTGGCCAGCCACGCACAATGGTTGGCCAGCCACGCACAATGGTTGGCCAGCCACCCACAATGGTTGGCCAGCGACGCACAATGGTGGGCCAGCCACCCACAATGGTTGGCCAGCCACGCACAAAGGTTGGCCAGCCACGCACAATGGTTGGCCAGCCACGCACAATGGTTGGCCAGCCACCCACAATGGTTGGCCAGCCACCCACAAAGGTTGGCCAGCCACCCACAATGGTTGGCCAGCGACGCACAATGGTTGGCCAGCGACCCACAATGGTTGGCCAGCCACGCACAAAGGTTGGCCAGCCACCCACAATGGTTGGCCAGCCACGCACAATGGTGGGCCAGCCACGCACAATGGTTGGCCAGCCACGCACAAAGGTTGGCCAGCCAGCCACAATGGTTGGCCAGCCACGCACAATGGTTGGCCAGCCACCCACAAAGGTTGGCCAGCCACCCACAATGGTTGGCCAGCCACCCACAATGGTTGGCAAGCCACCCACAATGGTTGGCCAGCCACGCACAAAGGTTGGCCAGCCACCCACAATGGTTGGCCAGCGACGCACAATGGTTGGCCAGCCACCCACAATGGTTGGCCAGCCACGCACAAAGGTTGGCCAGCCACGCACAATGGTTGGCCAGCCACGCACAATGGTTGGCCAGCCACCCACAATGGTTGGCCAGCCACGCACAAAAGTTGGCCAGCCACGCACAATGGTTGGCCAGCCACGCACAATGGTTGGCCAGCCACCCACAATGGTTGGCCAGCCACCCACAAAGGTTGGCCAGCCACGCACAATGGTTGGCCAGCCACGCACAATGGTTGGCCAGCCACGCACAAAGGTTGGCCAGCCACCCACAAAGGTTGGCCAGCCACCCACAATGGCTGACCAGCCACCCACAATGGTTGGCCAGCCACGCACAATGGTTGGCCAGCCACGCACAATGGTTGGCCAGCCACGCACAATGGTTGGCCAGCCACCCACAATGGTTGGCCAGCCACCCACAATGGTTGGCCAGCCAGACACAATGGTTGGCCAGCCACGCACAATGGTTGGCCAGCCACCCACAATGGTTGGCCAGCCACGCACAAAGGTTGGCCAGCCACGCACAATGGTTGGCCAGCCACGCACAATGGTTGGCCAGCCACGCACAATGGTTGGCCAGCCACGCACAATGGTTGGCCAGCCACGCACAATGGTTGGCCAGCCACGCACAATGGTTGGCCAGCCACGCACAATGGTTGGCCAGCCACCCACAATGGTTGGCCAGCCACGCACAAAGGTTGGCCAGCCACCCACAATGGTTGGCCAGCGACGCACAATGGTGGGCCAGCCACCCACAATGGTTGGCCAGCCACGCACAAAGGTTGGCCAGCCACGCACAATGGTTGGCCAGCCACGCACAATGGTTGGCCAGCCACCCACAATGGTTGGCCAGCCACGCACAAAGGTTGGCCAGCCACCCACAATGGTTGGCCAGCGACGCACAATGGTTGGCCAGCCACCCACAATGGTTGGCCAGCCACGCACAAAGGTTGGCCAGCCACCCACAATGGTTGGCCAGCCACGCGCAATGGTTGGCCACCCACCCACAAAGGTTGGCCAGCCACCCACAATGGTTGGCCATCCACCCACAATTGTTGGCCAGGGCAGTGCAACATGCGGTGGCACCACAAGGGGGGGGCACAAATCAACAGCGCAAGGGTACGGAAGGCAAGCTGCAGTGCCGTGCGCTGTCCATGGGGCCCATTACCCCAGCCCGGGGCACGCACGACCTCTGGCTGGGGGGGGGGCCTGCGGCATCCGCAGCGCCGCTACCGCGGAAGCCGCTCCGATGGATACGTGCCCGTGGGAGAGCCACCTCCCCCCCCCCTTTGACTGGCCCAACGGGTCTGTTCTGCACCCCGCAGTCCAATCTCCATGTGTCCAGACATGCGGTGATGGCCGTGTGTACAGTTCCAGTACCGGATTTTGGCATATCGCGCGCCGCGATGCTTCCGTTTCTACCGAGAATTTGGATTTGAGTGGAATCGGCTTTGGTGAAAAGCGTATGAAAGGGGGGGGGGCTTGAAATTCGGGGTCAAACTGGGAACCCCACGGTCACATAGCCATATGGGGGCAATGCTTGGAGTTGTGGGGTGTGTGTGGTCGCATACGGCTAGCGGAAACGGCGTACCGTTGTGTACGCAAAGGGTTGACAAGATGCAAAGGGCAGACCTGGGGTCGCTGTGGTGCAGTTTTCTGACGGCATGCCATCCCAAAATTGCCGTTGGCAATTCTGGGTTTGGGGGACTGACAGTTGTACACAAACACCCCCCCCCCCGATCTGTCCCGCATCCCTACTGCCTCCCCTTGCGACAGCAACACCAAATATCCAAAATGTGACGGAAACAACACCGAGTGTTGCTCTGCCACGGGCGTTGTCTGCACACGCCCCGAGAAGGGCGGGAAGAAAATTGCTCTGCGGGGGGGGGGGGGGGGTGACACGGAAGCCAATTTTCCCAACCCCCCCCCCTCCCTCCTTGGCCGCCGTGACGGGAGGGGGGGGTTCAGGGCGGGGGTGCCCGACCTGCTGTGCCGGGGGGGGGGGGGGGGAGGTCAACCCAACATCTATGGCTCAAAATGATACCCACGTCGCGCTGAGCATTTTGACTACTCAAATATGGGGGCGGAAATTATTGGTGGAAAAAACTTTTGCGGGCCAAATTTTGTGTTCCTGTGCCTTTGGCGCCAACATCCGTTCTTACACAAAACAAAGGGCCCGACACGGAACCCCATTTCTCCAACCCCCCCCCCCCCTCCTTCGGCGGGCGTCCATGTCACCCCCCCCCCCCGCCCTGCAGAGCAATTTTCAGGTTGCCAAGACACAAGCAGTGACCATTGCATCATCAATGCATCAGTCGTCAGGCGATTCCCCAATCTCCACCTCCAGCGGACAAGAGAGGGTGAAAGTGAATGGCAGGGCAGCAACCAATATCCCTAAAGTACCCTTAAGTACCATCCCCAGCCTCAAATCACGGGAAAAACTTGCTCTTCATGGACCACCAGAAAAAGGAACCACCAAATTCCACAGTTCCCAAAGTTGCAGAAGAAATCTAGGCCGATCAAGGTCCTCCACGCTGTGCATACAGGGGTCAGCGTAGAGCCAGGACTTGGCCCAGGCCAGCGTGCCACCTCCCGATGCCTCCCCTCCAGTGTACACAGCGCGAGGGAAGGACCCTCACCAAGCGCTCAGGTGAGGGCCCTTGGTGAGTGGTCCCCTACGCTGGCTGTGCCCGCCTGTCCTGCCTGGGGGGCGTCGACGCTCTCCCTTGCCCCTTTCCTTCCGATGAGGCCCTTGTGCCCCCGGTGATGCCCAGCGCAAAAAGGGCTCTGGCCGGCGTGCGCCTTCCCGGCGCTTCAGAGTTCGTCGCGGCTGAAGCGCCCCTCCCGGACGCCCAGCTCCCCCGCGGTCTGAGACTGCCAAACCCCCCCCGCGGTACGGTACGTTACGGTACGGTACGGTACGCTGCGGTATGGTGTGGTGTGGTGTGGTCTACGGTATGGTACGGTACGGTACGGTACGGTACGGCATGGTACGCTGCGGTATGGTGTGGTGTGGTGTGGTCTACGGTATGGTACGGTACGGTACGGCATGGTACGCTGCGGTATGGTGTGGTGTGGTGTGGTCTACGGTATGGTACGGTACGGTACGGTACGGTACGGCATGGTACGCTGCAGTATGGTGTGGTGTGGTGTGGTCTACGGTATGGTACGGTACGGTACGGTACGGTACGGCATGGTACGCTGCGGTATGGTGTGGTGTGGTGTGGTCTACGGTATGGTACGGTACGGTACGGTACGGTACGGCATGGTACGCTGCGGTATGGTGTGGTGTGGTGTGGTCTACGGTATGGTACGGTACGGTACGGCATGGTACGCTGCGGTATGGTGTGGTGTGGTGCATATATCGCACGAAGTCGCCCCCCCCCTACCTTGGAGGTAGGGGGGGGTAGGGGGGGGGGTTGGGGGGGTAGGGGGGGGTAGGGGGGGGAGGTAGGGGGGGGAGGTAGGGGGGGGGTCGAGAAGGTAGGGGGGGGTATGGGGGGGGAAGGCGGTGCACACACAAGGCGGAACACACAAAAGGCGGCCTGTGGCCACCGCAGGAGTCTTGTTATTTAAGGGGCCACAGGCAAGGCGGTGCACACAGAAGGCGGTGCACACACAAGGCGGAACACACAAAAGGCGGTCTGTGGCCACCGCAGGAGTCTTGTTATTTAAGGGGCCACAGGCAAGGCGGTACACACAGAAGGCGGTGCACACACAAAGCGGAACACACAAAAGGCGGAACACACAAAAGGCGGTCTGTAGCCACCGCAGGAGTCTTGTTATTTAAGGGGCCACAGGAAAGGCGGTACACACAGAAGTCGGTGCACACACAAGGCGGAACACACAAAAGGCGGTCTGTAGCCACCGCAGGAGTCTTGTTATTTAAGGGGCCACAGGCAAGGCGGTACACACAGAAGGCGGTGCACACACAAGGCGGAACACACAAAAGGCGGCCTGTGGCCACCGCAGGAGTCTTGTTATTTAAGGGGCCACAGGCAAGGCGGTACACACAAAAGGCGGTGCACACACAAGGCGGTCTGTGGCCACCGCAGGAGTCATGTTATTTAAGGGGGGTGCGGGGGCTGGCCCCCGCCTCGAGCGAAGCGAGCCGTCTGTCGAGCGAAGCGAGCCGAAGGTAGGGGGGGGAGGTAGGGGGGGGGGGAGGTAGGGGGGGGGGTTGGGGGGGGGGTAGGGGGGGGTAGGTAGGGGGGGGAGGTAGGGGGGGGCGACTTCGTGCATACTATCTGTGGTTGTTGTTGTTGTTGTGTTGTTGTTGTGAAGGCACCCAGCACGTGCCGGCGGCAGAAATTGCCAGACACGCTCTCCCTGGGCAGGGCGCAAGGGAGCAGTCGGCCGGCGTCACGCTGGCCGGGCGTGTGCCGACGACGACCGAGGGGGGGGGGGGGCCGCCGTGGAGTGGAGGGGGGGGGGGGGTGTGCGTGGAGGAGGGTGTGGCTACCTGGGGGCGCGCGTCGCTGTGAGAGGGACCACCTGCCCATGCGACCCTGGTTCCCTCCCCCGCCGTGGGGGGAGGGCGTGCGCACCTGTGCGAAACGGAGGCGGGATGGGGGGCGGGGTGGAGGGACCACCTGTCCGGGGACCAGCGGGGCCCCGGTTCCCCTCGCTTCCAGCCGCCACTCCCCCGCGACAGGGGAGGGGGCTACGTCCTGTGCGGAGGTGGAGTAAGGGGGGTGGAGGGGGCGGGGACTATGTATGGTCTATCCCCTGGTGCCCGTCCCTGTGTCCCGTGTGCGGGAGGCCGCGCGGCACGGCCGGCGGGGGGGCTCAGGCCTGGGCCGGGCGCGTGGGTAGCGGCGGGCGGCCGAGGCGGAGGCGGCGCCATGCGGGTGCGGGGCCCGTGGCGGTCGCGGGGCGGTGTGGGCCGACCGGCCGGCGGCCGGCGGTGGCCCTGAGAGCCCCACTCCATGGGGTCGGCGGGCGCGCCGGGGGCACGCGCGCCGCGCAGGCTTGGCCGTGGGGGGTTGTGTGCAAGGGCGTCGGCGCGCCCGATGCGGGCCCCACTGCGGGCCGCGGGACCAGCGGCTAGCTGGAAGCGTGGCCTGGGGGCCGAGGCCTGGGCCGGGCGCGTGGGTAGCGGCGGGCGGCCGAGGCGGTGGCGGCGCCATGCGGGTGCGGGGCCCGTGGCGGCGCAGGCGGACCGGCCGGTGGTCGGCGGCGGCCCTGAGAGCCCCACTCCATGGGGTCGGCGTGCACGTTGGGGGGGGGGGGGGGGGGGCTGTGGGCTGGCGGGTGGGTGCGCGCGCGAGGGGGACGGGGGTGCTGTGAGCTCAGCCGCAGAGCGTCACCGTGCGGCCGACCGGGCGGAGGAGCGGCCGGGGGTGGCCAAAGTCGGCCGGGGAGCCCGGGGCGCTCGAGGTGTCGGCGGGGCCGCGGTCGGCGGTGGGGCCCGCACCCCGCTCAGCGGGGACGAATCCCGCCGAGCATCATCCACGGGGGCGAATCCTGGTGGAGGCGGGGGGGAGCGCCACGCCGTCCCCTCGCGGTCGAACCGGACCGGGACGGGCCCCGCCGGAGGGATACCGGGGGGGCGGGCGGGGCTGGGCACCGGGGCTCCGGGGCCCGGGTCCCTGGTGGTTGTGGGCCGGTGCGGGGGAGACCGGGCGGGCCTCTGGGCTGCGGCTGGTGAGGGGGGGCGTGGAAGGGCCGGGCGGGCTCGGGGGCGAACCCCGGGAGGCCCCCGGGGGCTAGGCGAGGGCTCCTGAGGGCGGCCGTTCCTTGAGGGGGGGGGGGGGGGGTTGCTCCCTGCCCGGGCTACGCAGGGGCGCCGCGTGGTGCGGTGCAGGGGCGCAGCCGTGTGGGGCGGCGCAGGGGCGCAGCAGTGTGGGGCCGCGCAGGGGTGCAGCGTGCGGCCGCGCAAGGGTGCAGCGTGGGGCCGCGGAGGAGCGCGGCGTGGGGCCGCGTATGGGCGCGGCGCGGGGCTGCGCAATGGTGCAGCGTGGGGCTGTGCAGGGGCGCAGCGCGGGGCCGCGCATGGGCGCGGCATGGGGCTGCGCAGGGGCGCAGTAGCGTGGGGCCGCGCAGGGGCGCAGCGTGGGGCTGCGCAGCGGCGCAGCGCGGGGCTGAGCAGGGGCGCAGCGTGGGGCTGCGCAGGGGCGCAGTAGTGTGGGGCTGCGCAGGGGCGCAGCGCGGGGCCGCGCATGGGCGCGGCATGGGGCTGCGCAGGGGTGCAGTAGCGTGGGGCTGCGCAGGGGCGCAGCGCGGGGCTGAGCAGGGGCGCAGCGTGGGGCTGCGCAGGGGCGCAGCGCGGGGCTGAGCAGGGGCGTAACGTGGGGCTGCGCGGGGGCGCAGTAGTGTGGGGCTGCGCAGGGGCGCAGCGTGGGGCTGCGCAGCGGCGCAGCGCGGGGCTGAGCAGGGGCGCAGCGTGGGGCTGCGCAGGGGCGCAGTTGTGTGGGGCTGCGCAGGGGTGCAGCGCGGGGCCGCGCATGGGCGCGGCATGGGGCTGCGCAGGGGTGCAGTAGCGTGGGGCTGCGCAGGGGCGCAGCGTGGGGCTGCGCAGGGGCGAATCGTGGGGCTGCGCAGGGGCGCAGTAGTGTGGGGCTGCGCAGGGGCGCAGCGTGGGGCTGGGCCGGGGCGCAGCGTGGGGTCGCGCCGGAGTGCAGCGTGGGGTCGCGCAGGGGCGCGGCGTGGGGCCGCGAAGGGGCGCAGCAGCGCTGGGCTGCGCCGGGGCGCAGCAGCGCTGGGCTGCGCAAGGGCGCAGCGTGGGGCTGCGCGGGGGCGCGGTGCGGGGTTGCGCAGGGGCGCAGCAGCGTGGGGCTGCGCAGGGGCGCAGCAGCGTAGGGCTGCGCCGGGGCGCGGCATGGGGCCGTGAAGGGGCGCAGCAGCGTGGGGCTGCGCAGGGGCGCAGCGTGGGGCTGCGTAGGGGCGCAAAGGTTTGGGGCGGCGCGGGGGCGCAGCAGCGTGGGGTGTGGTCTACGGTATGGTACGGTACGGTACGGTACGGTACGGTACGCTGCGGTATGGTGTGGTGTGGTGTGGTCTACGGTATGGTACGGTACGGTACGGTACGGTACGGTACGGTACGGTACGGCATGGTACGCTGCGGTATGGTGTGGTGTGGTGTGGTCTACGGTATGGTACGGTACGGTACGGTACGGTACGCTGCGGTATGGTGTGGTGTGGTGTGGTCTACGGTATGGTACGGTACGGTACGGTACGGTACGGTACGGCATGGTACGCTGCGGTATGGTGTGGTGTGGTGTGGTCTACGGTATGGTACGGTACGGTACGGTCCCTTGCCCCGCCTCACAGCCTGGGGTTTGGGGGGGGGGGGTTGGCACAAGGTCTTGGTATCCGATTGTTCGCCTTTGGCGGCGCCTATTGGCCTCTCGCCACTGCTCATTCTGACCCTCTGTGGGCCTGAACGTGTTTTGGTTGTGGTTGGGGGGGGGGCATACTGCCGTTGTCGTGCTGCGGGGCGGAGGAGGCCATCGACTCGGCCTCTTCTGCCTCCGAGTGGGGCGTCTCGTTCCCCTCCCCCGCTTCGCTGTCGCAGGCGACGCCTCCCCGGGCTGCCCCCGCGGGACACGCCGCTTGTCTCCCCCGGCGCCCTCTTGTGGGGTTGTCCAGCTGCCTTGCACGGGGGCTCACCACTGGCCCTTGAATCTCTTCTGGCTCGGAGCGTGGGTGCCCCAGCCATCCTGGCATGCCTCGCGCTGCCGCCACCAGCGCTGGCTGCGCCGTTTTCCTCATGCAGGGCCGCAATACGTACCGTCCGCGACCCCTTGTTGCTCCCGTCCGCGGATGGCCCTCATGGTATTCACACCACCAATGGATGAACACGCATACAAACTGTACGGTTTGCATGTTGTACAAACTTTCAGCCCGAAATTTCAAAAAGATGTTCGAATCGCCCTCAAAGAGGGCTTTCATTTAAGGGGTTGGTGCGCATGGGGGAGAAACACACGTGCGGATTCAGGTATCTTTGTACCAATTGGCTACCCCCTGGCGCATCTCTAGGCGTCGGCGGCAAGAAGGCGCACGATGCATGGGGCAGAGGCCGCCCATGGATCCGCGTCCTTTGCCCCGCCCCCTTCTGCCGCCGGTCGCCCTTGGCGGCTGCACCAGGGCCGCCTGAGCACCCGTGTCGCCCGCTGCACCGGCTGCCGTTGTGGGCAAGGACTCCCCGGTTCTCGCAGCGTCCTCAGAAGGGGCTAGAAGGAGCTGCAGGGCATCATTGGGTGCTGGTTGGCCCCGCCTGCGGACGGCGTGGCCATAGACGTGTACCCGAGCGCGGGGGCGCGCGCCGTGAAATCATGCCTGTCTCTGCTTTCAGAGAAAGCAGTGTCACCACTACCGATCACAGTTGATCACGAGCAGAGACAAACACCTTCCAAAAGCTGCAGGAAACAGCACCTGCTGTTGCTCTGACAAGGGCGGTGCTTTCGCAAAAGCGGGAGGGGGGTAGGGCGCGCACCCTTGGGTCCATTGACCACCAGCGGCCCTTTATGGTCTCACGCAGAGAGGCCTGGCCATTTGGTCCGGCTGCCCCCCCCCCAGGCAGGCACTCCCCGCCCCCCCAAACCCCCATCTGGACACCTTGATGCCGAACTGCATGGGGTCAATGCTGTACTCCTGGCGGCCTTCGCCCTTGACCTCTGCCTTGACCTCGGCCTTGATTGTGGCAAGGGACTGCTGCAGCTTGTTGCGGATGCCGTCCAGCTCCGCCCCGTGGCTGTGGTCCCCCTCGGCATTCAGCTTGAAGCCGCTCTGCTGGAACTCCATGTTCTCGTCGTCGTACTGCGGCAGGATGCTGTTGAGCTTCCCCTCCAAGTCGTCGTAGACGTTGTAGGCCTGGCGCAATGCGGATGCAGGGGCATTGGGGAGAGGGTGTGGGCAAGCAACGTAGGGCCTGCCGGGGGGTGGGTGCTTGAAGGGGGATTGTACGCCGCGCGGGGGACTGGGGGCTTCGTGGGCAAGCAACGTGCGGCCAGACATGCATCGGGCTGTACACGGAAACATTTGCGGGTAACAACGCTCCTTGTCGTGCTTTTGGAAGATTGCACGCGTACGTCGTTCTGTGGCAGCAACCAGCCCCAGGCGATAAAGCGCGGGGAAATACCAGAAACGCGAAACAGCAGAGCCGATATGCACCCAAGCGGCAAAGAGGAAACAAATCCAAATGCATGGTAACGAGGAGCAAGTTGCAGCCAAAACTGTCCAGTGGGCACACAGCAGGCAAAAGTACGGGGGAGGGGGGCCCGGGGGGGGGGGGGGGGCTTGCGGCCAAAAACCAGCTCACCGACCCCCATGTCTTGCACAATCCTAATTTTTGCGCAGGCCAAAATCAATTTTGAATTACCAAAATTTGCGGAAGCGCCCAAAGGTCGCCCAATGTTCCGAAAAAAAGCGGTTTTTTTTCGCAAATAAATTTGCAACCAACGATGACGGGTTCAGCCAAAAATTGAGTTTTTCGTTTTTTTTTCTTGCATTTTTGGGGAGGAGCCCTTTTGCCCAACCAAACTTGGCGCCATTTTTGCAAACTTTGGAAAATTTCTTGGCCTTCGGCTTGACCGCCATTTTTGCCAAAACCTTGACCAACTGGTTCACAGTGGCGGTTGCAAACAGGTGAACATTGCCTTGGGGGTGTCCAACTGATTGGCGCGGCGGAAGTGGAGCTGGGGTGGAAACTGTGTTCCCCATGCCAATCACAGACACATGGGACAAAACTGGTGATGCATAGACCTCTGGTCCAACACAGAACAAGGAGGTTGCCTGCAGGAAAGAACGTTTTGTCCGTTCTTGCGCAGGACTGTCTGGTCTGTGAGCAGGATGTGCCAGAAATTGTAATTCGATTGTTGTGTGTTGTTGTTTGTTTGTGCAAATCACTGTTACTCCCAGGGACTACTTTCCACAAGACACGAGGACTTCTACGATAAAGCCCCCCTTTGTTCCCCAACCTCCCAACCCATTCAACATTCCGCAACTCAGCCCTCCCCCCCCCCCGTTTGGGAGGTGTCTCAAATAGGAAACAGTGGCCACACCCACCAGAATGCCCACCACCAGTATCCCAATGCTCCCAAACAACCCGAGCCCTAGGGCATTGACAGTGCAGGCGGCCTCCACAGGCTGGGGCCCCTGACTGCATTGTCTTGATACGCTCTGAGCCCACCCAATCCAGGCATTTCAACAGGTCCCTACGCCCGCTGTAGCTTGGACAAGGGCGTGGCTATTACAAGGGGCGGCGGCGGGGTGGGTGGGTACGTATTCTGGGGCACGAGTCCTGCATCCGGGGAACACTCGCCGACACACTGCCGCACGGCTGGGCGTGGCTCCAACCATCGGTGGCAAACCACGGATTCGAACCCGCGACCTCCGCATCCACAGGAGTGCCCAGAGGCCGCGGCGGTATCCCCGTCGCTGGTCGAGTGGAACCTTGGAGTCAATGGGATTCGAACCCGGGGCCATGGGTGCGGGCGTCAAATGCTCTAACCTCTCGCCCGACCGGAGTCTCTACTCAGGTGGATGGGAAGGTGACGCCGGGAGCTCGGGTAGCCTGCTGTGACGCACAGGAAGCAGGCCTTATCGAGGAGGGGCGTCCCAGCCCCCGTACGTGGATAGCAGTGTCAAATGACACAGTCGTGTCCTGAGGCGAGGCACTGCACGCGCGTGCACACCGATGGACGGAAGGCAATGCCAACGCCCGTCAACAGCCATTCCCACGTCAGCGCAGTGGAACAAGGAACTCGCACTCCGGGGGCCCTCACCATCGGCGCCCACCCCTTCCCCCTCCTCCATTGTTCGGTGCGGGACGTACGGCGGATGTGACCGTGCGCGATGCCGCCGGTCCCCGCGGTCCCCAAGACTGTGGCCCAGATAACGTTCATTTACGTACTCGGACCCCCTGCCCCTCCCCCTCCCCCTCCCCCTCCCACTCACTGCCCACCTCCGATCCCCCCCGCCGACCTCCCCTTCCGCTATGCCGGTGCTGCCGCCGCTCAGGCGCCGCACCGCGTAGCCCACGTGGCGATGGAGCGGGTGGCAGCGGAGGCTGACCAGGTCCGTGTCGGGGCCCACGTGAACCGCAAACGGGGGCTTGGGGGGCTGTGCCCCGGCGGTGGCAGACGTTGGGGTCGGTATTAACCCCCGGTCCAGCGCCGTGGCCTGCCAGAGCAAGTCATACCGATTTCTTGCTCTTGTGCTTGAAGCGCCGCCGCTCGTCGTCCAGCAGGGCCGCGTTCTCGAGGGCGTCGTCGGCCATGTTCAGCCCCTGCCCCTTCTCATCCAGAACGGACACGTCCTTCAGGTGCAGGATGTGCTCCGTGCCCTCCTCGAAGGCCTCTTGGTTGTGCAGCACTTTGAGGTTGGCGGCCACTGGGTCCTGCGGGTGTGGCCCAGGTGCGGAGGGGGGCCGCAAGCGGGTCACAAAGCAGTCCACACATGCACGTCCCGGTCTGCATGTGTCGCCAAGTGTGCGGCGGTTCATTCAGACGGAGCACATCCCATGGGGGGAGGCGACTCATCGGTTCTGGACGCCAACTGCCCGACTAACAGTTCGCCGGAGGCCCCCTTGGGGGGGGGGGGGGGTTGGCACAAGGCCTTGGGGGTTGGCTCTGTTAGCCTGTGGCGGCGCCTATTGGCCTCTCGCCCTTGAACCTTCTGCCATGACAAGCAGGCCTCCGCACTACTGCGGGCATCCGCACTGCCGCGGGCATCCCCCTGCCTGGGGGGGGGGGGGGAATCCAGAATGCAACTCCTGCCCATGGCGTCCTCCTCTGACGGCCTGATCAGTGCGGTCATCACGAAGACCCTTGGGGGGGGGGGGGGGGTAGCGTCCTAGGACCCGTGAAGCCGCACCCACCGAGGCACATACGCACAGTTGGGCGTTCCATCTGTGCACTCTACTACACCTTTGGCCCGTTTTGTCCACACGGATGTGTTGCCATCGCACAGCACAGGCTGGGCACCCGTTGGCTTGTGTCGCCCGCCCCCTCGATGCGCTTGCGCGGGCACCACTCGGCCACGTGTGGTTAGGGAGATGCACATTCACTTGGGGGGGTGCACAGCGCAGGCACAGCGCGCACATGACAGGAAGAAATTGGGGGTTTTTGCTACAATTGGCAATATTCTTGCCGATACAAACCATACTACACCCCCACAACGTTGGACAGTCTGATGTTTGCAAAGGCGGAGCACAAGAATACTGCAACAGAACTTGGGACGGCAGTGACTCAGTGTCGCCAAGACCGGGCGAACCGGTAGTAGTATGGACGGGTGCGGTAACTTCCTCTCCGCAAGCATGCAGGACCCCACACAATCACAGACCCACAACCAAAACCCCGGAAGAATCGCTGCAACACGGTTAGGCCAGCCCTGTGACACGCGGACAGGCCGGTTTCAAAAGGGAGGGCAGCTCCACGGTGAGGCACTCTTGCAGGGACCTATTCCACCACCGGTGAAGGGGGTGGGCGGGCGGAAGAAGACAGAAAAACTGCGTAAGTATGGAAGTGCAAACAAAAGTTGAAAAAGTCGAAAAAGATACCACGAACCTATGGGAAAGGATGCACAACAACACATACCAATACACTAGAAATGAGGGCAAAGCATGCATGCAACTCATATAAATGCATAACAAGGCTCGTTGTTACGGGTACTAGGCACTACTATGCAGGTTGGGCATGGTCCTGTACCAACTTCGTGCACAGCGCGGGCACAGCGCGCGCACAACGCGCAAAACGCCCCCCTTCTGGGGAACAGTCAGGAAAGGGAAGGGGGGGTAGGAAGGGGAAGGAGCGAACACTGCCCGGTCCAGGCAGAGGTGCGGAGGAGGGGCAGCGCATCACGGACACCTAAGCCTTGTCCCCTGGGACTCCACCCCCCGTCATGATTCGGCACCACGGAAGGACCTGTAGTGAAGCACACCTCAGACGCACCACTGCGCATCTCGTTTGCCAGCGGGCACCGAACCGCCAGCACTGAACACACAGTCTCACCGACTCATAGGCCCCAGCCATGAGGCGGCTCTGCTGTCAAGTGGGCCCCCTCACCAAATAGTACAAAGCACACTCGCGCGCGCACACACACACTTTGTGAGAGAAACCAACGAACCGACGACCAATGTGGACGGGCACAAGCAGGCAATCAAAAGGCTCTGGCTTCAAAACACCTCATCAGGCCATCAAAACAGGGAGAGTCATGTGGCTAGGTGCCCTTCGAAAAAAATAGACACTCAGAAAGTGCACACACACACACCACACACACACACTTCGTGAGGGAAACAATGAGCCAACAACCAATAAAACCCCTGTGGTCGATACGAGACATGGCAGGGCAGAAGTTGCTGAGTCGCAGGTACAGGGGACCGATCTTACATGCAGCCCCGCTCTAAGTCTGGTGCCCGTGCCTCATCGCTGCGCATGGGTCTCCCCCGTGAATAGTACCCCCCGCCCCAGCCCCCACCGGAGGCGACGGACAGGGGAGGTGGGGCCGGCATGGCCGACATGGGGGATAACAGTGGACGCCGGCGCAGCAGGGCTGGCATGGGCCCAGCCACGGGCTGCAGAAGATGCCAGCCAACCCCCCCACCCCCCCATTTCGCCACAGGAGCCGCGGATGGGGGGCAAGGGGAAGTTCTTGCACTGCGTGCATACTGCGCACACAGAGGCTGGGATACTCACCCAAGTAATACGGTTGGCGGTGACCGTATTATTTCCTCGGAATCCATTTCAGAGAAATGAACAATCCAAAAATATTTGACTATTTATGGAAGCACAATTTTTTTTTGACTCAGACTCACAGGTTCACCGTAAGTGCTCGGCCAGACGGGCCGGATCAGTAATGACAGTGTAAGCACAACATATGTAATCCCGTGCGATTCCTGGGTCGCATACCACTATTGGTGGTGGGACGTATATTTGAGACTCATCTGGTACCTGTCACTCACTCATGCATTATCCGAGACTGCCACGCCACTGAGGCATCGAAAAGAGAAAATACAAAAGAGGGGTGACATGTGAGACATGACTGCTGTGTGAAAAAGGGGGTGGAGGGGGTCCAGTTCAGTGGCCTCCTGCACGTGGGCGTTTTATTGCCCATTGTGCCTTCCATTCGTCTATTTATGGAAGCACATTTCCTTTATAGGAAACCAAGGGCACTGGATCAATGTTTTACCACCAAAAGGTCTCTAGGGTGCGAGTATTTGCCGACATCCAAAACTTCGCACTGCGTGCACGGCATTCCCCAAGAGGGCGGGGCAGCCGTCGCGCAAACGGCGCCTCATGCAGACGCCGTGTGATGTGCACAGGGCCCCAGCCTGCAAGTCATGCAAGGGGCACACGGGGCGCGGCATTGCTGCTCCCGCCATCACCCAAGGCACCCGGCAGGGGGCCCTGTGGCAGGGGGACAGGGGCGCCCATGGCAGGCGCTGGGGATGGGGGCGGGGCGCAGCTGCGGCAGTGCGCGCTCTTTGGGACGGTGGGGACATGCCGCACGTGCCCCCCAGGGAAAAGGGGGAAAGGGGGGGCTCTCAGGGGCCAGGGGCAGCGCCCAACAGCGCAAGGCAGGGCCACAGGTGGGCAGAGGGGACACCTGATCTCGGTGGTCCAGTCCTTCTGTTGCGCCGGGCCACAAAGGGGTGGACCGAGGGGATAGAGCGGAGGTAACCCCTAACCCTAACCACACAAGCCCCAGACTATAATTCCCACCCCCCCCCAACAGTCGGCGAGGGGCCCAACGAGTCGGCGAAATTCGGCGAAGTTGCCAAAAACCAAAATTTCGGGTGCAGCATTGATGGAGAAGTGCCATGCAAAATGGAATGATACCTGCACACCTAACACCGCATAATAGGCCTTGTTTTGTGCCAACCTCCAAAATTTTGATCCCGCCCTCCAAATCGGGTAAAACGCGCCGTCGACTCGTTGGCCGCCAGGTTTGCCGACTTGGGGGGGGGGGGGGGGGTTGAATTCCTGGCCCTCGTGAATAGTACTGCCAGCCGTGTGGGCAGTGTGTCTCTTGCAACTCTACCAGGGAAACTCGTATTGATGATCATAAATACCTGGCCACTGAAAAGGTCCAACACATCCTCAGGTCCTTGCATTGCACCTCGCCGTGCCCACACCCCTGCTATACACACCTCTGACAGTGCGTGCGCAATCCCATGCCCCGGCAGTGCATGCCCCCGTTCCCATAGACCCTCGTCCATTCGCCCCAGCCCGTAACACCTCGTATTCCAGGAGCTCATCCTGCTCATCGTAATTGATTTGCGGGATCTTCTTTGGAGCATTGCCTCCGCTTCGCGACTTCTTCACCCAGTCTGCAGCGCTTACATACTCCCCTTCCCCCAATCCCCGCGGAGCCTCTGGCGGGGCTCGCGTTGAGTCGCGTTTGCTGCGGCGGTCGCCCTCAGCAACCATCAAAAAACAGTGGACTGTGCAGTGGGATGCTTGTGTGAAAATGAAGGCAGTGGGAGGCTTGTGTGGTAATGAAGGCAGTGGGGGCAATTATTGTAGCTGCACAAAGCTTCACAGTGCGCTCCTTCCGTGTGCGCTGCCCCTATCTACAACCAGCGACGATTGAGCATACAACCAGAGGTGGTTGTTGGCAGCAGCCATTGGGAGGGAGAGAGGGGACCCACAGTTTGAGGGCAACTGCCAGCTGTTGGAAGGCGCTCAGGGGCGGTTTCAGGGTAAACAACAGCGGTTTCAGGGTGGCCATGGTGGTTGCAGGGGAAGCAACAGTGATTGGAACCAAAATAAGTAAATAAAGCAGTCTTCAAAGGGAAAAAAAACAGGAATAATGTGGTTAAGACCCGCAGACCAGCCTAGAAAGTGACCACGGCATATGCACACCCATTCTGACTCATCCTATTGCGGTCGCCCTCCTGGATCCAGGAAAGCATAGGCCTCCTGACTCAAGGGAAAATGAAACCACCTTTTTCGCTGCTAAATGAAACTACTGACAGATAGTGGCTATCTTGTTTGCTGGGATGCAACAACAACTAGCATTATTTTTTTGGTTCAGAGTAAGATGAGCTGGCACAGCCTGCTCTCTTCATAGCAACAACAACTAGCATGCCTCAGTACCCACATTTGTCCTGCACATGCACTGCAGTGTGTGCACACTGCTTAGGGTTTCATGGTGACTGTCTGGCCGCACAGTCCAAGGGGATTCTTAAAAAATGCCACTGACTAGAATCCACTGCACCAACAGCCCACCGGCATTCTTGGCAGCACAGAACAGCAACTTTCCGAGGCATACGTACACTTTGACATTTGTTCTCCATGTTCTTCAATGCATGATTACATGAATGCGAGGTCCCTAGGCCGCACGACTTACTGGAGAGAGCTGGGAGGAGGGCAGAGTTTGAAGCCCGGGTTAGGCGTCCCAGCCCCACAAGGTCACACGCATACCAACAGGAACTTCCTCAGTATGCAACCCACCCATTGATGCTGCCATACACGTCAAGGCATGTATGGCCCCGCCTTAGCTTTAGCTTTAGCTTCGTGTCGTGTTGTTCATTGTTGACAGGGAAAATTTGCAAAGGTACGCCCCGGGTTTCCTATGTCCCTTCCCTTGCCCTTGCCTGGCTTTGCCGTTGCTGGTTTTGTTGGTTTTCTGCTTTTTCTTCTTTTTGTTATTGTTCTGTTTGTTTTTATTTTTTGGTATTTTCTGTGCTATGCCCTTTTGCCGCTCCTGCTGCTGCTACTTGGTGCTGCTGCTGCTGGTGCTGGGTATTTGGTGTGACTGGGGTTACTGGCGTCAGGGGTGTGGTGATTGGTGTTGTAGGTGCTTTGTTTTTCTTGTTCGTTTTGGGTGTGGCGGTCGTGTTGGGGCTGGGCTGTATTGCTGTTTGTCTCGTGTCCATGGTTCCCTCAGGCTGTGGGCTACTGCGCTGTGCACGACTGTTGCCGCTGCTTGTGGTAGGTATGGCTGAAGTGGGGGTGCAACTGCTAAAGCTGCTGCTGCTCATCAATCTGCTGCTTTTACTAGAGCTGCATCTGTTGCCCTTAGAGCTGCAGCTACTGCTGGATGCTGTAGTTTCTGTTGGTGTCTACAACTGCAGACCTCCCGCTTACGGCGTTCATCATCTCTGCAAGTACGTCCAAGACCCGAGAAGCTGGCATGACTAAACGTTCCTCTGACAGCACGCCCCAGTAGCGGTCCAAGACTGTCCCCACCCCCAACACAGGAGCACACAATCGAACCTGCACATACCCCAAAGTGCTGATAAGACCCATGCACAAAGCCCTGGCCGCTGCATGGGACAACAAAACGCAAAACATTCACTTGCATCGGGAGAAGAACATGGGCTTCACGACCTACACACGATATGCTACACTTCCAATTACCTTCTCGGGGCTGCATGGTTCACTTCGGCGGTTGCTGCCTGGGTATCTCACTTCGGAAACAAAGCAACCTCATTTGATTGCCCCACCGCTTGCGGGTATTTACAAGTGTCCAGTTGCCTGCTTTGTGTGTACAAATGGACCTTTTCTGAACCAGACACAGTAATCCAAAGGGGGTGGAGCCCCGGGTCTTGTCATTTTCGACCAACATGCATGGAGTGACGCCTGTGCTGCATGATCTATGTAATGAGTAAACACATTCCCATTTGATATGTGTATGCATGGTATTTGTCTGGTACATTGGGCACGTGCATGTATCTGTGGGAACGTAACCCACCAAATACACCTTCAGACTTGGGTTTCCGAAGAAAACACCGCGGGGCCGCTCGCACGTGGGCTTTGCCGGGCACAGAGGCATGTGAAGTGGAAGGAGGAGGCTCTGCGGGGGTTGGGCTGCTCCCTCAGGTCAACGGATGAAGCGCAGGCCAATCCCACACCCGCCGTTCGCGGACCTCACACGCCGACCACCGCCCGTCTCCACGCGCCTTTCGGAGTGCACTTCGGGCGCGGCAGGGCCAGGCAGCGGTCGCGTGTTGGGAGTTGTACTGCGTGCTGGTGCACATGCACAACGTACGCTCACCCACGCCGTGAAACAGCCCAACACAACACGCAAAATCATGCGAGCAGAAGCCCAGCACTTTCCCAACATGGTCCCCAAAAACCTTGCGTCTCACTCGGACACGACCAGCAGTCAAGAGCCCATGTAGTCCCCTGTCACTGAATCAGCGCATGACATGAGAAACTGTGATGCAGATTGACAGAGTCAAGAGTTCTGCAGTGCTGTGCTGCTGAATGTGACACACCCTGGGTCTAGGGGACACGTCACAAGTTGAAAACGATTCTTGACCAGGGTTGCCGCGCGCAGTCAACGGCCTTGTCCAACAACACTTTGCAATGACTACTCTATGATTACAACAACAACACTTCTAATACACGTTCGGTGTGATCCTTAACGGCGAGTCAGGTTGATTCCACGCAGATCCCTGCACCAATATTCTGTGGTCGTCTGCAGGGTGCAGCGCCAGTCCCGACGGCCCACTGTATGAGCCTCTACTGCACAGCACTGATTCAGTCCACATGAAAGCTAACAAACGGGGGTGCGAACAATGCAAACGCAGGCTCAAACAGACACCGTGTGCACCGCAACGATGCGGGGCTAATAAGGGTACACCATCTACTACAAACGTCCAGGTTTCGGTAAGGCTGTTTGAGGCTCCACATGAGAACGCGGCACGGGTTTGTTGTGCCGGAGGAGGGGACAAAATGGCTGCACTCGCCCCAACCGAGGAGCAGCAGCTGCTGTCAATCAGCCACCAACCGCCGTCATCTGTTCAACCGGCATCCATGGACCCCCGCGCGCAATTCATTGGCTGTCAACCACCGACAGCCAACCGCCAACTGCCGGCAACTGCTTGTCACCTGGCGTTGGTTGAAATTTCAACCGCCAAATGCCGTGTCTGGCCTTGGGCTGCCCTGCGTGGGAAAGGCAAGGGAAACAACAACCCCCTTCCCTCCGGGACAGGTGGGGATGGGGCATTGGCCCGTTCCTCCCCTTCGGCCTTCCCTTCTCCCCCTCTCCTCATCCCTCAGAAGGACGATGCGGGCCACCCGGTGGGGCCTTGAGGCAGGGGCCCCGGGCCGACGGCGAAGGGCGGACGGGGGCATGGGATGTGTGGCACGACACACCCACAGTCCCATCCGCAGCCCCACGATCCGTCAAAGGGCGGGTCTTTTGAGAGCACAGAAAAACAAACTTGGTCTCCGGTATTTTGTGGTCTGTAGACTGGCTGCCAATCAGCCCACCAGCATCTGGCAGGGAAACTGGGTCTCAGTAACAATGGGCCCCGTATCAAAGGCCACTCAGTAATACTCCCCCCCCCCCCCCCGCACCACCAGAACTCAGTAGAAACGTGATGCGTCCGGCGTGTGGCTCAGTAGGACCCTGCTTCAGCTGGCAGATAGTAGCAGCAAGTCTGGTTGGTGCCGAAAACAAATGGCAGTTGGCGGTGAACTGACCGCGGTCGGCGGGAAACCCGACGGCGTGCCACTGCAAAAGGCGGGGGGGGGGGGGGATCTGGGTCCCTCAGGAGGCACGAGAGGAAAGGAAAAGCAAAGGCCCCCAAAGGATCCCCCTGCCATCCACCGAAATGCCGAAGGACGGAAGAGGGCACCGCGAAGCGTACGGCCCCGGCCGGAGCACTGCTCGTGGATGCGACACCAAAGGTACAGCCCCTGCAAAGCGGCCAAGGGTGGGGGCCCGCACCACGATGGCAGCCTCCCGTCGGCTCGAGCTGGCCAAAGCACCGAGGCGCCTCGGCAGGCGCTACCCCTGGCCTCGCCCGGTCAAAAGTCGTCACCGTTACGCTGGGGCGGTTTCTGGCGGTTATATAACGATGCAGAGGAGTCAGAACCAGGCCATTGCTTAGCGACCCCCGGGGGGCGTGGGAGGAGGGGTTGTTTGGGGCCCTGCCACCCCCCCCCCAACATCAGAAAAATTGTCCTCCGGCAAAAAATAAAATTTATCAAAGGGGCCGGAAATTTGAGGCCGATTTGCGGTACACAAACTTGTTTTTGGCCTCTGACCCCCCCCCCCTTTGGGGGGCGGGGGTTTGGCACAAGGCCTCGGTTTCTGATTGTTTGGGGGGGGGGGGGGTGTCCGCCACCCCAAGCAATGGCCTGGTCCGCACGCTGCGGATGCGGCCCCCCCGCAGTCTCACCCCCTTGAACCGAGTCATCCACCCGGCACTGAACGGGATCAGGGGCATTGCAAGGCACACATCTACTCAGGCGGGGGGTCACCATTGCGCCGCAGCCCTGTGATGGGGTGCAGGGTTTGCAGCGTGGGGAAGGACAAAGCCATGCGCACTCCTTGGCACATTGGGGGAGTGTTGAGGAGTTCCAGGGCCGTCCATGGGGACCAAGATTTGGTGTTTTCTATCGCAGAACGGTGCTTGAGGATGGCCCTCGGGGCCGGCGGTCACTGGCCAAACCGCGGGGCCGTAGAGAAGAGACGGGCCCGCGGTGTCAGAATGTAGGTTAGGTGCGTGGGAATGGTGGTGGACTGCCTGCGTGGGTGCACAGGCTCTGCGTTACCCCCCCACCCCCTCCATATCCATCCCCCTCCCAGGGACAACGCCCCCCCCATCCCCGAGGGGAACCGTCACCAAATGACGGTTCCCCCCACCCCCCGGGGGGGGATCGATACCACACAACAGTCACCTGAATTCTAGTATACCCAACCAAAAATTTTCTTTGGTGCCTTCGGCGCCTGTGAGTTCCTGCTAATTTCTTATTGGGGGGGGGGGGGATGGACAAAGGGGGGGCGGGGTAACAAAATGGGGTCGGCGCTGCGGCGGTGTGACGGAGAACGGAGCCACCGATCTCCGGGTGTGCGTCATAGACCGGCTGCGGCCAACGGCGCTGGACAGGGGCAGGGCAAAGGGGCGGGCGGGGGGTGCACTCCTGGCGTGGCTGTATCCCAAAGGAACACGGGGTGCGGGGGTTCGGGACGCGAGGCACACCGATGCGCTGGGGGGTCCGATGCAGCAGTGCACCGCGTCATCCCGCGTCCCCGACGCCGCAGCAGGACCCGGACCCCGACCGCAGTGCAAATAAGAAGTGGATCTGAAGGCTCCCGCTGGGGGAGAATAGCCCACCGCCCCAAAGTGACTGCAGGAGTTGAAGGCCCAAACCATCGCAGTACGACTGCCCTCTCCCGCCCAAAGAGGCCAGAACAGAGTTTTGCTGAAAAGGGGGGGGGTGCCCCCTGTGCCCCCCCCCCCCCCCCCCTCAGGAGACCCTGAGTTGTTGGAGGCGCCGAAGAAAAGTTTTTGGCCTAAACTGACTTGCGCCGAAGGCGCCAGAGAAAATTTGTGATTGGCCGAAGACCCGGAGAAAAGTTTGCCCAATCACTTAAGAGGGGGGGGGGGGGGTGAGGGGGTGGGGGGTGGGGGGTGTCAGACCCGCCCCACGCCCCAGACGATGCTGAGTTGTTAAGCAAAACTCTGGGCCAGAGTAGTGGGCAACTGATAGCCACCTGTCCAATGATGGCGCCCTGAGAACAGGAGGGCACTGGGCGGTGATTCTGGACCCGCACACACCCGCTGGCAGGGACCAGCAATGCCCAGCCCAACGTGTCGCATCCGGTCAAACCAGCACCGAATACCTCAACCCACAAGACCGCTGACCCCCCCCCCCCCTTGAGTCCATGGATTAAGAATGGCCGCAACTCCGAGGCCTACTCCGCCCCATCATCACCATCTGCTGGACCCCCCACCTCCGTTGCGAACGGAGTCCCCGGGGGTGGGGCACGATGCAGAGAAGATCGAGGGGGCCAAAATGCATTCCCCGGTTGTTTCAAATCGTACCCACGTCCGCGGCCATACAAAGCGGGGGGGTCAAACCCCAACACTGACCCGTGCAGTAGAAATGGAAAGCTGCGCCTGAAGCGGCTTGCGGTCGGAGGATGGAAACTTTCCGGCGCCGTCAGCGTCAAGGCGCAGGCCTCGTGGGCAGGAGTGGGCGATGGCAGGGGGGGGGGGTCCGGGTGTGGGCGACGCGGTGTACAGTGGTTTTGTGGAAGGTACGCGAGGGCTACTGAGCAGTCCTACGAAAGGTACGAAAGGATTGTTCTACGATCCCCCGAAGGAACGCGCGACATCGAGCGCACGCGACACAATGGCCACCATGTTCACGGCTGCAGGCAATTCTTGTTTCGTCAGATGTCAGGACGGGCCTTTGTTATCGACTGAAACCGCCCAAACGCACCAAAGCATTTCCGAAGGCCCATCTTACAGCCCAAACAGCTGCTGCCCAGGCCCAACCGCCGCCCAAAACCACACTGCTTCCGCGCCAATCAGGGGTATCATCCCGGGCGGCTTCCCTCCCCACCCGCTGGCTTGCAGCTGCCCCCACGCCGCCCCAGGCACCGGGGCTTGCCTGGGTGCAGGCCGGGACCGCAACTCATCCACCACGTCCCATAATCCTAATCAGAATTGATACCTCCCGTGAAACTCTAATAGGGCCGCCGAGTAGCAGTTTGGAGTGACATTCTCGTGACAATGTTCGAGCGACGACGCAGAACCGATCGAACAGGGCAACAGCACGGGGGCATAGAATGACGGGACATTTGGACAATAAAGAGAGCCAGTGACGGGCGAGCATCGACCCACAGGACTTGCGTGAAAACCGGGCCTCGCCGTAGACGGGGAGCGGAAGAGGGATACGGGGCGAGGGCCAGACACAGCGTCGATTGTCATGAAGCCCAGAGACGGAGAGGGGGCGCTTGGACCGCATCGGCCACGCGGTCACTGCCGCGGCAACCGTCACAGCGAGTGCGACCACGTCGCTCGTGCCTGTCGCTCCGCCGTGTCCTTGGCTCACACCTGATCGCAGCCCCCTCTGCCCTCCCTCCCACCCCAAGCCGCACCCACGGCGAGCTCTGCTGTCCCCAGACCGCAGACCGCGGGGTATGAAAGCTTCCGTGCAGCAGCGCGTAGCACGGGAATGCCGCGTGCTCATGCCTTTCCCCGGCGCCCTCACAGGCCCACCCCTGCGCCATGCGGCCCCGGATCAACATATGTGATCCTCCATAAATGCAGCGAAGCGGTCGCCGTAGGTTTTCGGGGGTACCGCAGACACACCCTTCCCTTGTGTCATTCTCCTGCAAAAAGCAGACGGCCAAAAAGGGCAGATGTGCAGCCGAACGGGACAAGAAGATTGGGTGGCATTCAGGTGGGGCACGAGAGGGCTGCACGAGGTTCGTGTGCCTTTCGGAAGGCTTGAGGGGTCCCGGATCTGAGGCAGCCAGAGCCGCGGCGACTGCACCACGCGATTCGCCCCCTGCCACTTCTGCAGCAGATGCGCCAGTCCCCACGTGGGCCCACAGGCACGTTCCAGCACGTCTTTGTGATGAGCGGTGCGGCTGAGGGTCCATCTCTGTGGTTTTATGTCGTGCTGGCGGAACCGGGACCCCCTGTGCCGCACTCCACCTCCCATTTCCCGGGGGGGGGGGGGGGGCAACGTGCCAACACTATTCGCGAGAGTCCGTGAACACGGAGCAGGCCCTCGCACTCTCCGACTCTCCCCCGAATGGCCCCGGTGCTCATTCGAGCCTCGAGCGGGTTGGTCTTTGCGGCCCCTGCGGCGCTGAAGACGCAAGCCGCGTTCGGGTGCTTGGGTCAGTGCCATGGCGTTGTGGGTGGGATTAGTAGTCGGCGTGAGGGATGGGACTTGCACTTGAAAGTCACATGGGGACCCCAGTGGAGCGGTGGTAGTGCATAGGCAGCCCAAGGACAAACCAGGGCAACTGTGATTCAGGCATTGTGGATCTGGGGAACAAACAATACCGTACAAGATGCACGGCGCGCGCACGGTGCAGGCAACACCCCCCATACACCAGCCAAATCTAAAAAATAATTGTAAATTATGAATTTTTGCGGAACTCATAAGCATTCATGCTTTGCAAAATTGTTGTTTTTGCCTCTAAAACAAGGGAAAACTCACTTTTTGCTGTTAATTTTTGCGAATGTCGGTCTGCGGTGGTGGAGGGTCCTGAAAAATATTTGAACCTTTGCAGCAAAAATGGCATTTGGTGTGACGTTGGGGGTGGGTGATTCAATGACTGGTTCTGTCACACGATCCCTTGAATCGAGTCGTTGCCTTTTGGCTGCTCCACCTCCGCTGAAATAGAAATTCAGATGGAGCGGGGACGGGGGGACTGCAAATGCAGGGCCTCGCAGTTTGGGGCACACCTCGGGTCACCACGGCCAGTGTGGGGCACCCGCCCCCACCACAAGCAGCAGCACCTTCAATGGCCCATGCACAAACCCCAGCCCCATCCCCAGCCCCAGCACCAAAGCAGCAGCCCTCGCTGGTGCTTCGGGGCTGGGGCTTTGGGTAACGACATGCAGTGCCGCTGTCGCATCCCCCTCAACCCACTGCTTTGGCCAGGCTCTGTCCCAGTCGGCAACAGCCCCTCGAGGGGAGGCCCACGGTGCAGGCAAACCTCATGCTGAACTCCGCAGCCTTGCGGATCGTGAAATCCTGCAGGATATCAATAATGCCGATGTAGTAGATCTCATTGCGGGTGTTGCTGCCCATGCCCCCCTGGTCTGCAAAGAAGCAATTCTTCGGGTTTGGGGTGCGGTGCACCGGCGCCTGTAATCAAACGACACGATCGACACTGCATGCCCGATTCAGTAACGCGCGTGGGGGAGCGCCTGCATGGCATGGGCACGGCACGCTTGCGACATTCATGGTGTCCACTTTTCGTTTCCAGTCGCACTCTGGTCCAGAATGGTCGAACTTCCGACTCAAAGGTCGCGACTCTGAGCCGCAGAAGCGGAGAATACGGACGACTGCCTGATATGGGGCCGAGCAGGCATTGATGGAGCTGTCGCATGCACGTCGCGCTGGCAGAATTGCATGATTTTGCAGGCGCATGGCCCAATGTGTCCACTGAACCAAACGTGGTGAGAGGAGCGGTCTGGGTAAATCAACACCCGTATGCCTCAGCAACAGAGGCTTGCGTGTACAAGCCTGCGGGCCTGCCTCCTGTTGTCCACGCTCTACACCCAACCCTCGTCCACCTCATTCGTAACAAATTACAAAGATTGGGAAGAAGAGGAGCCAGGCCAGGGGACGTGAGGTATGGTGGCCTGGCGGAGGGCTGTGAAAGCTGTGGGGAATACTGCTCAGTGCTTTGGAGGCGCTGTTGTACTGCCGTCACCCTCCATCATGTGGTGACGGTATGTTCCTGTGTGTTGCCCTGGGGCCAGAGTTGCACTTCCCTTTGCAGGTGCACAGCGCAGGAGCGCAGACTGCACGCTGCAGACAAAGAGACGGGCGTATTTCAAGAGATGCCACCATGGTCGGACGGCATGGCACTGCAGACGGCGTTTGGGCAGTTACGCGGCAGTTGGGCAGTTGGGCAGTTGGGCAGTTACTTCACATACATCCGTTTCATAAATCCCCAGCAACATGGAGTAGTCCATAATCCCCATGCGCTTCAGGAACTCCACATCCCGTCGGATTTGGGTCACCAGCCATTCCTTGCGAGGGGCTCCCACGTGGATGTGCCTGCAGCCACAATGGCATGTCACAAAGCTCCACGCGGAGCATGTTCTGAGGGCCGCACACAATGGCAGAGATGCGGATCAGTTGCATTAATGCGGCCTCTCCTGCTACCAATACCTTGAGCAACACCACTGCCAGTCACACAGCCCCGTAGGGTACGGTACGGTACGGTACGGTACGGTACGGTACGGCATGGTACGCTGCGGTATGGTGTGGTGTGGTGTGGTCTACGGTATGGTACGGTACGGTACGGTACGGTACGGCATGGTACGCTGCGGTATGGTGTGGTGTGGTGTGGCCTACGGTATGGTACGGTACGGTACGGTACGGTACGGCATGGTACGCTGCGGTATGGTGTGGTGTGGTGTGGTCTACGGTATGGTACGGTACGGTACGGTATGGTACGGTACGGTACGGTACGGTACGGTACGGCATGGTACGCTGCGGTATGGTGTGGTGTGGTGTGGTTTACGGTATGGTACGGTACGGTACGGTACGGTATGGCATGGTACGCTGCGGTATGGTGTGGTGTGGTGTGGTCTACGGTATGGTACGGTACGGTACGGTACGGTACGGTACGGTACGGCATGGTACGCTGCGGTATGGTGTGGTGTGGTGTGGTCTACGGTGTGATACGGTACGGTACGGTACGGTACAGCATGGTACGCTGCGGTATGGTGTGGTGTGGTGTGGTCTACGGTATGGTACGGTACGGTACGGCATGGTACGCTGCAGTATGGTGTGGTGTGGTGTGGTCTACGGTATGGTACGGTACGGTACGGTACGGTACGGCATGGTACGCTGCGGTATGGTGTGGTGTGGTGTGGTCTACGGTATGGTACGGTACGGTACGGTACGGCATGGTACGCTGCGGTTGTTGTTGTTGTTGTTGTTGTTGTGGAGGCACCCAGCACGTGCCGGCGGGAGAAATTGCCAGACACGCTCTCCCTGGGCAGGGCGCAAGGGAGCAGTCGGCCGGCGTCACGCTGGCCGGGCGTGTGCCGACAACGACCGAGGGGGGGGGGGCCGCCGTGGAGTGGAGGGGGGGGGGGGGCGCGCGTGGAGGAGGGTGGGGCCACCTGTGGAAGTCACCCTGGAGCCCTCCCCCGTCTCGCGGGGGGAGAGTTACTCGTCCTGTGCGAAGCGGCTGTGGTGGGGGTGGAGGGCGGGGCGGTGACCTTGGGGTGGGGAAGGCACGCCCGGGTCCACGGACATTCCGCGCCTTGCCCGAACATCCCGCCGAGGTGGCCGTTCCTCGTGTGCGGCCGTGGCGTGGCCGGGGGCGCTGGCCCGTGCTTCTAGCCTTCTACGGGGGCGAGGGGAGGCCTGGGAGTTGCTGTCTGCCGGCGCCTAGTCACCTTTGCTGGAGCTGTGTTGTGGCCGCCTCGTCCCCGGTAGTGCGGGCGCGCGCGCGCGTACGCTGCGGTATGGTGTGGTGTGGTGTGGTCTACGGTATGGTACGGTACGGTACGGTACGGCATGGTACGCTGCGGTATGGTGTGGTGTGGTGTGGTCTACGGTATGGTACGGTACAGTACGGTACGGTACGGCCAACAGAGCCTATCATGGCCAGCTGGCCGGCCCTGTCGCCTACATGTACCCAGGTTTGCCTTCGCTTCCCCAAATTACGGGAAACGGGAAGGATCCGTCCGACCACCACAGGCTCCCACTTCATCCCCCTTGGGAGGCAAGCTGCCGGTAGTGATCCGCGGGTCGACTGCCACTTGGTGTTGCATTCCTGTAGCCAAGTGTAAATCAACGAGATTTTTCTTGCCAAAGGACAGCCCTGGCAGGTTGTATTGGGTGGGCAGTCTGGTGGCCGCTGAACTGCCAACCGTTCATTTGCAGGCTGAAGGATGCAGCTCGAGATCCCTTCTGTCATCTTGTCTGTCATGTGGCTCTCCGACTATGAGCAACGGGTGGCAGCAAACCTGGTTTGCCCCCTCCCGCCTCCCAATCGGGGGGGGGATGGGGGGGGGGGGGGGGCAGTGCCTCTCCGCTTGGGTATGGCATCGCTGATAGACATCCGTCCTTCAGCATCGCACCTTCCTCTCTGGCTGTCTGTCTCTCGGTCGGGACGCATAACTGAGAAAACCCTGTACCCCATGCTCCCAGGGTATTTGGTAAAACGTAGTACCGGATGAGGTAACACTTAGTAAAATTTGGTAAAACTTAGTAGAAATCTTTTTTTTAAATTCTATTTTACAAATTTATATTTAGAAAAAAAATTTTACTAAGTTTTACCACGGACCCATGCTCCCAACGCCTTGAATAAGGCCACAAACCTCCGACCCGCCCCGCCGCAAACAATGACAATACCTGTCCCGGAAATCGTTATCCTTGTAAATGCAGTCGTCTCTTTGGCGCTCTACTTCAGTCGCTTCTCGTCCGTAGCTGTACACAGAGGACCGGCAGTGATGCGGCACGGGCCAGAGCACTCAAGAACCAAGGGAAAAAAAATTCAGGGCCATGTCGCACACCCAACGCAGGCGCAAAGCTATGCCACGGCGGTTTGTGCGCCCCCGTGACGGCGGTGGGGAGCTCGCGGTGCAGCGGTGGTCACGCGACTTGCTGACTGGCCAGAGGATCCAAATGTGGAGGCTGCGCAAAAAGGGGGCCACCAGGTGGCAGCCCCATCACTTTGGCGGACAGCAAAGGCCCCAAGACGGGCGTGAGCAAGCGCAGGGGCTGCGAACGCAACGCCCCCTGCCTGGGGGGCGGGATGCCAGCAACGTGTCCATCCCAGCCCAGCCCATCCCTTGGACGCCTGTGCCCTTTGTCCACCCCGCACGTACCCCTCCCAAACCCCTTATCTCATTGATGTGTGGCCCTCGGCGCCCCCCCCCCCCAGGGATGCATTGGAAGGGGGGGAGGTACCCCGCCCCCCCTCCAGGGCCCCCAGCCTATGGCCAGCCACTGTCCCCCTGACGCCAAGTGCCAGCTTTAATGGCACTTGTAACCGACAGTAACCGCCCCCAACCGCTTTGGCAACCTCCTCCAACCGCCTGTCCAACCGCTACTGGGGCCGCCTCTGAGGTCCCTTCTCTTGTAATACATCCCTGCCCCCCACCCCCTTCTTAAAAGCAATACCACGGCGAACCCCCCGTAAATCCCCTTCACCCCTCCCCAGTATTGCCCACACTGAGTCTCATGTAGAGCCCCTGCACGCCTGTACCGACCAATCAATGAAGCCCGACGACTGCAGCAGCTCCGGGGGTGCTCCAACAGCCGTGCCCCTTCCCCGGCAAGAGCACATGCGCAGGCGCACACCTCGAGCCTTTGAGGTCATACTTGATCTTCACGATGTTGTCCGTTTGGAAGACGTTGTTCATGACCACAAAGCGGATCTGTTTGTTGTTGCTCAGCGACGTCAGGCAGTGGTGCCCGTAAAACCTGCAGCGCAAACAAATCAGTGCCAAGCTGCGGCCAAAGCCGGGAAAGCCCTCAGACGGAGGGGAAAAAGGAGCTGGTTTCTGGTGCGGATCAGACTCGTGGGCAGACGTGCTGGCGTGCCACTGGTGTCTTGCGGCAGCTCGTGTCTCCTGACGACATTGTGGGTACACATACGGGCTTGCCATCCGCACCTCGTGTCACTCATTTTCAGACGGGGGCCCAGGCTTCTCTTGACGGTGGCCCAAATGCCCGGACCTCCTGGCGTAGACCGCAACGTGCAGTGCCGCACACCACGCACGCACTTTGGGGGTTGTTCACGGTTGTCGTGCTGTGCTGTTGCGGTGGGTGTGATGTTGTTGTTGTTGTGGCGCGGGGGGGGGGGGGGCTGCGCACTTCTGTCTTGGGGGGCGTCCCGCACAGGCGTAAACACAGCACCAACACCCGCTGACACATGCAGAGCGCTACCCCACCCCCCCTGAATACCCCAGGAATCCTTGAACATCCGTTACCAAACACAAAACAAGGCAATGCGTACGTTTCCCCAAATAACACGACGTACCAACACCTCAGCCCCAAAAAGCTGCAGAACTGCACGCAATGGACATGGGAGGTGATGGTTATCTTCATCGACCCCAAATCGGGCACTCTCATCGCACCTTCTTTGCAAAGATGCCGACATTTTCCCCTGAATTATGCGGTTGGCTTGGCCTGTGCAACAACTTTCTGCCGGGACAATGGCTGCAGGGAGGACCAACGCATATGCCCCCCGGACCCCACTTGTGTGGGGTGCATGTAGCAACCCTCTGAGCATACCCTATGCCTTGGGTGGGAGTTGTGTGGGGTGCATGTAGCAACCCTCTGAGCATACCCTATGCCTTGGGTGGGGGTTGTGTGGGGTCCATGTAGCAACCTTCTGAGCATACCCTATGCCTTGGGTGGGGGTTGTGTGGGGTCCATGTAGCAACCCTCTGAGCATACCCTATGCCTTGGGTGGGGGTTGTGTGGGGTGCATGTAGCAACCCTCTGAGCATACCCTATGCCTTGGGTGGGGGTTGTGTGGGGTGCATGTAGCAACCCTCTGAGCATACCCTATGCCTTGGGTGGGGGTTGTGTGGGGTCCATGTAGCAACCTTCTGAGCATACCCTATGCCTTGGGTGGGGGTTGTGTGGGGTGCATGTAGCAACCCTCTGAGCATACCCTATGCCTTGGGTGGGAGTTGTGTGGGGTGCATGTAGCAACCCTCTGAGCATACCCTATGCCTTGGGTGGGGGTTGTGTGGGGTCCATGTAGCAACCTTCTGAGCATACCCTATGCCTTGGGTGGGGGTTGTGTGGGGTCCATGTAGCAACCCTCTGAGCATACCCTATGCCTTGGGTGGGGGTTGTGTGGGGTGCATGTAGCAACCCTCTGAGCATACCCTATGCCTTGGGTGGGGGTTGTGTGGGGTGCATGTAGCAACCCTCTGAGCATACCCTATGCCTTGGGTGGGGGTTGTGTGGGGTCCATGTAGCAACCTTCTGAGCATACCCTATGCTTTGGGTGGGGGTTGTGTGGGGTCCATGTAGCAACCCTCTGAGCATACCCTATGCCTTGGGTGGGGGTTGTGTGGGGTCCATGTAGCAACCCTCTGAGCATACCCTATGCCTTGGGTGGGGGTTGTGTGGGGTCCATGTAGCAACCCTCTGAGCATACCCTATGCCTTGGGTGGGGGTTGTGTGGGGTCCATGTAGCAACCCTCTGAGCATACCCTATGCCTTGGGTGGGGGTTGTGTGGGGTGCATGTAGCAACCCTCTGAGCATACCCTATGCCTTGGGTGGGGGTTGTGTGGGGTGCATGTAGCAACCCTCTGAGCATACCCTATGCCTTGGGTGGGGGTTGTGTGGGGTGCATGTAGCAACCCTCTGAGCATACCCTATGCCTTGGGTGGGGGTTGTGTGGGGTGCATGTAGCAACCCTCTGAGCATACCCTATGCCTTGGGTGGGGGTTGTGTGGGGTGCATGTAGCAACCTTCTGAGCATACCCTATGCCTTGGGTGGGGGTTGTGTGGGGTGCATGTAGCAACCCTCTGAGCATACCCTATGCCTTGGGTGGGGGTTGTGTGGGGTGCATGTAGCAACCTTCTGAGCATACCCTATGCCTTGGGTGGGGGTTGTGTGGGGTGCATGTAGCAACCCTCTGAGCATACCCTATGCCTTGGGTGGGGGTTGTGTGGGGTGCATGTAGCAACCCTCTGAGCATACCCTATGCCTTGGGTGGGGGTTGTGTGGGGTGCATGTAGCAACCCGCTGAGCATACCCTATGCCTTGGGTGGGGGTTGTGTGGGGTCCATGTAGCAACCCTCTGAGCATACCCTATGCCTTGGGTGGGGGTTGTGTGGGGTGCATGTAGCAACCCTCTGAGCATACCCTATGCCTTGGGTGGGGGTTGTGTGGGGTCCATGTAGCAACCCTCTGAGCATACCCTATGCCTTGGGTGGGGGTTGTGTGGGGTCCATGTAGCAACCCTCTGAGCATACCCTATGCCTTGGGTGGGGGTTGTGTGGGGTGCATGTAGCAACCTTCTGAGCATACCCTATGCCTTGGGTGGGGGTTGTGTGGGGTCCATGTAGCAACCCTCTGAGCATACCCTATGCCTTGGGTGGGGGTTGTGTGGGGTCCATGTAGCAACCCTCTGAGCATACCCTATGCCTTGGGTGGGGGTTGTGTGGGGTGCATGTAGCAACCCTCTGAGCATACCCTATGCCTTGGGTGGGGGTTGTGTGGGGTCCATGTAGCAACCTTCTGAGCATACCCTATGCCTTGGGTGGGGGTTGTGTGGGGTGCATGTAGCAACCCTCTGAGCATACCCTATGCCTTGGGTGGGGGTTGTGTGGGGTCCATGTAGCAACCCTCTGAGCATACCCTATGCCTTGGGTGGGGGTTGTGTGGGGTGCATGTAGCAACCCTCTGAGCATACCCTATGCCTTGGGTGGGGGTTGTGTGGGGTCCATGTAGCAACCTTCTGAGCATACCCTATGCCTTGGGTGGGGGTTGTGTGGGGTGCATGTAGCAACCCTCTGAGCATACCCTATGCCTTGGGTGGGGGTTGTGTGGGGTCCATGTAGCAACCCTCTGAGCATACCCTATGCCTTGGGTGGGGGTTGTGTGGGGTCCATGTAGCAACCCTCTGAGCATACCCTATGCCTTGGGTGGGGGTTGTGTGGGGTCCATGTAGCAACCTTCTGAGCATACCCTATGCCTTGGGTGGGGGTTGTGTGGGGTGCATGTAGCAACCCTCTGAGCATACCCTATGCCTTGGGTGGGGGTTGTGTGGGGTCCATGTAGCAACCCTCTGAGCATACCCTATGCCTTGGGTGGGGGTTGTGTGGGGTGCATGTAGCAACCCTCTGAGCATACCCTATGCCTTGGGTGGGGGTTGTGTGGGGTGCATGTAGCAACCCTCTGAGCATACCCTATGCCTTGGGTGGGGGTTGTGTGGGGTGCATGTAGCAACCCTCTGAGCATACCCTATGCCTTGGGTGGGGGTTGTGTGGGGTGCATGTAGCAACCCTCTGAGCATACCCTATGCCTTGGGTGGGGGTTGTGTGGGGTGCATGTAGCAACCCTCTGAGCATACCCTATGCCTTGGGTGGGGGTTGTGCGGGGTCCATGTAGCAACCCTCTGAGCATACCCTATGCCTTGGGTGGGGGTTGCCCAACTTGCCCAGGCCCCAGGGGCGGGCCAGTACATGCTACGAAGCAAAGGGGACGCACAGGGGGGAGCGGGGTGGCCTGGGTTCCAATCTCCGTGACAGCAAGGCACCACCGGGACTGCACCTGGGCAACAAAGAGTTGGGGTTGTTCTGCATGTGTTTGTAGTATCCGAACATGATGGACTTCAGGAACTTGGATTCTTGGCTTCGGAGTGTCTTGATCACGAATTGGCAGCCTGAACACACAGTCCGCCAGAGCAGAGACTGGCCCAAGGTGGTTGGGCAGGGTCGGGATGCACACGAGGACCGGCGGGGGGGGCCGGGGGGGGGGGGGGGCTCAGTTCAGCTCCAGATCCCAACCTCCGCGGCGTGGGCAGGGGGGTCCATAGGGGGAGGGGGGGGGCGGGGGTCAAAATGTTTTTCCGGGTTTGGGGGGCGCTTTTGAATTCTCTATTTCGTTCTGAGCAATTTGAATATACCCAACTCCGGGGCCATAAAGCAACGGATACAGAGCTCACATATACCCCCGTGTCACAGGCATATGGTCATCGCCACAAACCTCAGTTCATTGTTTGACCTGCTGCACTGCAGCATACCTCAAACGATGGCCGAATGTTGCCTTGAGCTCACCACAGTCAGCGGCTATTGAATGTTTCTTGGCCTGTCTGGGTAAGAGCCTGCACCCCCCCATTGGACCGGTTCGGCAAGCATCCCAGAAAAACAAAAGCAACGGCTCCACGGCAGGCCAACCGGGACCTGGATTCGAACCCGTGTTCTGTGGCGTGTGCGTGTAGTGCATTTCCGGTGTGCTGCTTGGCCGTCACCAGTATAACTGTTTCCCCCACCACCCGCTTCCATTATCCATTTCACCTCACTGGGGCTCGAATCTCACTGGGGCTTGGAGGGGGGCGTGCGTTTGGGGCCGGACCCCCCCTCCCACGGGGAACCCGCAGCCGCACCAACGGTGAACAATGAGGAACAGTCGACTTGGGCGCCTGGCAATTTGGTTGCCTCTTTGGACCACGGCACAGCATTCCCCACCCCATTTTCCTCCAGTTCGTGGGGAATGGCAAAAGGAGATTCCCATCGCACCCGTCCACTGACCATGTCCTCCTCTATTCCCCCTTCTCTCGGTACCCGAGTGGTGCTGTGGGGCCGGGACCAAAAACAAACGGGTGAACATTCCCTCAGGAGCGTGTAGCCTGTGGGAGACCCACATCGGTAAACAACTTTGGGCTCCACCGAAGGCTGCCGCATTAGGCTGCTTCAGGGGGCGCTCAGACCCTAACAGCCAAGGTGTAGCTGGGACCCTCCTTTGGCATGGGGGGGCAGAGTTGTCCTTAGGGGGGGGGGGGGGGGGGCTGGGGGGGGGACCCCCCCCTCCTCAGGAGACCCTGAGTTGTTAGAGGCACCGAAGGCGCCAAAAAAAATTTTTTGGCCTAAACTGACTTGCGCCGAAGGCGCCAGAGAAAAATTTTGATTGGCCGAAGAACCGGAGAAAATTTTGCCCAATCACTTAAGGGGGGGGGGGTCCGAGGGGGGGGGGGGGTCAGACCCGCCCCCCCCCCCCCCCAAAGATGCTAAATTGTTAAGCAAAACTCTGATGGGGGGGCAAGGGAGATAGTCTGAGAGCCAGGGTCCAATTCCATGGCTTTGTTGTTCGTTGTACACCCCAGCAGCCCTGGGGGGCGTGCCCGCACAGCGCGGGCACAGCACACGGTGCGCCCCCCCCTTCGTATGTGCCCACTTCCGTGGGACAGACCCGCAGCGACACGGCGATGGTGCACACGTATTGTTTGTTGCATCGCTTTTGCATTTGGTTTGGGTGCGGCCCTCAGGGCGCAGTGTTGCACCGTCGGCCCCCACGACGCAGGGCACCGTCACCCACGCCCGTGAAGGGCAGCGGGTGGGAAGGCACGTCGTTCCGCACAAGGGCACGGGGTGCCCTGGGGCCCTGAGAGGCCGCGGGACCGTCACCGACGGGGCACATGCCGCGCACAACGACGCGGCCAGCGACGGGAGAGCCCGTGTCCGTGCCACGGCCGGGGCACGTGTTGCGCAAGGCAGTGGTCGGTTGACCGGGAGTCACGGGTGCGACGCGGTCAAGAACGGGGGGTAACGCGCGCGCGGGCCTCCGGTCACAAGTGTGGCATGTGTTGCCAAGCGCACGAATAGTGCCCCAAAATGCCCCCCCCCCCCTCCCCCTCTGCCCCGGGGTCGGGTCCGGCGCGACATGTCAGCCCCCTTCCCAGGGCTCCTTTGAAGGGGCGGTGGTGGGGGGTGGCCCAGCCCTCGCCAACGGTGGTGCTGAGTCTTTCGAGGCGCCGAAGAAATTTTTTGGACTAAACCGTCTGGCGCCAAAGGCGCGAGTGAAAATTTTTGATCATCCGAAGGTCCGGAATACGGCCCAATCTTTTAAGGGGCGGTGGGGTGGGGGGCCAGGGGGGGGGGGGGGACCCCCCAAGTGCTGCCGAGGACCCCCCCGTGTGACATTCCGTCGGGTTGTTGTTCCTTTACGGGGCCCTGGACAGTCACCCGTTCTTCCCTTCGCATGTTTGCGTCGGGTCACTGCGTTCTGCCCCCCCCCCCCCGTGGTACGCCCAGGGGGGGGGGGGGGGCGGGCGGGCAGCGCACAGGCGCAGCAACTGTGGGGGAGTCGGAACGGCGTGGGGGTGCGGTCATTGGGCACCTGCAAAGTACAGGAGGGCCATGCTCTTGCCCGGGGTGACCAACGTGCTCCACGTTTCGGACAGGGAGCGGATGTAGGCGGCGGAGTCGATGCCGAAGCACTCGCGGATCTGCCGGAACACGTTGGGTTGTAGTCGCAGAAGTGGAAGCGGTCGTGGTCCCGGCGGCGGCGGCGGCGGCTGGCGGCCTCGACGATCGCCGTGGCACCCTCGCCGACCTGCGGTCGTGTGAGACGTGGACGGAGGTGCGGTGGGGGAGGGGGCGGCGCTTATGCGGGGGCGAAGGGGGGGGATGGTGAGCGTGGCGGCGCTCCGACGATGGTCACTTTGGTACGGGGGGGGGGGGGGGTCCAGGCGGCGGAAGCCCAGGGATGCATAAGAAGGGAAGGGACCTCAGAGGCGGCCCCAGAGGCGGTTAGGCAGGCGGTTGGAGGAGGTTGCCAAAGCGGTTGGGGGCGGTTACTGTCGGATACAAATGCCATTGAAGCTGGCACTTGGCGTCAGGGGGACAGTGGCTGGGCATAGGCTGGGGGCCTGGAGGGGGGGTGGGGGGTACCTCCCCCCCCTTCCAATGCCTTGTGCCAATTCCCCCCATTCCAATGCATCCCCTGGGGGGGGGGGTCCAGGCGGCGGAACCCCCTCCTCCGCCGGCGGCAAACCACAACCGGCGGGTACAGTGGAAAAGACCTTTTTCGTGGGGGGTCATTTTCGATGGGGAAAGTCGTGGGCGGGCCGCATGTCGGCGCCCCCCAATGTCCGGTGCTTTGTGGACAGTCCGTTCTGGGGGATGGGGGCACGCCCCAACTCTGCCTCGTGTGTGGGAGGGGGGGGGGGGGTTGCCTGAGGGGCAGGGGCAATGGAGGTGCCGCTGGAGGAGGAGGCAGGGGATTGGGCCGGGGGGGGGGGGGGCTCTCTTCAGGGCCTGCCCCTCCCGCACTGCGCAGGCGTGTGGCTTCGTCGCACCCGCGACACGACCGCCCCAGCCCCGTCCGCCGCGCGGCTGCGGTTTTTGCCCTCGGCCCCCCCGCGCCTCTGCCTCCGCAACGGCGGCCTCCGCGTCCTTCCCACACAAGCGCAGGCACGCCCGAGGGCCTTGCACTCCGCCTTGTGACCCGCCGCTGGTCGCGCTCACGGCGTGGGTCGCTGCGGGACACCGGGGGCTCTGGCACGGGGGTGCAATGGAGGACGCGGCAGCCGCGGGCCGGGGGGCGAGAAATGTCCGAAATCGCGCCCACAGTCGCACGGGTACACTCGCGGCGCCAAATCGGGAACACGGAACTCTTCCCATGAGAGCGACCCCCTCCCAGCGACCCCCCCCTACCCTGTGCACGAGTCACCCCCCCCCTCCTCCCCCTTTGCACAACCCCCTCCCCCCCCCCTCCCCTTTGCACAACCCCCCCCCCCCCCCCCCGGCCGCCGCCGAGAAGCGCGACGGCCCTCCTTCGCCCCCGCGAGGAATGGTCACCACGTGACCCCCCCCCCCCACCCGCACGACGCGCGAGGCCCCAAACCTGCGCCCTCTCCGCGACGACTCCGTTGGCACTCGAGGCAATGCTGGCCTCGGGGCTGTGGGGCCCAGCCATGCCACACACACACACACACACACACACACACACAACGCAGCGGGTCATCGTCTTCCCATCCGGAGATGCCCCATTCATCACGAACACGCCCCTTCCCCCTCAACACGCTGATCACACTGCACCCCCTTGAGCCTCTCCAAAGGTCCAATGTGCTGCACAGGGGACGGCACCGGAGCTCGCGCGGGCGTTGCTGTAGAACCAAAAAAGTCCTGCAAAGTCCTTTTTGTGCGGGTTCTCGGCAGACGTGCCACTGACGTCCGGCAGGAATTCCGGATCTCGTTGGGAACCAGCCCCATCGGATGCGCCCCTCAGTAATACTCGCCCCACTCACGTCCAGAACTCATCAAGAACCTGCTGCATTGAATGCATGGCTCGGTAGGGTCCAGTGCCGTATGATCGTGTCTGGCTTGGCGGACGCTGCTGGCAACTCTGGTTCTCTGACCGCCCTCCCCCGGGAAAAGGGGCGTGGCGGGCATTGGGTATGTGGGGGTGAGGGGGACGAGGCGACTCTCATTGATATTCCACGTGACGGACTCATGCAGTACTACCGGAAGACACCCTCCGCCTTCGATCTGATCGAGGGCGGGCGGGGAGGGGGGGTGGGGGCTGATGTGGCCCTCCACGGCAGCCCGTCCCCCGAGTGCCTCAGGCCCTAACCCCCGCACCTTCAAGTGCTGGGACTTGCGATACTTCCGCCGAATGGACGAGGAACCGAAATCTTGTGCCGCCGTCAACGGCCGGATCGGTAGCGACGAGATGTAGCTGCAGTGCCAAATACACAGGGGACGTCAAGGGGGGGGGGGGGCGGGAGGGGGATGCAGAGGTATTGGAGGCCGCCGATAGGGCGTCGCAGGGGGGGGGGGGGGGGGCACAAATCCTGGTCTCCGGGTGGGTTTGTTGGCATGGAAGCCCGGCTTGAGCCAGTCTGGAAAGGGGGGGGGGGGGGGCGTCAGGCCCTTGCCTAGTGGGGGGCGGGGGCTGGGGGCTGACCCACTGCCGCGGTGAGGGGATCTCAGTAGGATCCAGCCCCACATGCCAGTCAGCTCAGTAGGAAGGAGCCCGGCCCTATGGGCAACTGAGTAGGACCCAGCGCCATCCACAAGGCTCCTCACTAGGAACCCCCCCTGACCCCCCCCCCCCACTAAGCAAAGCCTGGGGGGGGGATTCATTGTCACAGCGAGAATGTCCCATCGCTGTCCCTGAGTTGCATGTTTCTTGTGCTCATTGTGGGTTGTCCGGTCTCTGACCAAACCTTTGCTTAGCAACTGGAGGGGGGGGGGGGGGTCATTTTGGGGCTGCCTCAGGACTGGCCAAGCCACCCACCCACCCAAGCTGACCCACCCACCCACCCACCCAGACCCCCCCCTACTCCCCCAGTAGGGGGGGGGGGTCCCCCAGTCCGGGGGGGGGTTAGTTCAGCCTGCATCATATGTCAGTCAATTGCATACTGAAAATTTTGCCAGAGCATCAGGGACCTAAAATTTGAGAGTGCCGGACCCTGGGTTTGAACTCACGCCTGCGAGATAACAGTCCAGGGTTTTACCACTGGACCACCAGCCTTTCCACACACCTGTCACTGTCAACCAACTGAACGCACCCACCCACACACGACTGCAGGACAAACAGGCATAACTTAGTGCTGGCTCCTTTTTGCTGCACAGGGAATGGGCAGAGAGGGGCATGCATCGTGGGGGATGCACCGTGACCTCCTTGAAGTGAAGGGCGGCCTCTGGCAGCATCGCTGGACCAGAAGCCTGCACAGGATACAGCAAAATGTCTGGTCCATCCTGGCTACCCGGTTAGTTTGGGAGAGTCAGGCCCTACCCAGCCCCTACCCAGTTGCCCACCCACCCACCCAGACCCCACCCCCCCCCCTGGGGGGGAGTAGGCACGTTGGGCCAAATTGCCCAAAACCAAACTAACCCACCCACCCACAGGCCACGGACCCACCCACCCACCCCCCCCCCCCCCCAGTCCAGTCGGACCACCCTTAAGCAAAGGTTTGGCTCTGACGCGGGGCTGCGGCACACGCCTGTGAAGCCGGTTGACGACGTCGGGACAAGCGGCTGGGGAGGCGGTGGGTACAAACCCGTTGCCGCCACAGGCTGAGCGGGAAGGATCCGGGTGGAGCGCAGCGGACAGTGACTGGGGTGCCCCCCCCCCACCCCTTCAAGCGCGGGCTTGGGGCTCATGTGGGTGTGGGCCGTAGATCTCGCTAGGCATCACCCAGTGTGCCATTCGGTACAGGCCCGCCCACCGCATCGGGAACCGGACACGGTAGCTCACGTGGGCACTGGGGGCGTGCGTGCCCGCCTGCCCGCACGCCTGCCAGAGAGGGCGGTGCGACAGGCAGAGAGGGTGGGGGGGGGGGGGGAGACAGGGCAGGACTACACTACCGAAGGCCCCACCCGGATGGCTGGGAGGCAGAGGCGGGGGAGGCGGGCGAGCAGGCAGGGGCAGACAGGCAGGGGGGCAGAGGCAAACAGGGGGGTTGGCACGCAGGCATGCCGTCACCCTGCCTGACCGCCTGCCGAGTGGGCGTTTGTGCATTGCTGAAGCACAACACACCACCCAAACGCCCAAATACTAACAAACCAGTCATACACAAACAGCACGAGTCGCATGCGCACAAGTGTCAGTAAGGGGGTTGCTGAGTGAGTAAGGGGGGGGTCAGTCAGGGGGTTGCTGAGTGAGTAAGGGGGGGGTCAGTCAGGGGGTTGCTGAGTGAGTAAGGGGGGGGTCAGTCAGGGGGTTGCTGAGTGAGTAAAGGGGGGGGGTCAGTCAGGGGGTTGCTGAGTGAGTAAGGGGGGGGTCAGTCAGGGGTTGCTGAGTGAGTAAGGGGGGGGTCAGTCAGGGGGTTGCTGAGTGAGTAAAGGGGGGGGTCAGTCAGGGGGTTGCTGAGTGAGTAAGGGGGGGGTCAGTCAGGGGGTTCCCTGACTCATGAAGGGGTGGGGGTTACTGAGTCAATAAAGGGGGTTACTGACCCTCGCTTACTGAGCCAGTCACCCCCTCGTTGACCCCCTGTACTGACCCGGCAGAGGCTCTGCAAGCCATTCGGCGTTCGAGGGCCCAGGGGAATACGGAGACGTCCCTCGGGTCGCCGCCGCCGCACAAATCGCGCGTTTCCCCCAAAACACGCCTGGCATAACCCCCGCAGACCCGCCGTTCCTGCGGCGACCGATGGGAAACGCGCCCGTTCCGGTGCCCGTGGGCCCATGCTAGGCCATTTGGCACTGCGAGAGACCAGCGGAGCCGCATGCGACCATCCACACAGTCAGTGCTCATGTAAGCGGGTCGCCCACGCCTGGTTTCCGCATCACCGAGCCCCTGTCGGGTAGAACAAACCGCCGACCAACTTTGGGAGGGGGAGGTAGACAGGCAGACAAGACCCTCCGCCACCAGCCCACCCCCCCCGACCCCTCCCACTCGCAAGTCCCGCCGACCACCGACCGGTGCTTCGAGATGATGATGCAGTGGGTGCGGTACATGGGCAGGAAAAGAACAGCCATGTGGGTCTAGGCGCCTTTCTGTGTGCAGAGAGGGAGGCTGGGGCGCATTCACAGGGAAGGGACCTCAGAGGCGGCCCCAGAGGCGGTTCGATAGGCGGTTTGAGGAGGTTGCCAAAGCGGCTGGGGGCAGTTACTGTCGGTTACACTTCATGCACCATTCGGGGGATGATTCACAGGACAATGAGAAGGCCTTCGTTCTGAGGCAGACGCCGCCGTGCCTCCAATGTACCGTGTGGCGGTAGAGTGCTGGAAGTACTTGCAGGCAGGCAGGCAGGCAGGCTATACCTGGCAGAAGTGATAATGCCATTCCGCATGGCCCGCATGATGTTATGGCTGGGATGTCCTTTGTACACCTGGGGATCAGTGAGGGCTTCACCGGACTTCGCTCGCACACTGCGCCGATGACGACGCGCCCAAGAGGCCCCACATGCCGCGCACTCACCCACCGGGTTCCAACGCCCACGTCCTCAGGCACGAAACAGCGCTTGCCCCACAGTGCTAAAGCCCCACTCCTCCACATCGGCACCACCGCACACGCCAACACACGCACATTCCCGCGTCCCATTTCCACATCCCCACGTCCCAATGACCCCCGACACGGAGCAGCGAGACAGGGAAAGTCCGGGGGCTCCGTCGGCGCAACCTCCCAAGGGAATGGAAGGGGGAGTAGGGAGGTCAGGTTAGGCCAAGGAGGGAGAGGGAGGGCGCAAGGTGGTGGGAGGCCGATGGGCGCCGCGGGAGAGGGTGCGAGGGGAGGGCAGTGGTAAGTGGCGAACGGCCAATCGGCGCCGCCCGCTGCAGACAACAACACACCCAGGTGCCCTGCCAACCCCCTGTGTGACATTCCGTCGGGTTGTTGTTTCTTTACGGGGCCCTGGACAGTCACCCGTTCTTCCCTTCGTATGTTGCGTCGGGTCGCTGTGTTCTGTCGGCCGCTGCGGGCGGTGCTCCTGCTGGTGTCGTTTCCGCGTTCGCCGAGCCCAGTGGTTGGTGTGCCGGGGCTGTGCTGGACGTGGCATGGTGTGCCGTTTGCGCGTTAGCGGCGGCCAGTAGTTGGCGTACCGGGGGTTGCACTGGTTGTTGCGGGGGTTGTTTGACTGTTTTTGCTGTCCACATACCTCCGTCCTCAGGCCGTCCACAACCTGCTTCGCTGTGTTTCTGTGTGCATGAGGCCCAGGTGCCCTGCTCCTCCACGCCAACCCCCCCCCCCCCCCCGGCATCCAGGCCCCCATGTGACACTGCTGCACCTGTTCCCCCATTTGGTTGGTTTTGACTTTGCCTTTCCGGCGCCGAAATCCTCCACCGCCTCCACCACCGCCGGACGTCATGGCGATGTCGGACGCCATCTGGGCGGCATGCTGGGCGGACGCCATCTGGGCGGTATGCTGGCGCGCCGGAAACATGCTGCTCGTCCTTGCCGGTGAATTCTGTGAGGCAGCAAAGTGTGTGTCCAACCCGCCTTGCAACAGAAGAGGAAAAGTGCTCGGGGGGTGTTCTGGTTGGTTACCGTGCAGCACAACCCAGGGGATACAGTAGAAGGGAAGGGGCCTCAGAGGCGGCCCCAGAGGCAATTCGATAGGCGGTTGGAGGAGGTTGCCAAAGCGGTTTGGGGCGGGTACTGTCGGTTGCACATTGCCATTGAGCCAGGAACTTGGCGTCAGGGGGAAAGTGGCGAGGCATAGGCTGGGCGCCCTGGAGGAGGGGGGGGGGGGGGTGTACCCCCCCCCCCTTCCAATGCATCCCTGGCACAACCGGTGTCCAGTAGTGGTGCTGGAGGGCATGAAGGAGGAAAAAAAATCGATTGTTGAGACCCCGCCTCTCTGCCACCCCCAGTGGCCACGGCGAAAGGCCCCCCTATCGGCGCTGGAATAAGGCCGCCAGACCCGGGTGGACTGGGCCCCGGGCGGACTGGGCGCTGCCGCCGCTATCGGACCCGGTCCTGAGGAAAGGCGCCCCCCCGGCGACGGCCCCCCCGGTCCAAGGGCCACCGGGGCGGCACACAGTCCATCTCGCGTGTGGAGGGAGCGCTGCACATGGGTGCCCCATGGGGAGCGGGTACGGCACACGGGCGTACTGTCGTTTTTTTTTCTATTTTCTGTTGGTGGGACAGCCTAAGGCCAGGGTGGCCGACAGTGGCTGGAGGGTATTCCGGGGTATGAGTCCTATTTCTGAGGACCATTCGCCGCCACTCCAGCGCACGACTGGGCGTGTGGCCGACCATCTGTGTCAGACCCCGGGTGCGAACTCGGAGGCCGCGCGTTGCTCCCGGCGTCGGTCCAGTGTGGCCTTCGAACTCATGGGATTCGAAACCTCGGACCAGGGGGGCAGGAGTGGAGTGCACTTACCGGTCAACGGACCGGAGTCTCTCAGTGGCGAGATGGTGGACTGAACACCCCCCCCCCATGCCAGAGTCGTGGCTGGCAGGCTCACAGACCCCCTGCCCCATGGCCAGAGTGGTCACTGGCCCCATGGCCACACACGCAGCATCGGTCTGCCTTACAAGTACTTGTTTGGGGGGGGGGGGGGGGGTGGCAGGGATGCATTGGAAGGGGGGGGAGGTCCCCCACCCCCCTCCAGGGCACCCAGCCTGTGCCCAGCCACTGTGCCCCTAACGGCAAGTCCCAGCCTCAATGGCATTTGTAACCGACAGTAACCGCCCCCAACCGCTTTGGCAACCTCCTCCAACCGCCTGCCTAACCGCCTCTGGGGCCGCCTCTGAGGTCCCTTCCCTTCTTATGCATCCCTGGGGGGGCGGTTGTCAGACTGTAACCCTCAGGGACAGTAAAAGTGTTGGGGGTAGCGAAAATGCCGTAGTCACAGAGTGGTTTTCCTTTGCAACCCCCGTCCAGTTACCTCTGCCCCGCCACCCCCTGCCCCTGAGTAGTGGAATTGTCGGTGTGTGCAGCACTGACCTGTGATTGCCCCCCCCCCCCCCCCCTGCCTCCCATGCAGGTCAAGTCTAAATCCACAGCCCAAGGCAAATTTTGTGTGTGTGCATCTTTACAAAGACTGTGAAGTGAGAGTGCCCGGTTCACGGGTGATCAACATCACCATCGCCTCCCATGTCCATTGTGTGCCTTGCAGTATTTTTCAGGGCTGAGGTTTTGGTACGTGTGTTATTTGGGGAAAGGTACGCATTGCCTTGTTTTGTGTTTGGTAACGGATGTTCAAGGATTCCTGGGGTATTCAAAGGGGGGGGGGGGGGGTAGCGCTCTGCATGTGTCAGCGGGTGTTGGTGCTGTGTTTACGCTAGTAGAATAATTAAATACCAAGGGGAGGGGGAGGAGGGGGTTCCATACCCCCCCCCCTTCCCACAAACCCCCTCCCCCCTTCCCCCCACCCCATTCCAATTAAGCAAAAGTTCAGTGTTGTGGTTCGTGACAATGCATACTTACTGGGGGTCCCCCCTTTATTGTGGGGGACCCAATCTACTGTCTACCCCCCTCTCCTTGCTCTCGACTCTTCCCACCATCTGTTAAACAAAGCATTGGGGGCCTGAGATTGCGTCACTTCCAAAAACTTTTGTTTTTCTTTCTTTATCTTTTTATCCCCATCAGTTAAACGACGCTGTCTGCAGGTCTGGTGCCAAGGTAGGCCAAGGGGTTCTTTGGCCGGGTGTGGGGGGCCGAGAGGACGCCTTGGCACCAGGGAGTCCAGGAGACAAGGCGGAGGGTTACCTTAATACTGTAAATAATGCCCCTACGAGACTCTCAGCCCTCCCCTACCGGCAACCCCTCCTGCTTCGGCTTTTAAAGGTACCCACTAGCTATGACAGGGAGTGGTTGTTTTCCTCCTGAACCGCATCAATTCCCATGACCGCCAAGTTGCTGGTGGTTGCTAGAGATGCCGTTTCTTGGTCAAGTGGCACAGCGGTACAGACAGAACCGGAGGGTGCGTGTAATTTCCGTCTCTACTGGGCCACTATTGCATACACAGGGCTAGTGCAAGGGTTGTGCACTGCTCCAGGAATTTCAGAAAATGTCCATGAATTAACAGCAACCCTCCAGGAATGAATCATCTGTTTTTACAACACAAACCCAGCACCAAAAGAAAAAAACCTGCTGCGGTACATTTTGGTATGCAAAGACAAGGGGGGGGGAGGTGCGCTGGCCAACCCCCCCCCTACCTCCCCCCTCAAACCCCCCCCCCCCCCACTCAAAAGAAGCCGTGGACGCCCCCCAAGACAGAGGTGCGCAGCCCCACCAAAAACAACAGCACACCCACCGCAACAGCACAGCACAACAACCGTGAACAACCCCCAAAGCACGTGCGTGGTGTGCGGCACTGCGCATGCGCACAGCCCCACCACCGGCATGGGAGAGGTGCCAGAGCCAAGGGGCAGAAGCAGCACTTCTGAGCAGAGGGACAACGGTCCCACCCTCACACCCAGTGAACTATTTCCCCCCGGGGGTCGGGGATAACTGAGCGGGCCCCCCACCTCTCACAGTTTTTGAACCCGCCCCCTCCGCCCCCAGACCCAATGGCCGGGACACCCCCCCCCCATCAACGTACCTACCCCCAGAACTACCAAGCGGCACACTCCCTCAGCCCCGATGGCACACTGTGGGTTTTTTGCCAGTGGCAGACACAGGTCCAAGCAGTGGGGAGAACAATGAACGTCAGTATTGGCAGCCGTCGAGTGGTAATGCAGAAGACTGTAGAGTTTTGGGTCAGCGGTTCGAACCCCGGTTCGGCCAATACGGCAGCGGTGCCGGCGCTCACCGACCAGAATTCGAACGACCGGGATTCGAAACACCGACCCGAAATTCTGCGGGCGGGTGCGGTACCATTCGACCACGGGACGACGTGACACAAATGTGTCTCCCATTGCTTGCAGCCTGCTCAGCAAAAACTTTTGACCCCCCACCCCCCCACCCCCCCCTCAAAAAAGTGTTATCCAGTTTTAGGGGATAGAGGCCTCAGAATCAAAAAATCCATTGGGGGATGGTCTTATTGGGCAAAATAATGATTTTACAAGGGGTTGGACATCAAACATCATGCCTTGGGGTATGCTACGATGGTCCCTTCGGAGCGGCCCTGGCTCCGTGACGCCCTACCTGCACTCAAAAGATGTGGCAGGCCCTGAAAACAGGGCTTCGACCAAAGCTGTGGAGTCCTGCGGCTATGCTCAAAAAGGGCCACCAACAGACGCCTCCGAACACTCCCGAAGACCCCATCGTCGAGAGTCGGGGTGTGACGCCGATGGTCAGTGACACGCCCAGTGGTGCGCTGGGGTGTCGGGCGGCTGTCCTGTTTCCGGTGGAACTATGTACTACGGTCTAACTACCCCAGGCACGCCGACCCGGGATGCAGACAGGGCACAGGCAGTGGGCAGTGACCTCCTCGTCAGGCCGAAGGGGACATGGGCAGGGAAGGAAGAGCCCTGTGGGCCTAGGCGCCTTTCTGTGTGCAGAGAGGGAGGCTGGGGCGCATTCGAAGGAAAGGGACCCCAGAGGCGGTTCGATAGGCGGTTCGATAGGCGGTTGGAGGAGGTTGCCAAAGCGGTTGCGGGCGGTTACTGTCGGTTACACCACAATACAATGCCATTGAAGCTGGCACTTGGCATAGGCTGGGTGCCCTGGAAGGGGTGGGCGGGCACCTGCCCCCGTTCCAATGCATCCCTGGAGGGGGGTATTGTAAAGCGGTATCCTTGTGAGGCAGACCCCGGAGTGCCAACAGGCCCCCCGCAATGTAAAGCCTGCCCCCCACCCCGCGCCCCCCTTCACACACACCAGCCCTGATCCTGCACCGCCAGCCGCAGTGCCCTGCGCTCAGGCCCTTTGCACCTGCCGTCTGAAGGGGGACTCCATCGCCTGCATGTCCAGGCTCCGCGATGCGTTGGCCTCGCGCGTGGGGTGTGTGCGGATCCGGGGGCTCTGTTGGGGGCTCCGTTGCAGGGGAGCGGGGGACGGCTCCTGCTGCGGGCGGGGCGTGGGGTGAGGCGAGGAGCTGCTCTGGTCGGCGATGGGGGCATGGACCTCCTCGGCCGCCGACCGCGGCGGGAGCTGCAGCTGACTGCAGGCGAGCTGCGGCTGCTGCGACTGCAGCTGAACCGGGACAACGGGGGCGCGCTGTCGCGGGGTAGGGGACGCGGGGGCGTCCGACGCAAAGACGTGGACGCCCTCGCAAAGCAAATCCTCGGCTCCTGCGAAGGTTTGCGGCACGTTCCAAAGGGCGGAGTGACGCGCATGCGCTAGGGCCATGAGCTGGGGGCCGGACAGGGAGGTGGCCTGGGGCGGGCCTGCATGGGCGTGGGGGGGGGGGGGGGCAATACACCTCGGCATAGGTTAGCCCCTCCCCCCTCTAAGAGGGTTCCCCCCCCCCAAGGCATGGTTACGTGAAGGTTGTCGCGTGTGGTGGCGTTGTTGGAGCTATGCTCAGGGCTGCGTGAGAGGCTGGGAGCCCGTTCATGACGCCGCCGTGACAATGCCCCACCCGCTAACGTCATGACTTTGGGGGCTGCGGGCAGGTGTTGCCTTGCCCCGCAGGCACATATCTCAGGCCAATTTGCCACGCACTTCAGGCACTGCCACCCCCCTCCCCTCCCCTCCCCCGTTAAGCACCTGAGATGGGATGCCCCCCGAGACTAATATTGTCAGGCCCCCAAATTTGGATTGATGTTTGTCAAGATATAAAAACAGCTCCGCCCCCTGCAACACTTTGGACGTCCAGAACCTCAAACGTCATCTTTGCACCCGAAGCAATCCTGCAAACGACCACAGCAGCAGGGCAAATACCTTCAGCCCCGCAACCACACCGAAGGCACATTGCACGGAGACCACATCCACTTTCCACTCCGGGCATCGCATCGTTTTTAGGTGCACGCAACAACACCACCAATTTTGATTTGACCTCTTCGGCTCCCTTTCTCATGCCACTGCATTCGACATCGGGATGGTCCCCGCTCCCCCAAAAGCGAGTTGGAGCCGCCCGAGGGCGCAGGGGTCTTGGATTCTGGACCGCACTTCATGCGGCGTGGCTTATGGTGGGGAGGGCGTGCGGGTCGGCAACAGGGCGATGGGCTTTCGGGCCACGTGCACAGTCGTAGACTTAGTGAAAAACACATCCCCACCTCTAGCTCAGCCCCACAAGGTTCAATGCGTCTCTATGTAAGTCACCGGGGGTGAGAGACACAACTTATCAATCACAAACCCAGGGGGTGAATTCAGGGGCCAGGGGCTCGAGGCACCTGCGGGTGGTGTGGTGGCGGTTTGGCGGCGGACGGGGCGGGGGGGGGGGGGGGCGGGCCCCTCGCATTGCGCAGGCACACCGTCGCTGCAGAAGGTGACGTTATACAGTCCCTCGGGAGCCGTGATCGTCAAATGGGTGAACACCGCCAGGCCAACGCGGTTGGGGTACACGGTGTGCCCGTCCACGAAGGGCTTACCGTGGGGGTGAGCAAGTTTGCTTCTTTGAACGTCAATAAGACTGTCAATGGCAGCACTGAAGAACAAGGATGTGCCATAGAGACCTGGGTTTTGCCGGTCGACAGGGATGCACGAGTAGACACAGGGATACCCACACACTGCACCATGTGGAGACGCACGAGACAACTTTCTGAAAGTGTGTTTTGTGTGTGCGCGCGCTTGCGGTGTTGCAGTGCAGGTGCAGCACAGGCGAGGGCAATCCGGTGAAGCGAGGGAAAATGGCATACGACGGCCTCCAGTGCCCGAGCCCTTCAAGAGCGTCGCGCACATCGGGGAGGGGCACAACGCTGTGTATTCATCGGCGTGCACTTCATCACAGAGGGCACCTCAAGAAAAACAGAACTGTTTGATTTGGCGATTGATTTGGTCTCCCAAGCGCTTGGCTGCTCTGCTCCTGGCAGGGGGGGGGGGGGGTCGAAACAATTGCGAAAAATTGCGGGAAAATTGCGGGAAAATTGCGGGAAAATTGCGGGAAAATTGCGGGAAAATTGCGGGAATATTGCGACATTGTAAGCAACCCTCCGTAACCCTGAAGGTGCAACAGTTCTGGACAGGTGGCTCAGATTTTTTTCAGTCATACAAAAGGTCCATGGGCAGCACAATTACAGGAGGCGCCCCTCAATATCACCATGGAATTGAAGCATGAACCGAAGGCGGCGGATGTTGTCATCTTCAAGCGTGGGCAAAAAGCAGTCTCATTGTTCTACAAAATTGTGTACACCAGTATGGTTCAGCATTGATAACAAGGGCCACCTGCAGGCACGTAAGAAGGGCAGAGCAGAAAAATTGCGGAAAAATTGCGGAAAATTGCGATAAATTGCGGAAAATTGCGGAAAATTAATTTCCCCCCCCCCTGCTCCTGGTCGCTGCGTTTGGTGTTGCTTTTATTGGGTGTTGCTTGTTATGGAACCCTGGTTTCTTTTAGGGGGGGCGGCTCAGGTATAGAGACATGAAAGTAGGCAAAGAGACAAGGGTGTGTGCATAGAAACAAGAACATAGGGAGGGAGACAGGGTTGCAAGGGCATTGTCATCGTGACAGGGATAATGGTATACAAGTACAAAGACAAGAAAAACAGGGAGGTAGGGAGAAAGATAAGAGTATGGCATAGAGGCACTTCTGTAGGCCTTCCCTGCAGCTGCTAGATGCCTTCCATGCGCCCACTGTGCGCCTTCTATCTGCCGTCCATGTGCATTCTGTGTGCCTTCTATGCTCCTTGTACGTGCATAGTTTCCATGCACCGTCCATGCGAGGATTGGGGCGCCGAGACAGGGCAGACGGATACTGATACTGATACTGATGGATACAGATGGATACTGGGATGCAAGCATAGCGGTTTAGGCGTGCAGGCATAAAGACGAGAGAGACAGGCATGTGGGGAGCTACTATCAACCATGAGGCTGACCAGGCAATTCATGGGAGCACTGCGCAAACTTGCAGGCGGTGAGGAGAAAGAAACCTCCATAACGCCCGAATAGAAGCAACCCCAAATGGACGCAACTCCCCAGGCAGGCCTGACACGACCAACCAAACAGAAGCAACCCTTGCTTATACTTTGGGGTGGGCCTCCTGATCTTCATGGCTAAACCCCCGTGTCCCCTCTTGGTCCCTGTGTGCCTGCATTCCTGTCACAATGCGAACGTCTCCCGCTCTGTACATACACTGCTTCCGAAGCTGCATCCCTGTCTCTATTCCATCCCTGCACCCATGCCCACATGCTCTCTCTGCACCCATAGCCTGACTCTCTGCTATCCTGACCAGCTGCCTGACCATCTCCGGATTCATGCACAGCAAACAGGGACAACAATGCCCTGGCCAGCCAAACTTATGCAGCAGAACACCGGGTGGCAATGGAGGAGCACCCGGAATCATGCAATACGGAACAATCATGGGGCACAAAATACGCTGTTGTGGGCCGGTCCCACAAAAGCAGTTTGCCGTTGAAGTCCTTGAAGTTGATGATAGGCTACAGAGAATGGGAGGGAAAAAGGATGATGACCTCTGTGAGCCTTTGTGTAGTCAGGTCAGGTTTGACTGCATCAGGCAAGCAGAAGGACAGTGTGGACAGAACCTCGGGAATACTGAGAGTAACAAAGACATCCACAACAGCTTCTGAAACTGGTTGGCTTGGACGCATGTAAGCACAGCACATTGTTTGTTTGCACCTGGCATCGCTGCATACAGCACGGGGGGCGGTTCAGTTCAGTTCAGTTCCAGGGGGGGGGAAACCCGACCCAGCATGAGCAGGGGGTCCAGAGGGAGTGGGGCGTCAAAATTCCTTTCAAGTTTGGGGTGCACTTTTGAATTCCCCATTTCATGCTGAGCATTTTGAATATACACAAGTCGCTGTATCTGCCCTGCCCTGTGTGCCATGGGGCCTACGAGTGGTCGCGATTGGTTCCGGAGGCACACGGGGCACAGCACACCGCACACAGCGCGCGCGCTGCATCGCGTGCGCGCGCGCAGACATGTGCGTGGGGGAGGGAACGCGTGCTGCCCCTCCAGGCGTGCTCACGTCGTGAGACAGCGAGTGTTGCCCTGGCTTTTGGCTGGACGCACATACTTTTGGTGCCACCCTTGGTCGCTTTCTTTTTCCCGGGGGCCGAGTGTCTGTCTTGTGCGCTGCCGGGGATTCGCAGTCTGTCTGTCCACAGGGGCACCAAACTGCCTGACGCCTGATGTATCCCTCGGGTTTTCTACGTCCCCCCCGTCCAAACAAAAGAAGACTGACCTTCGCTGACGAAAACTTCTTTCACCATTCATCAAAAATTAAAAATAGTAGGGTATTCCGGCAGACACACAATTGAACCGGCAAAGGCACCCTAGCAAGGAACAATGCTGCCGCAATGTAAGACACTGAACAACTTCGAAAACTGCAGTGTAATGGTTTTCATCACATCCCAAACTTGAGGTGGAACTACTATTAGCCGTACTGACTGGTACATCTATAGGCATTACGAGGGCAAGAATGGACAATGGTGCTTCCTTCTTCGCTGCAGGCCCAACTCCAAAACAACGAAATGGTGGGGCGTGGGGCCACGGTGGGATGCGCCGCTTGCATGTGGTGGTGTAAAACAGTGGTACACAACCACCTGCTGCATGACTTCAGAAGACATGGAGTAGGCGCTTTCATGCATAGGCTGCATTTTGAGCCCTTCCATGCTTTACCCACATGCAACTTTGTGTATGTGAGAAAGCAATTGGTATGGACCTTCTACCAGTGCGCGTCACCGCTATGTGACACAACCCTCTGCAAAACCGAGACTGCGAGGGATGTCCCTTGTTTGCCTTCCCTATGGTGTCCCAACAAGTAATGTGCGGCACCATGTGCTGGTATGCCCACCAACTACATGCGCTGGGGGAATCCCGGGAAGCAACACACCACCGTCTCTTGCCCAACAACAATCTTCAAATGCGGAATGTTGTGGGCGCTACTGAAAGGATCAGTAGGATCGGCTTGCGGACGTGGTGCAACAATAAGAACAACAACACCACGTCACACACAGCACACTTCCCATTGTGCTCTGGAATTCCACTCCCGGGTTGCCCTCCACATACCAAACAATGCCGGTAACTCTCGCTCCATGCTTCGCCGACACTCAATATTGAGTGCGGCACCGCGCGAGGTAGCAGAACGATATTTCTACACTTCTCCGGGTCCCCAAAAGGGGGAGAAATCGGAAGACTTGCATAACTCATGCCTTCTACCGCTCCCCATAGTACGAAGAATTTCCTACCATTGCAAACTTTTCCTATCGTTGGGTACTTTTCCTACCCCATGGATGTTTCCTACCCTTGCATTTTTTCCCTACCCCATGGTACCATACTGGGATAAAATGGGTACACCACCCATGCCTTCTATGGGGAGAAATCAATATGGCTACATATCCTCTGCGTTCTCGGGGTCTCCATGGTGGGAAGAACTCAATATGGCTACGGAACCCCTACCTTCTCGGGGTCCCCACAGAGAAATCCATATGGCGACATAACCCTAGGCCAAGGTGGTGGGGGAAACTGAATTGAAAATGTGAACTCACTATTCAAATTGGAGCATTTTAGGGAAAAACACGGTGGGCGGAAGCAATTTTCCAACCCTTTGAGCACGGCCAAAAAAAAATTTCCGGGTGCTATTGGCGCCCCAATTGGCTGTTCCCTATTGCCACAAACTGGTGGGTTGGGGGCTCCATGGGAGGGGGGGGGGGGATGGAAAATGTTCCTGACTGCATCAGGGCTTACGCCCTTCCCTATGTCTAGGACTGTGAACGTCCAATGCAGCCTAACCATCATAGCTAGCCTACCCTAACCATATTGCTGCACAGGTCAGGGTTAGAGGGAGGGCAAGAGGTGGATATGGAAGGGGGCTTGTGATGAGCCAACGCGTGGCTCACAAAGCTAGGGCACCTTCCCTTTGCGGGGGGGGGGGGGGGGCGGAGCACTACATTGCGTGGGGGCATATAACTTGGATACGCACCCTCCCCCCAGAGGGAGGAGGTTCTAGCCACTGTTCATTTGGGGGGGGGGGGGGGCTGCCTGGCATCATAACTGAGGACCCCCCCCCCCAAAAAAAAACCACCAGGGCTGCTTCTGTGCTTGGTGGCTTGCTCCCACAGGTGCAGGAGGAGGCCCCATCTAAGCCTGACCCCAGACCAAACCAAAACGTGACAATGGCCGAGTGCAAGCGGTCAAGGACCACAAAGCTTTGTCCCCTTGAAACCGACGGCACAACAACACCACACAACAGCACGGGGACACGCAAGGCCCGGACTTTGCCACCTGCTGCGGGAATGGCTGGCCGCTGACGCACGTGTTCTGGAGGGTGTGCAGGAGGGTCATCTGGGCAATGGGCTCGGGCTCGGGAGCAGGGGCACTCTGCACATACGGGGCGGCGGAGGGGGCCGTGGGACCGTAGGGGGGGGCCTGCAAGGTCGATGGCTGAGTCTGCGGATGGGGATGCGAGGGCTGGTCCTGGAAAGCAGAGGGATGGGGGTGTGGGTTCTGAGGCGGCAGAGCGGGGGGGGTGGGGGTCCAGGAAGGCCGGTTGGGGCCCGCGTGGTATGGCCCGCATCCTGTGCCATGTCTTTTCAGTGACCTGTGAGCGCCGGCAGGCCCTTCTCAAGCAGTGATTCCCAGACAGCGGAAATTTGGAGGCGCTCTCCCCGAGAACGGGGGATGAGGAGGGCGAAAAGTTGCAACAGGAGCCCGGGGTCAAACATACGCTGTGTCTTGAGCGTATGGCCTTTTCTGTGCAGGACCCCTCCATCATTGATCTGGCCGTGCACAGGGCGCTTTTCGAGGAAGAGGGATGGAGCTGCAGACGTCTGTGCGCCAACACACCTGCGGCGGTGAGGCATAGTAAGCCGTCGATGGTACGGAGAATGCGGCACTTCGGGGTGGCACGGCGGCTGCTGGGGGCAGGTACGACGGGTAAATGTTGGGCGGATAAATGTTCGGATCCGGCAGCGGGGGGGGCACCTGCATCAAAAGGGCAGGTGGAGCCTCGGTGCAGCACACGGCCTCGGGGCTGTCTCGAGGCCGCAACCCGCCCACTCGTTCCACGGGGACTTCACGCGGATGAAGCACAGCACCATTCCGTTCCCTTCGCCGGGGGCAGCAAAGCAGCCACGCGCATCCGGCCCACTGCCCCGCCCCCGCCCCCTTCCCCAGGGCCCGGTCCTGGCGGTACGCCCTCCCACAGCCAAACCCTGGCCTGTGGGGGGGCGCCCGTCCTCGCTGACCTGCTCAGCCAGTGGCGTGCACTTCGGCACGATGACCCTCTTGTTGGACGCGTTCTGGGTGGAGAACCCAGCTTCCCTGTCACTCCGGCTGTACCTCCGGGGAGGGGGGGCCTTCGAGCCCATTTTGCATTAAGGGCGGGAGGGGGGGGGGGGTCTGGGAAGTGGGATGGAAGGGCCAGACCTCACTGTTTTCCATAGAGTTGTTTGAGAACAGATTCTTTGGACCAAGGCGACTTGAACTTTGCTCAGCAAAGGGTTGGGGTGTTGGAGAAATGGGCTTTCGTGCCGGGATTTATAAGATGATATGGAATATGGCCTGCGAAGCGGCTCGGACGGAAAAGTTTTCAAAAAAAATTTCTCCACATGGTATACGACGCAAAAGGATCAACATATCGTACAAAATGATGACCCCGATTGTGGTTTGGATGATGGCTGATGATGATGAATGATCTCCAAATTGCAGATTCTAAATTCCAAAGACCATTTAAACGGTGTCAATAACAGTGTAGAGTGGACCTGTTCTGATGTTTGTTTTGGTGTGAATGTGGGTTTCGGCCTGAGAATCTACTAGCGTGACCCTGCTTGGGGATTGCATGCTGGATGATGATGATGGATGATCCCAAAATCGCCGATGCTGAATCCCAAAAACCACTTTTACGGTTGTGTTTGTCACGGTGTCCAGTGGACCTGTTTTGACTTTTGACGTCTGTTTGTGGAAGTGGGTTTTGGCCCGAGAATCTACAATTGTCCCCCTGGTTGGGTCGAAATTTTCTGCATACCCCACACCGAAATGGTCCCGGTGCTTATCGTCCTTACAAATAGTCAATTTCAGTTCATGGTTCGCCTCCCTCTTTCCCCTTGCCAGGCTCACCAAGCGATGTACCTGTGCTAGGGCTTCGAGGACATCCTTGCGGGTCGAGGGAGGGAAAGAAGTCTTGAATGTCTAACTCCCACAGCCATGCCCGCCCCCCACCCCTTTTCTCATGGAGGCCATTTGGGCAGCGTGCCGAATTGGATGATGGAGGATGACGATGATGGATGATCCCAAAATGGAAGACGCTAAAACTAAACCAACTTACACGAACCATTTATGTTGTTGTGTCTACAACAGTCTACAGTGGACTTATTTTGATGCCTGTGTGGTGTGAAAGTGAGGTTTGGCGCGAGAATCTAAAATCGTGCGGACCCGTCTGGTATTGAGCTGCTGAGCCGGAACTCCCGCAGCAGGTCACTCAGGTGCGGTAAGCGTTAGTATACTGCTGGTGTGCGTGGAGCTGGAAATGGGCTCTTGCAAGAGGGGGTACTGGTATGTACATGTGGGGGAGAGGTACCGCTACATCGCCGGTTGTGAAGCACAGGGCATCCCAAAAAGGAGAGAGAGGGAGGGGGGGGGCCTCGCGCAGGCGGGGGGTCGTGGACTGGGGCCTGGCATTCAATCCTCTGCACGGTCTATGGACGCCTCTAGTGATGAGTGAGCAAAGCACACCTGCGCCTGAGGGGCTGGGGAGTGGCCGCGGTGGTCTGCACTTGAAGTGCCTTTCAGGCGGTGGGAGCGGTCTGCAAAGGATAAGACATGGGGGCGCGAGACCCTGAGCCCCACTACACACCCCTTCTCTGCCTGTTCTCCTGATTGTCGTTTTGGTCACATCCTCAGTGCCCTTTGGGATGACACGAAGGACAGAGCACATCGTCGTAGCTGACCCGATCCCAAATCCACCACCCCCGGTTTGAGGTTTGGTGCTCAAGGTGCCCGGGGGGGGGGGGGGGGGGATTCCGTGCGGGGGGAAATACGAACCTACAAATTCTGGCGCTCCCTTTTAGACAGGGGGTGGGGGGGCATGTGAGACCCAAGGAAGGTCTGCACACGTGATACAAGGGAGGCTGCAAACATCGTATGCTGCCAGCATAGGGACTGCCCACCCCTCAAAGGCATCTGTGCACATCAAGCGGGTTATTTACGGGGGTGTACATGGTTTTTGGCCCCCGGCCCCACATTGCGTAAATTGGTGTAAATTTTCCCAAACATGCCGTAGATTTCCGCATAGCAAAAATCGGCACCCCCACATCTCATAGCATGCAAAGCACTTGAAACACCCGATATACACCGGATTTACAAAAATTTACAGAAATGTACTCCATTCTCCGTGCAATTTACAAAAATTTACACAATTTACAGCGCAATGGGTGTGGCCCCCGGCCCCGGCCCCATTATTCACCAGCTTGGTGCACATGCCCGACCCGCCGCCTTCATCAAAGCCTGTGGAGTGGCGTGTGTAGAGGCTGTGTGGTAGGTACGTGGCCGTTCTGCCGTGGCTGTGTGGAGGCTCTTTACAGACGGCATAGAGGATGATTGGAGGCGGTGGGGCGCCGGTGCAGAGGCTGTGTAGAAGCTGTGCGAAGGCGTTGTAGGGCTTTTTAGCAGCTCTGTGCAGGTCGGGTAGTGGCTGTGCAGAGGCTGTACAAAGGCGGTTTGCAGGACAGGCTGTGTAGAGGTGTTTGGAGGTTGTGTAGGGGCTGTGTAGAGGCTGTGTCGACGCTGTTCGAAGGCTGTGTAGTTGCGGCGTAGTGGCTGTGCAGAAGGTCTGTAGGGGCTGTTCTGTGGAGAGATTGTTGAGGGGCCGTGCAAGCACTGTGAATCGTCGGTTTGAAGGCTGTCTTGGGACTAGAGGCCGTGTTCACACTGATCAGAGGTTGTGTAGTGGCTATGAGAAACTGTGCGGAGGCTGTGTAGAGGCTGTGTCGTCACTTCATCAAGTCACTTCATCAAAGCACTTGATCGAGTCACTTCAACGAGTCACTTGATCGAGTACTGTTCTGTTGAGAGAGACTTGAGAGGCCACACAGGAGCTGTGTGTAGTCGGTTTGAAGGCTGCATCGAGACTGTGTAGAGGCCGTGTTGGCACTGATCAGAGGCTGTGTCGTGGCTATTTTAGAGACTGTGCAGAGGCTGTGCCGAGGCCTGTGTAGAGGCGGTGCAGAGGCTGTTTACAGGACAGGCCGTGCAGCGGATGTTTGCGTGTAGAGGGGGTGTAGAGGCGGTGTGGTGGTGCAACGGGCAGCAAAAAGGAAACAGACGAAGGGCTTGTGATGTTCGGTGACATTGCCTCAGGCGCCCGGTACGCAACAACAACAAGAACACTCAGCCCCCGCCGCCATCCCCAACACCCACTCCGTAACCACCCCCCCCCCAATCACGTCCTGTCACCCCCTCTTCGCCTTGAGCCCCGACATACGCTCTCTGCTGCGCTCTCGACTGCGGCTCCGATGCCGGTGCCGGTGTCTCGGTTCGGACGGCGCGACGGCATCGTGGGGACTGCGGCGGCGCTTCGGGCGCGGCGACAGGCGCGGGCGCCCGCCGGGGTCCACGTCGGGCGGCACGCCAGACCCCCGCGTGGGGCTGTGGTAGGCCCTCGGGGCACTTCTGCAATGGGGAGTCGGGCCGGGGCAAGCGACGTGGCCACTGGGACAGCGGCACAGGCCGAGGCACGTCCCCGAAGGCCAGGGACCCACCCACGACACCCGAGGAGCTGCCCGCAGGATCCAGAGCACAGCACCGGCACAGACACACAAAAACCGAGAACCTTGCGCAAGTGCAAACTGGCTGTATCTGGGGGGATGGGGCAGGGGGAGGGTGGGGAACGGGGGTCATGCACAAGGACCGGCCCCCCACCCCCACCCGTGTCTTTCTCATACAAGAAACTGTTGTCTCTCCGCCAAATGTGCTTTGCTTTTGCGCCTGCATGGCACACCCCCCAGCCATTCCCTACCCCGTCCTCAAAATGAGTCTACACGGGGTTTGTGAGAGATGCGCCGTGTCAGTCTTGGAGTTGCCAAGTTCTGGCCATTTTGTGGAGCGCAGCGCTCTGCCCAGCCCCAGTGACACCAGACGATTCCAAACGCCGGGGCGCGGGGGGTACTCGTCCGCCAGGTCACTCTTGGACGATGATACCAAAGCAAATATACCCCCCCCCGTGTGACATTCCGTCGGGTTGTTGTTTCTTTACGGGGCCCTGGACAGTCACCCGTTTGTCCCTTCGCATGTTGCGTCGAGTCGCTGCGTTCTGTCGGCCGCTGCGGCCGGTGCTCCTGCTAGTGTCTTTCGCGGAGCCCAGTGGTTGGTGTGCCGGGGCTGTGCCGAATGTGGCATGGTGTGCCGTTTGCGCGTTAGCGGCGCCCAGTAGTTGGCGTACTGGGGGTTGTGCTGGTTGTTGCGACTGCAAATATACCCCCCCCCTTGCGCAAGGGACGCTGAAAGTCAGGGAAAATGACGGTCAAACGGGGCCCCGTACTTCGACAAGGCAGTGCCCACAAGAGGAAACCCAAAGGAGCGGTCAGGAAAACAACAGTCGGACCAGCTCTCGTGCCTGGACAAGGCAGTGCTTGCACAAGGGGGGGGTGGGGGGTAAGCAGCATGGCCCATGGGGGAGAGTCCTTCATCTTTTTTGCTTTCACTGAACATAGCCCGGGAGCTGCGAAGGTGGGCTGTCAGGAGGGCTATGTGACAGTTTGGCGCGAGGCCAGAGTCAATACAGTAAATGGAAGACAGGCCTACCCTTCACAACGAGAGGGGGCCCTGCCTTCTCCTCCCGACACTACAAAGCAGGCTGCCCAGTGTCAGCCACGCCCGTCTCTAAGCAGCATGGCCCATGGGGGGGGGGGGGTTCCGTCCAGTTCCTTTTGAATTCCCTGTTCCAATACACACGAGTGGTGGTGGGGGGTTGGGGGGGGGGGTCAGGGACTTGCTTGAGCGGGGGGGTCCAGGGGAGGGGGGGAGGGGGTCCGGGGGGGAGGGGCCCCCCCCGTCGGAATGAAAATTAAAGCAAGTTCCTGGGGGGGGGGGGGTACCATCCCCTTCCTGGCCCTGCCAACATGCCGCGTCGGGGAGGCGAGAACACAACTGATGCACGTCTTTCCACTCCCCGTCAACATTGCATGGCACAATGCCCGGCGCGCGTTCCCCATTGGCAAACCGACTGTTCCCCATTGGCGTAGATGCAGGGGTCTTGGAGGGGGGTGTGGGGGCGGGGGGGCATTGGCCCTACATGTGACCACCCCACATCGCACCCCCACGGTGTCGTTGTACAGTTGACGACCATACCCGTCGGGGGTGAGGGGGGGTTTCATATACAGCGCGGGCGCACCGCAGGCGCCGCATGCGCTCAGCACCCGTTGTCAGGGTGATCGTGCAAGAAGCAACACCCCAACCGCCAACACCACATGCAAAGGGCCAACAGCTGAAATATTTTCATTTTCTGGGACTGGGTGTGCGCCTTGCGGGTCGCCGCATTCACATTTCGGAGATCAACCACCGTTCGCCACGCATCGATGGACGATCGGTCCCCACGGGGAGGTTCTGGTTGTGGAGTCCGGAGCGGCTGAAACTGTGCACACGCGGGCGTGCCACCCCCTGCCCAGGGCTTTGCTTGAAGGGGAGGGGGGGCCATCGGGGCAGTCCCAGAGCGGTTGCAGAGCGGTCACAGGGGATGTGAAAGCGGTTGGGGGAGACGGTTTCTGGCGGTTGGAAATGCGGTTAGGGCTGGTGTTGGGGTATGGGAAGGCCTCTGGGGTAGAGTCAGTGCAGTGGGGAGGGGGATACCGCCCCCCCCCTTAAAGCGATTCCCTGCCCCTGCCCCCCTCCCCCATGCCTTCAGGGGATCAAATGGTCTGGGGCACAGAGCACTTTTCTGGTGCAGAAAGCACAGGAACGGGACAGACCTGGACCGCGGCTTCGACGGGGACACAGCCTTGCAGATGGTGCACACGTTGGGGCCGTAGCTGCTGCATGCAAAAGCAGGGAAGGCCTGGCGTGGCGGCCAATGGGTACCGACCGAAGCCCAGTCCGCCCCACCAAAGCCACCCAGCCACCGACCAAAGGGCATGAGATGTAAACCAGGAATAAAACAAGAAAAACAGCTCTGCGTTTGGAGAGGCTGTACTCCCTTCACAGGCTTGACAGGGCTGCAGCCACTCCTCACTGGCTTGACACAAGGGCGTGACAACCGCGCGGACGTGACACAGTTGTAGTGGCATTCCGACGCAGTTTGAAAAACTTTGGGAGCGGAAACAGGAGACGAATGGTCCGGGATGGCACAGGGCACTTGAGAACACAACTGCTCAACTCACTGGGGGAGGAGCACAGCTTGGACTGTGAGCTAGCCTCCTCATTGCACAGAGGAAGGGGGGCGAAGAGCGACGGACATAAATGCCCGTTACAGTCCCAGAGCTGCAAACCACTCCACATGGGCTCAGGTACCTGTACGGTCGCCCTGCGGCCTGAAACCTTTGAGCACCCGCCAAACAGACAGGGAGAGGAAATAGTGGGCATTCCTCCGCGCCCCGGCGGTAAAGGGACCATTTGGCGTGCCTATCTCTGCTGCACCAAGGGATTGTGCAAACAAACCACAAGAACATCCTGCGGTCATCCTCAGGACACGCATTGAAGTGCTGAGTACCAGCGAACTGTACTCACCCCCGGCATTACCAGCGCGACGTGTGTCTGCGCGGCACCCTGTCCCCTGCTCGTCAGGGTTGAGGAGACAAATCTCTTCCTTTGCAAATTGTTGCGGCTACTACAGCGCGAGGTGCTTCCATGGCAAATATTGCTTCCTGGACCCACAAAAACCCACTCAACCATTCTCTGCACGTTCTCCTGATTGTTGTTTGGTCACATCCTCAGTGCAAATTGGGATGCCACGAAGGACAGAGCACATCTTCATATTCAACCCGATCCCAAATCCGCCACGTCGGGTTGAGGTTAGGTGCTCAATGTGTTGGTGGAAGGGCATGGGGAGGGTGGCGGCCGTAACGCTGGCCCTCTGTCGCTGTGTGAGGACACGAACGCAGCTGAAACGGCGTTCCTGTGAACTATGCGCTGTGGGGTGTCCGTGGGCATTTAGTTGTTCTGCAACCCGTGCGGCCCGTGTGCAATGTGTTTGGGCTGAGAGGAAGGGTGCGCCAATCCAGTATACCTTGATGGCGGTGTGTCCTGGTCACCATTGGAAAGCCCTCGGAGCTGTCCTTCCAGCCGCTTCTGGCGTTCCTGACAATCCAAGACAGTACACAGCGTTGTGGCAGAGAAAGGGTGATAACTCATTTGTAAGGGGGGAAGGCAGTGAGAGAAATGAACGCACCGCGCATTGCACCGCGCGCTCATTTTTTGTTTGTGTTTTATGCACTTTTGGAAGATTTCCAGGGTGGCAGGGACATGGTGGCCTCAGGGGTTAGCATACAACAACGGAGGCTTCCACTCGACCTCCTCACCAATGTCATGGTAGTTGTAGCTGCCCACAACCCCTGCCGGGGGGGGGGGGGGGGTTGAGCACAAAGAGACCTCCTCGGCACGGCCCACACCGAAGATGGTGGCCCAGAGGGCACCCAAGTCCGTGGAGCATTCGTTTCAACACATTTCGTGGTTCGAACCTCACGGGGCGGTGCCCAAGCCTGTGAAGCACTTTTGGAGGTTCCAGCCTCATGGGGTGCTCATTCCCGTCAGGTGCCCCTCAGTCGGAGTCCTCCTCCTCGTTCTCCGCACCCTCCCCTCAACAGAAGTGAGGGACATGCCACACCCATCATCGTCAGGGGCGGCAGTCTCTTGGTGTGCCTCCCCTTCCCCTTGCCGAAGGAGGTGGGTGATTGCAGATTGTCGATCACGGAGATGACAGGTAGGCAGGCCCTTTGTGGTAGTATCAGCCCGCACAAGGCCACTTCAGGGCGCGTTCATATCGTGTGATCGGCAGTTGTTGCCCTGCATTCATTGCGGAACCAAGCCCCAGCAGTACAGACCTCATGCAACGCCTGCAGCTCCAGAGCCTGAGCCCGCTTTGATTGACAAAAAGGTGCTGCGTGCGCTTCCCTGATTCACGTTCAAGACTGCATTTGAGGGCACTAATGCACTTGGTGTTGCCCTCCCACAAGCTCTACTCGTGGGAGAGCAGTGTGTACAGCCCCGCAGTGACTGAATGAAAAGAGGGTGCATTCATGAAACAACGCACACCAAACCGCTCGCACCGCGCATTCATTTCTCTCGTTTCTCTCAGTGGTTTACAGCGATCCTTAGTTGGAAATGCGTCAGTGCTTTGCTCTGCCCTCTGTTCACTAGTACAGTCAAAGCAATGCAGCATGGAAGGCTGCTTCAAATGGCGGGCAGGGCCGTTGGTTCTTGCTGGCCGGCTCCACAGAACGCATTCCGTAGTGGACAACGATGTTGTAAAAACGAGCAACGCTCGCCAACACTCGACAATGTACAGGGGGTTCCGGATCACAAAGTGATAAGGGACGCGCATCGGCCGCGTAGTGTGTTTCCCGGCGTTGTGCCTGTGGTGTTGCTAGTGGAGTGCGCTCCTGTGCCATAGGCCTAGCGTTGCGGTTGCAGTGTTGTCAGTGAGAGCGGAGTGGCCGTCCCACTGCTCACAACTACCGCCCACTGCCATCGTGTCGCCCACCAGGCTCATGCTGGGGGAGGGCGTAAGAACCCGTCCCCTGGCGTAAAAACCAGTTTCCCATGCCGTGAAATGCGGAATCTGATGTGGGAAGTGTACCACGCAGCCCGGGGGGTCCCCAGATCACCGAGTGGTACACCATGGCCGCCCACGGCTCCGCACTTGGGCTCCAGCAGACCATCAGTCCGAGCACATTACCGTCTGAAGCCTCATGAAATCTTGCAAAAAAAAAAAACTGTGGGCGCTCAAGGGGCTGCAGCATCAGCTGTTAGCACAGGGCAAAAGGGGGGGGGGGGGGCTCTGGCCCCCCCTCCCAAAATTCTCAGTCCCTCTTTTTGGCAATTTCAGATTTCGGCTGGCAACCTGGGGGCCAAAGGCGCCGAAATTTTTGTGGGGGGGTATGGCATGAGGTAAGAAAGTTTTTTCACTCCATGTGTGGAGACTCAAAATGCTCAGAATTGAAGAAAAGCGAACAAAACTTTTTTTGACCCCCACCCTCATCCCACCCCAACCCACTCCGACAGCCCCCCCCCCCCCCGGAGGGACAAAAATCTTCATGTGTGTAGGGGTAGACATTTTTTCGCCCCGGCCGGGCCCCCCAGGACCGCTCTAAGTTCTCGCACAAGGTCGCGTGTCTGTATTCAAACGGGGGAGGGGGGAGCTTGGCACAGGGGCATCAGCCGCGCCGGCACCAAAATGGCGGTCCCAGACCGCCTGTGGACTTGCAATGCCGACAACTTCCGCCTGAACAGCCAAAACCCGTGCGTACACCCGGAGGTACCAACGGCACATCTACTGAGCCTCACTGGCAAATGTAGGGAAAAGTGGAGGAGGGAGAGGAACAGCCAGGGGGAAAGCCAGGAGAGTGCAGAAGGGGCGGCGAGGGGGGGGGGGGGGCAAAGTGGAGGGGGATGGGGAGGTGGTGGTAGACAAAGGGGGGGGGGGGGGCATGAGGAGGGGGATGTCGTGGTCATCAACCCCCCCCCCTCAACCGCAACCCAAACTAACGCTGCCCTAGTGTAGCCCCGCACTCGGGCCCCAGGGTGCACAGGCCCTTTGCTCGAGCACAGTCCCATCAGGAATCGCCTGGTCTACGGTGCAGCGTGCACACTCCACTGACTCAATGCCCGGAAATGCGGCACGCCGCTGATGGGCGGAGGGGGGGGAGCGAGGAGGGGGGGGGGGGGGGGGGGGGGGCACAAGGCCTCGGTATCGAGCGAGGAGGGGGGGGGGGGCACAAGGCCTCGGTATCGAGCGAGGAGGGGGGGGGGGGCACAAGGCCTCGGTATCGAGCGAGGAGGGGGGGGGGGGACGCAGGAGGGGGACCTGGATGGCAGCCTGGGCCTCTCTCACCCGGTGCGCCACCTTCGTGGGATCCTGGCCCCTCATCAGCACGACCAAGCGGTAGAGCTCGATGGGGTCGTAGTCCGGGTCTTTGACGCGCCGCAGCGCCTCCCGCCACTGCCTCTGCAGGGCCTCCCCAGCGGCGGGGGGAGGCGAGGGAGGGTTGGTCATGCCAGCCAGCAGGGCCTGCGCCCGCCGCAGGGTGGCGGCCACGTCCGCATCGGAGATCTCGGTCCAGTTGTGTGCAGCCAGTGCCTGAGGGACGAGCAGGCGTACCTCAGAAGAGAGGAGGGGGGGGGGGGGGGCGTCATTAAGGTGAGCCACACACAGGTGGAGGTGGAGCCTTTGGGAACCTTGACCTGTTTAACACAGCCACCTACCAAGAGCTGCTGGATTTGTTTTGGGGGGGGGGGCTCAGACTAAGATGAGCTGGCGTAGCCTGCTCACTTCACAGTACTCGAGATCATCCCTCGGGATCAAGGGTCAGAGCTGTCCAGTGCCACGATGATCCCACAATGGCTGTAGTAGCAGATCTGACATGCAGTGAGGATTGGCTGAGTCTGAAACCAGGTGATGCAGTGGGAGACTGCCACGCCCATAGGATTCCCGGTGTGCACGAGGCACAATGACTGTAGGCTGCAAAAGACAGCGGTGTGAAGACTGAGGCAGAGATGGATCAGCGGATTGTTATTTCATACACTATCAGCACCAGAGAGGCCAAGAGCTGCTGGATTGCACAACAATCCTACTTTTTTGTCCGGTGCTGTTCGGAAGCGACAGGCGTAATGATGACATGTGCCAGCAAAGAGCCCCTGCGCCCAAAGGGCGCGTTTCTTCTCTCAAATCCGCGGATCTGAGGCACACAAATCGCGAAACCAGATCAATAACCGGCATCTGACACGGAGAGGTACCACTGAAGTCGCGCGCACTGCAAGGCATGCGCGCCCTCAAACGGTGTAATGCAATACCGAACCGCATCACTGCCTTCGCTGCTGAACCACGCTTACATCTCATTGGGGCCGTCAACGTTGCTCAAATAGGGGCAGCGCAAAACGCGGCAGCAGTGGGCCCATACCTCGGACGCGGCGGGTTGAGTCAAGGTGTCACACGTTGGAAGGCGCCGAGCGATGGCACTGGCACTCGGATGTGGCAGTCACGGGGCTGCAGGGGTAGTCGACGCAGGGGGCGTCTGTAGTGCGGTTCGAACCACAAGCTCTTCAAGTACAAAGCCCTTGCATGCAGGTAGCAGACCGGCTCACATGAGGCTGCAGAACAAAGCAGGTCAGGCACGCAGGTTCTCAAATAGACTTTTGAGGGTTGGCCCCAATTTGCGAAAGCCAGACCATCTCGATACGCAGGGCCGCCATTGGTCAGGTGTGGACCCGCCGCTGTCGCTCCAGCCACGCCTGCCCCACAGCCTTCATTGCCATCTCAGTTCTTTGTGTGCTCTCTCGGCCATTGGCCTAGTTCGTGGCCCCCCAGGGTCCAGATCCCTACCTCCCCGTCTAAGGTCAGGGCTGTGGGCTCAAGGGTTCTGGGCTTTATCGCCTGGTCACACGTTGCACTGGAGACTGAGTCTGGGTCGTGGCGTATATTCTGTATTCCATGTTTGGGGTCGCCTATACTTCGGGCGTGCTCGCTTGCGCTGGCCTGACTTGGCCACACTCCCAACGCTCAGAGGTCTCCAGGGGCATGGAGGGCTCATGGTGCGAGAGGTTAAGTGTTACTCGATACACAGGGGGGGGGGGGGGGGACTGTATGGGAGGAAAACTGCTGGGGCTGATTCTGGCGCCACCAGTCCTCTATCAATTTTTAAACCTCGGTGAAAAGATTGTGCACGGTAGCCAAAATTTGCCCATTACAAACACAGGAGTGCCGGAATACCTGCCAGGCACCTACCCCCCACCCCTTGTATAAGCTACGCCAAAGCCCCAAATTAATACGGTCCCTACGCCTACTGTAGCTTTGACATGGGCGTAGCTTGCGCGCGACACATACAACTACCGACACCAGGCGCCCAGGTTCAAAAAGAGAGGATTGCATGGTGAGCTGGTGCAAGCAAGGGGAATGTAATGCACAAATATCCCCAAAATCAGAGCTATGTGCGTTCAAGTGGGCAAACACTCACAACAAATGTGTCCATGACTCTATGTGACTTGCAAATTCGTCACCAAACCCATGTTCTATGTGACTGCACTACGTTTGGTACCGAATTAAAATTAGGTCCCAAATTAATACGGTCCCTACGCCTACTGTAGCTTGGACAAGGGCGTGGCTTATCTGCAGAGCGGTGGAAAGTCCAGCATTACGTCCCCACCGACAGACGTATGCCCACATCAAGTATCACGCGGCGGAGCCGCGACACACATTGTCCCATCTGTCCAGCGAGGCGTCACAGCCCCTCCTCAGATACGGCGCCGGCGTGGCTTATACAGGGGGGGGGGGGGTACTATTGCCCCAACGGCGGCTATTGGGCCCTGAGATGTCCACTTGCAGAGTCACTTCCCTGACAGGGGCACATAACAACCTTCCATCGTCCCTTTCCCGCGCTCAGTCCTCCTCGTGGCGAGCGCATCATGTAACCCCCCACCCCCATCCCATTCCCCCATGTTTGTCGTGTGTGCACTGCGTGTCTACTTCCTTGCGTGGCATGTGCGCCGCCTGGGGTGATGGGTGGGGAGTGGTGTTGTGGCTCGTGCATTTGTCAGGCCCATGAAACACAGTCCCACTGGTTTGCCAAAGTGCTGGGAGCCTCCGGGGCTCATGGTGCGCACGCAAGAAGCAAGAATCGGCCAGCCGCATGGCGGCGCGGGCAGAGCTTCACTTCAGGGGTGGTGGTGTTCGTGGGTGGTGGGGCCAAAGGGGTGGGCGGGTGGGTCCTGACCCCCCCCCCCTGCGTGACATTCCGTCGGGTTGTTGTTTCTTTACTGGGGCCCTGGACAGTCACCCGCTCTTCCCTTCGCATGTTGCGTTGGGTCGCTGCGTTCTGTCGGCCGCTGCGGCCGGTGCTCCTGCTGGTGTCGTTTCCGCGTTCGCGGAGCCCAGTAGTTGGTGTGCCGCTGGATGTGGCAGGCCAAGTGAAGCTCTGGGCGCAGGGCGTCCGGACACACATCTCCATTCGGCTGGTCGCGTGTGGCCGGCCGTCCCAGCTCCAATAATCCAACGTGACATCACCCAACGAAACATTCACCCGACTCCAGGCTGTTGTGGTACACCCGCCCTCCCCCTTGACTAAGGCACACCCAAATGCAAAATCATGACGGTACCAGCGAAGAAGACTTGCAGACGCGAGCAGAGTGTGAGGAAGTAGGGCCTGCAGTACAATCAACCAGAAGCCCCCCTTCCCTTGTCTCAGGTATGCCCCGTGCTCTGTACCGTGGCATTGGTGCGGCATTCATTCGAACACCCGATTCATTTTGGTCCCGAATGTATGGCACACTGGCCCACGGGGGTTTCCTTGTGAGGCTCTGTCATGGAGCAGTTGATGCATGGCATCCCCAGGGTCTCGCTGTGTGCGGGCAAGGGGGATGCCTGTCGCTGTGCTATCGACCAAAACCCTCAAGAACCAGAACGGTGACTTGTGAGTGCAGACCGCACACATTTGCCTTTCCCGCACCGGTCACCTGTGCGATGGGGAGTGGGTGGATCACCCCACAACGCACTCCCCAGCCCTGCGAGTGCCATGGCCATCGATGCATCATTTGCAGCCGCCTTGGCGTCGAGTTTGGGCTGTTTTCTTTCTGCTTCTGGTGAGTTTCATTTTCCGTGGTGTCGTTTCCGCGTTCGCGGAGCCCAGTGCTTGGTGTGCCGGGGCTGTGCTGGTTGTGGCGGGATGTGCCGTTTGCGCGTCAGCGGCGCCCAGTATTTGGCGTATTGAGGTCCTCGCCCGCCACCCCCCGCCTGCAGCAACACAGCGGAGCACAGCAAAGAGAACTGGGGAACATACAAACATTCAGTCCTCTTTCGCGGTCTCCCTCCCTCGAAGCCTTGCAGTCCATGAACCCGCTGTGTCCCAGTTCCCCGGTCTACGCCCAACCGCCCACACGTTGGAGGGCGAGGGGGCGGCAGGGGCAGGTTGTGCCCCGCCAGAGAGAGAGAGAGATATAGACCGGCCGCCCCCTTCTGCAGGGCTCTTCAGTAAGACAGGGGCACGCACTGTGTCTCCCAAGAATCGTGGAGGGGGATGGGTGGCTGGGGAAGTCGCTGGGTTGGGTGGGGGACAGGGGGGCGGGGGGTGGGTAAGCGGGACATGGGAGCGACACCACATGTGCGTGGCCCTCCGATCACCTGCGAGATGCAGCCCTCGCACTGCATGGCGCTCATGGCATGCCAATGTACATATGGCGCAGTGCATCTCCAAAAGTGGCGCAAGAGGAGCTCTTTGGCTCTGCAAGATGGTGAACTCTGTATCGAAGGAATACAACGAAGGTTTGAGACGGGGCGGTTCCATGGAATTCATGCGCATTGCACTTGGGAAGGTCAGGGGTGAGGTCAGGGGTTAGGACGTGGCAGGCATCATGATGGCAAAATTGACGGTCATCTTGATGGAACTCTCCAAGACTTCCATCAGGACAACGACCCGAAATTGTCAGTGGAATGATAAATAGATGGGCACGGCGTGGCGTTTGTACTTGGAATTGGGGGGCAGCTGTAAGGGGTGGGGGCCAAAATCCAGGGCGGGGGGGATGAGGAAGGGGGGCAGGTCCATGAAGCATGTGTAGTACACCCCGTGGCCAGCGCCAATGCTTTTGTACGACCTGCTGATACTGGTCGAGGTCACCTGAGGGGGGGTGGGGAGGGGGGATGCAGCTACAGGCCAAACGGCTGGTTAACGGCAAGAAACTCATGCACATGGGCTGACAGGTCAATGCAGCTTCTGGATGGCGAACAACACCGGGTGGGGAGTAGCGGACGGTGACGGCGAGTCGCCACAGAACAGAGCTGCCTAAAAAAATGGGAGAAGCACGAGAAGGAGAGGCAAAGGCACTGGCACGGGGGAAGAGCTGAGGGGTCTGCCAGCCTGGGGCCTGTGGGGGCTGAATTGCACCCGGCCAATGCCCTGTTGCCGCCCCCCCCCCCCCCCCCGATGCGACTTTGTGCAATTGCATGAACATGGGAGAGACAACGTGGGGCAGAGGAGGGGTCGTGTGGGGCGAACGCACGCAAAAAAAATACAGCGGCGGGTGCGTCGCAGGCGCAAGGGCACTGGGCCGCGCCGGCCCCGCACCGCCACGGGGGCCCACTACACCGGGACCTCCGCCGCGACGATGTTCTCGTTCTCGATGCGGCCCGTGACCATGTTGACGCCGACCACGGGGTTGCAGCCGCGCTTCACCGTCAGGTTGCCGGTGATGTTGTTGTCCTTGATGGTGCCCTTGCCGTCGGTGCTGATCATGACGCAGTGGATGCCGCAGGTCTCGATTTTGTTCCCGGTGACCACAGGGTCGGCCTGATCAGACGGAGGGATTGCGCGAGGGGGCAGCCTGAGGCGTTGGTGGTGGTGCGGGGGGGGGGGGGGGGATTCAGTCGAGGGCCTCAGGCAATAATGGGGCTAGGGCCCCTGACCTCATGCCACCCCAATTTTAAGAGCAGGTTCTTAACTTTAGCCCAGTTGCAGGCGGTGGCAGTGGGGGTTCTTATTTATTGGGGTGGTTCTGAATTTGGGCCCAGTTCTTAAATTTGGGGGGGGGATGTATTAGAGGGGGGGTCTGAAGGGGGGGGGGGGGGTTGGCTGGGACCCCTCCTTGGGTCCCCCAATGGTCCCCGCCGAAGACGGGCCGAAAATTTTGAAGCTTACATCCTCTTGGGGCCGAAGGCGCCGAAGCAAAATTTTGGCTATCAGCCTCCAACATTTGAAGGGGAGGAGGGGGAGGGTGGTCCAGGAGGGGGGGGGCTGGGGGGCCCAGGGGTGGGGGGGGGGGGGGCACCCCCTCCTCCTACGGTGTACGGCTGTTCTAATACATCCTTGAGGGGGGGGGGGGGGTTACTCAGTTCAAGTCATCTCAATTGTTTGGCCATCACAAAGTGTTTTGCCGTGCTGCTCTCGCAGCGCAAACCAGACCAGCACCGAATGTTGCCTTGAGGTCACCGCTCTGACACGGCCATTGGATGTTTCGTGGGCTGTCAGGGTCAGCCCTTCCCCCTCCCACGGCGTCGGTGAGACCCCTCCCACTTAAGTCCCATACCAAGCCCCCGCTACCTACGCTTGGCGTGGCCCCTCCACCCCCAGCACCAGCTTTTGGCCCTTGGCAAAAACGTCCTGCCACTTGCAACAAAAGGAGGGGGACAACGATGCAGTGCCCCTACCAGCCTCCCCAGCCCTCTCCCCGACTCCCTCCCGGGCCTCTTGCTCTCCCCTGTCAGTCTCTCTGTTGATTGGAGTGCCTAGGCAGGATGGTCCATGGAGGAAAGAACGAGTTGTGCTCTGCAAGGTGTCCAGGCTGACGCTGAACTATGTAGTTGCCTGCCTTGTGCTCTGTACTGTGTTCCTTGTTCTGCCATTGCTGCCTCTGTTTGCTTATTGCATTTTGGGTTCCAAGACTACAACCATGGCATCTATGGGGGCGTGTTGCGCCTTGTGCACAAAGGTTGTACAGGGCTTCAATGTTCTCAAAAGAATCGTGTGATTCAAGATTTTTCCGTTTCCATACGATACGCCGCCAGGCGAGGCGTTGTTGCTCGCGGATGGGCGCGAGACCTACGCCGACCACTACACCACACAGACTGGCCGGGACTCGAACCCGCCTTTCTGGACTGCGTGCCAAGGCGTCTAGCCACTCCACTCCAATGAGTCTGATGCAACTTGTGCTCCGAACCCAACAGCCTGGGGCTGGGGGGTGGCGGGGAAGGGCTGGGGCCCGAGGCGTGGAAGGGAAACGGCGCACGAGACCAAACAAGTTGCATGCCCCACCTTTGGGCCCATCATCGAAAGCAACAAGGAGCCCGGGAGGAGATTGGGGGCGGGCCGGGCGAACCCTGAGCTCGGGACAGGCTAAGGGGCCGGCCCGGCAGGAGCGGAAAGGTGGTTGGAGGGGTGGTTGGAGGGTGGTTGGAGGGTGGTTGGAGGGGTGGTTGGAGGGGTGGTTGGAGGGTGGTTGGAGGGTGGTTGGAGGGGTGGTTGGAGGGGTGGTTGGAGGGTGGTTGGAGGGTGGTTGGAGGGTGGTTGGAGGGGTGGTTGGAGGGTGGTTGGAGGGTGGTTGGAGGGGTGGTTGGAGGGTGGTTGGAGGGTGGTTGGAGGGTGGTTGGAGGGTGGTTGGAGGGTGGTTGGAGGGTGGTTGGAGGGTGGTTGGAGGGTGGTTGGAGGGTGGTTGGAGGGGTGGTTGGAGGGGAACCAACGGCGGTTGGAACCACAAATGATGGGACACGTCGTTTTTTCAAAAGGAAAAAAAACCTTCTGTCCTCTAAAAACCGGCATGCGTATGTCATGTATGTCAGTATGGAGCATCCACTCGGTCCCCATTGCTTCCCCCCCCCCCCCCCGCCCTCAGCCTTGTCCCTGCTCTGGCCCCTGCCCCCAAGCCCAGCCCCTACCAACAGCTCAGGTCAGACTAACGCTGAAGGCTTGTCGCATGCCTGTGGCCCCGTGCAGTCTGCCCGAGGTGATCCAACGCTGTGTGTGTCCGGGGGGGGGGGGGGGGGGAGGGGGGCAGAAAACTCCACAAACCCTCACTCCCCCAAGCTCGGCCAGAGGCACGCCACCCTTGGCCGCAGGGATGCCAGAGGCATGCCACCCTTGGCCGCAGGGATGCCAGAGGCATGCCACCCTAGGCCCTAAGCCCAGAGGGATGCCCATGGGGCTCCCGGCTTGGCTGAGACCGGAGTCCCGTGAGCCATGCCGCTTTAGCCCTTAATCCAACGATGGCCATCAGCCCCCGGTAGCCCCACCGGTTGGTCACTCAGTTCATCGGTCCGGCAATGCAGCGAAGCCGTGGCCATGAATACGGGGGGCGGGGGGGGGGGGGAATTGGTGCCAAGTCAAATTGGCTGTGGGAAATTTGGCTGTGGATAATTTGGCTGTGGATAATTTGGCGGAAGCCCCTGGATTTCGCGTGGTAAATTTGGCGGACACTGCCAGAAAACACGCTTAAATCCTCTTGCGCCGAAGGCGTGGAAGCAAAATTTGACTTGACCCCTGGATTTCGCTGGTGAATTTGGCGGGCAAATTGAAACGCCAAATTTCCCACGCCAATTTGACTTGGCTCCAAATCCCTCCCCCCCCCCCCCCCTGTAGTCCATAGGCCATGCTGCTTTAGGCCAGGGGATGCCATGCCGGACCTTTTATCAGAAGTTGGTCCTTTGGTCCGTGCCCTCATGCATTTCTTGTGTTGGGGTTGTCCTCGAGCCGGAGCCGGAGCACGCGAAAACAGGCGTGAAATTGTGGGGCAAAGGGCCCGGCCAAATGCGCCTCAAGTACAATGGCCCTTCGACGCGTGGACCCGCATGGGAGACTGTCTGTCCGAAAAAGGAGGGGCCGGGGAGGTGGTCGCGTCCACAGTCCGTGCGCGGCCGCCTCCGTGACGATGTTTGGACTGCGAACAGGGCAGCTCCAACTTGAAAGGGGGGGAGGCATCCCGTCCCGCCCCAAACCCCCTCCTCCTGAGAGAGGACCAGGCCTTTGCTTAGTGGGGGCGGGGGCTGGGGGTGACCCACTGCCCCGGTGAGGGGATCTTAGTAGGATCCAGCCCCACATGCCAGTCAGCTCAGTAGGAGGGAGCCCCGCCCGATGGGCAACTGAGTAGGACCCAGCGCCACCCACAAGGCTCCTCACTAGGAACCCACCCTGAAACCCCCCCCATAAGCAAAGGCCTGGAGGGGACCCCTCCCCGCATTTAAGGGGCGAGACGGGATGGGCAGGGAAGCATTAGAAGGGGAGGAGGGGGGGGTCTGGGACACAAAAGTTTGTGAACCCAAAATAGCCCGACAAGATTTCCCCTGATGTAAATTTCGTTTTTTCCCGGTCTGGTCACTTTGGTCTGGAGGGGGGTGGTCCAGGGGGGGGTAACCCATTCCTCCTACGGTGCACGGCCCCCTGGGATGGGGGTGTGACTATGTCACATGGGGAAATATCCAACAATGGATCCCCCCCACATCAAATCTTCATGTGGGACGCAAAATAAAAATTCCAACCCTATGGGTGAGGTTGGGTTGATTTTGTGTTGCGCTGATCAACTTGCGGTATATGTTGTGGGGGCCTCTCACACCCAGTTTTCAGCCCCCAACCCCAACGCACACCCATCCCGTCCGGCTCCAAACCTCCCCCTTCCGTACAAGGACCCCCCCTCCTGTAAAGAGCCCCCCCCCCCCGCCCCCATAATCAAGTTGGAGGCGCCCCAGCGACGTTAGAAAAAGACGAACACGAAATGGCGAATCCGTTGCGCAAGATCCTGTGTCCTTGCGGTTGACTGGGTTGACTCGGTGGGTTGCCTTGGGGGGAATGTTTGCATGGCGCGCGCCCGGCGCGCTACCTTTGTATTAAGTATCTTCTCTCTAGCCCCTAGTTTATCCTCCTTGGGAAGTCCCCCAAATCGACCGCACTAGACCGCAAACCTTCCCTGCAAATCACGTTGCATAAGCCAAAATATGACAGTTCAACAACACAAAATATCACTCCAACCACTTCCAACCACCACCCTTGCCATCGTCATAAACTGGGTGCCAAGGATGGGCCAAATTCTTAGACACGGTGAGACAGTACTGCAAATTGTTTGGTGAGGTGGGGGCCAAAAACACGCACAGGTGGGGAATGGTCAAAAAAAGATGCCCGGCGCGCGCCCAGCGCGCTAATACTGCTCCGGTTGAACTTCTCCGGTCCGTCCGTCCAAGCCCCTGTGACGAGTTGCCAATGGGTCGAAATCGCGCGGCAGATAGAGGGCAGGGTCCGGAGTACCTGCGTGGTCACGTACACGCCGAAGGACGGGATGTTCTGGATATCATTGCGCTCCACCAGCCCCTGGCCCCCGCGACGGAAGTACACACCGTAGGGGCAGTTGTAGATCTTGTTGTTCTTGACTACGACCTCTGAGCCTGACGGTGTGGGTACGCATGCAGGTGACGGACGGGTCAGGGGTGGACCTCAGGTGGAGACCTGAGCAGGGCTCCTTTCGACGGGGGGCGTTGGGTGGGGGGGCAGGGGGGTCCTTAAGAGGAACGGAAAAAAATGTGTTCCCAAAACGGCAGTTTTGCAAAAAGACCGCTTGTAGTTCATATGTTCAACCATGGTTGGTAGCGATTGGCGGTTTGCGGTTGGTGGCGATTGGCAGTTGGCGGTTGGCGACTGGCGGTTGGTGGCGGTTGGTGGTGGTTGGCGGCGGTTGGTGGTTGGTGATTGGTGGTTGGTGGCGGTTGGCAGTGGTTGGCGGTTGGCGGTGGTCGCCGCTAGCGGTTGGTGGCGGTTGGCGGTTGGTCGCGGTTGGTGGTTGGCGGTTGGTGGTCCCTTGGGGCGGTCCCTAAGAGCGGTCGTGAACAAAAAAAAATTCTAGTTCCCTTAGGACCCCCCTGTGGGTCCAGGGGGGGCGCAGCCCCCCCCGCCAAAGCCCCCCAGTGGTGATGAGTTGTTAAAACGAGCCCTGGACCTGAGTCGCGAATGGAGTAAACACCTTTTGTGACCAAAGGTAGGGTGTGTCGCTGGGCTGAAACAGTGTAAAGCCGACGAGCAGCGGCCGGAGGTGCCGCAGCTACGGCAACAGCCACAGTGGAAAGCAGCAGCAGAAGCAGCAGTACCATCAGGAGGAGCAGCAGCAGACCATGAGCAGCACCGCTGGCAGGAGCGGTGGCAGCAGCCGCGGTAGTAGTACCACTAGCAGGAGCAGTAGCGGCAGCAGCGTTAGCAGCACTTCCAGCCGGAGGAGGAGCGGGGGTAGTAGAAGAGACGACAGCAGAAAGCAGCAGCGAGGGTGCAAACACTACCGCGAGTAAGTGAAAGATCATGGGAAAGGGTTGTGCAGGCTGCTCCCAAGGCAAGCAACGACGAACGCACGTCCTTCGGAATGGACGAGAACGGGGGATACCATTCACATGCACCCCATTCATCCGGTTATTGAAGATCTCGTTCTCCATGACTGTGCCCTTTGAGTTCTCTCCGAAGTAGATCCCGTCGCCGCCCTGGTGGGCGTCGTGGATGCTGTTCTTTACGATGGTGGGGTTGGCATCCTTGTGCACACGAATGCCGTCCGCACCAGAGAAGATGTCGCAGTTCTCGATCAACACGTTGCCAGAGCGGATGTCGACCAGCCCTAGGGTGATATGTGGCATGGAGTTAGAGTTAGAACTGCAATTGTACGGAGGATTTTGCGGGAGGACGTCGCCACTCAAGCTGAGAGCTCTCATTCTAGCAGACACCAGCACCGGCGCAAGGAAATGCCCATACACCTGTTACCCGAGGGGGATAGATAGCCAAGGACAGCATCAACGTTGATGACACATGGTGTGTGCACTGTGCACACATGACGTATGCTCTCTGCACAATATGTCCCATAGACGCACCGCAAGGTATGGCAATTCATACCAAGAATGCTCAAAGCCCCCGGCTGTTTTCCTTTCGGTGCACTTAACACACCCGCAGTGGAAGCATGACCCCACGTTGAGCTCTGCAGAAATCCAGCAACCCAGCCGACACACCAGCCCCTCCCTTGCACTGAGCACGTGCCTCGTCATTGCTGTTGTATGGGGAAGTTCTTGCACTGCGTGCGCGCTGCGTGCGCACTGCGCACGCAGAGGCTGAGATGGGGAAGGTCCGTTTTCCAAAGTTACAATCCAATCTTTGGTGTGACCTCTTGACCGTCCAGTGGCCAAAATAAGCGCTCCGTGGGTGGTTTTGAGACATGTAGTGTGGAGACTCTTGTGCACAGGACCGAATGCATTTTGCACCATTCTCTGCTTCATAGAGCCCTTGGTAGATGGCGACATCCAAAACTTCGCACTGCGTGCGCACTGCGTGCACGGCATTCCCTATGGCACTTGGTGCGCATACCATGTAAAGGCCCCTGCGGGTTGATTGGTGCTTTCTTTTTTGCGCCACCAATGTTCCACCACTGCCTCTCTATTAATATGGCAAATGGCGGCTACTCCATTCGTCTGGAGAACTGTGTGCACACTGTTCAGGATGAGAGCGGGTCTGGCAGAAGCAATTCGATGGCTATGGATGTGCCGTATTGTTGCAGAGAAGCATCAAGTTTGTTTGTTTGTTCCGGCTTCTGTCAGTGCCTGGCACGCTCTTGAGAGAAACTCGGGACAACCAACTTTAGGCATGAGTTGACACAGTAGTCGCTCCACAGACTTGTGTTTCTGGGAGACTGGAAGCGGGCCATAGAGTAGAAGTTGAACTTGCCCCGAAAAAATCACTGAGCAGCAACCAAAAAGACAGACGCCCAAACTTCAGAATTTGGACGTTGTGGCATCACCTCGGCGCACGCTCATTCAACGGCTGCGGGTCACAATTCTTGTTTCCTTTTAGATGGTGAATTTTCATGGTCCCTGTACGAAATTTAACAAAGGTGTCGCTTCCATGCCCATGAAAAGCATACCGATCACCAAACCCAGCAAGCGCAAGCGCGGGTGTTAAGCTGTTGTGTCAGCTTTCAAGCCACTCTCCCTAAATTAGCTGCTTTTGGCTCTCGTACTAAGAGTAGAGTACCAACATGTTCAATGCAAGATTGGAGATCTTGGGCGATGGACTTGAAACGCCATGGAAGCTGTGCATTGAACATTCAACTGGAGATGCAACAATGACAACAGCAGCAGCGGCAGCGGCAGCAGCAGCGGCAGCAGCAGCGGCAGCAACTGTACAAACCCCCAGGACTGCCAGAACCAAATGCCCTGGTAGCTTCTCAGCAGGCACAGGACCTTGAACTGAGAGGCCCTTGATACTTCCACCGGTGGTGCACACCACGCCCCCGGTGATCCGGATATCGGTGTTTTGCTCGCTGTCGCCCTGGATGTGCACACACTTGTCCAGCACAACGGTCTCGTCGTACTGGCCAATCTTGACGATGACCGTGTCACCATCATCACAGACCTTGAGGGCATCCACGATGGACTTGTAGTCGGCCAGACCCGTGTGGATGACGGTCACCGTCTTGTTTTCGCCTTGTGCAGCCATCCGTGGAGGGGAGAAAAAATAGATACTGCAGATGGAGCAGACGAAGTGTTGGTGGGCTCAGCCACAGACATGAGGTGCACTGGGACAGGACATTGCTGTAGTGTAAGGTCAGCTTTGGGTGGAGGAAAGCCCTCCTGTATGACCCCCTGCATTGGTATGTTGGCCAAGAGGCCCTGGCAGGCAGAAAGCAGCTAAATATGGCATTGGCAGACGCCTAGCCAAATACTCAACACGAATACTGCGCCGATCTCTCAATGTGAACGCACAGTGCCTGGATGTTGTTACAGGTTGGCACAGGCAACACTGACATTCATTCGCCAAATTGGGACACAACCTTCACCAGGCGTGTCCCCTTTACTTTTTGACGTTTAAATTGGGAAGGTGCGCCCGTGTGCACTCACACCGTCATCCCAGCTCTTGCACACTGGAGTGTGACCTCTCGGCCTTGGAACAGCTTGTTGCAACCAGTCCAGATTGAAACTCATTAGAAAAGGTTCACTTCCGTAATAAGTGCTCGGTGCACCTAAGCCATGGAGGCCACTGCTCCATACTTATTCGGCACACCACCCAATGAGTGTGCCGAATGCGTCTCATGAGCAGAGCCCGTAAGCGCATGCTGCAAACTGTAGTGCAGAGTGCCAGCCAACAACACAACTAACGCTGGATGTTGACTGGTGGTTCCACAACCCAACCTTTAATGTTGGCGTAGTCTGGCCAAGTTAGTGGGTTTCCTTGACAGTCTCCTATGGTACTGGCTCATCGCTTCGCTTCTTGGTGAGCCCAGTGCCAGGATTGGTGTGTTATGCACAAAGTGCTGTATTGCACCACTGGCATGCATGAACAATGCGGATTCCAAAGCCTTATCATCATACTAGGTTGTGTGGTCAACACTGGCCCTCGGCATTCCACGCGGATGCAATTGCTGCATGACATCGTGCCTTGAAAGGCTTTTGAGAGCCTCTTGGAGGCACCCGGCATCCGACAGAGCGCCCGGATTGAGCTTAGGGCATACGGGCGAACGCAATATGAAAACAAGTTTCTTTTTTTTTTTGAGTTCCTGGCGCTCAAGGTGTCATTGAGTGTACTTGGGGGAACCCCGGAAAGCTGAAGGTCCATTTATGTATAGCACAGGCGCACTCAGAAACTGAGTTGACCAAAGGTCCATGGATCATGCTGGCATCACATGTGTGATCCCTTTATGCAGTAGTGCAAACGCTCTGCCACGGCCAGAAGGCATTCGTTCATAGTGGGTGTGATGTGTGTACTGTGCCGGGAGCATGCGACGCTAAGTGCATATACAATGCAGCTAGCTCCCGTGTACAGGCAAAACCCAACACACGACACGTGCGTGCAGGACACACAGGGGCAACATCTGCGGGCCAATCCAAATGACTAAGTTGTGTGGTGCATGGACTGTATCAGGATCATGCATGTAAAGTTCCATTGCAGCTCAATACAGCGAGCTCAAGTCCTGTGTGAAGGTAAAGCCGAACATAGGATAAGAGCATGTAGGACGCGCAGGGGACATCATGTGTGGGTCCTGTGTGCATGTGGATAAGTCCTGTGGCTGTGTCATACTGTGGCGCGGTGGCGTGGTGGCAAATTGCGGGTGTAGCATGAGTGCACGTGTGTCGCGCTGCATGTGTGTGTCATCCAGGTGTCCTGGGGAGTCGGTGAACTAAAATATGAAAACAACTTTCTTTTAAAGGTTCCCGTCTGTGAAGGGGCCGCAACAAGCCGAACGGGATCCCTACGGTTTCAGTTGGCTTCTTGGACTCAAAAGGTTCTCATGAAGAAAGTTTGGCACTCTAGGTCCTTAGACTCATGAAAAAGCCCAGTTTTCTCACCAAGGGAAAAAGGGGCGGCAGAAAAGTTATTAGTTACTAAACCTTATATACATATATATTACTACACCCCTCTCCCCTTGAATCTAGCAACAACAACAACAACAAGCAACAAGCAACAAGCAAGCACTTCTCCTTTCCGTTGCTACACTACACGTGCACCTTGACTTTCTCGTGACAAAAAGCTCTTTCTTGCCCTCTAACTCCACGATATATCTGAGAAATGGCCAAAAAATGGCCAAAAGTAGCCCGGATTGTGCGTTGTTTGTGTCCATGAGCACCAAAACCAACAACGGGCCGTATCTTGGGCTACATGGCTCAAATTCGACTTCCGATGGCACCTAGTCCACCTGCAACCCCCCACTTTTTGTGGTTTCCAAGCCTCAGAATGGGCCAACAAGACACGTAGACCCCCGTACCAGTGGTCACTTGGCGGAGCTAGAGAGTAGCCCGGGCCGCGCATGGTCGGGGTCAACGGTGGGTCCAGCAGGGTCCCCAGGGCAAAAAAAAATTTCTTTCCAAAGTTGTTCCTCGACCACTTGGGATGCTCAAACAACTGTTTTTAGCCCGTTTTGAGCTCATGGTGGTGCGCTTTGGCCCGTGGGAAATCCCAAAATGCCTTGAAAATGTGACCAAAAATGGGTCAAAAATGGGTCAAAAACAGGTTTTCCCAAAGGGGATCGCCGTTTTGCTCTAAGGTCCCACAAAGCCTTGAAAATGGGCCATTTTGTGACCAAAAGCTGGTCAAAATGGGTCAAAAAAACTGTGTTCTTCCAAAAATGATCCAAGACCACTTGGGGTGCTCAAACGGGATAATTAAACCCATGTTTGCGCCCATTTTGACCCACTTTAGCCCATCTAGCCACATGTATGCACCAAATTGTACACTTCTCGCGTATCTTAGAGCCGTATTGTGGAGCTTGTATATATGCCCTTCTCCACGGCAGCCTTGTCTGTGACAATGTATGTAGCTCACACATGCCTCTATTTCATGCACGCTATTAGATGGCCCACCACATTTGGTGTGCACCCTTTACCTTCTGGGGCAAAAACTTTCGTGCTTGTTTGGTCTGCCATGATTTGCACAGGCGCAACAGGGGCAGAGAACTTGCGGATTGAGACCCAAAGGAGCATTGCTACTCAGGGGAGCAAATGCAAATCTAGAAAACGGATCAAACACGGGTGCACGGAGCCTTGCATGGAGCGCCTGTCTATATTCACAACGTGCTCTGTTTTTGGCTGGTGTGCCTTCCGATGTCAGCCTAATTTCTGTGCCATCTAAATCCAGGTTTGCACAATACCAGACTACCACCCTCTATGCCGGCCCGTACCACATGACTGATCTGTATGTACTTGGGCAGAAGACACCAACCCGACGTTTGACCTGCAACATGGTGGGTAATGTTTTTGGTCTCTTCCCAAGCATGAGGCAGTGATGCAATCCAAAGGTGCACCTAGATGTGCCATCTGCTGTTGAGGCTTCTTACCTTATCCGTTTTCTTTTTCTTGTGGGTGCGCACTTTGTGTTTGTCTTTGGTTGTCGTTGTTGCTGCTGTGGGGAAAGAGGGGTTTTGTGTGCATTCTGCTGCAATACCCATGCAGGTTCTTACTGCTCTGGTGGTGTTTCCAGTTGGTGACTCTCTTGCATGACCTCTATGATCTTGCATTCTCTCGGTCATTTGTTGTCGCCAGTAGGGGAAACCAGCACATGGCCAGCACCCTCGCTGTGTGGTGGCTTGAAATTTGGGCTGGCTGGGTGTGCAAGAGGGCAGGGATACATCCACCCACCCAACCAACTTACAAACCCCCTCCCTTGCACTCAGTGCATGCCACTGAGTGCATGGGATTTCTTTGCACAGTGTGCTTGGTGCTGATGGGCTTGAATTCGGCGTGTGAAGTATACGAATTGTTCTCAGCTTGAGTCATATGCACCCCCAAACTGCTCTTGTAACGTTTTGTTAGGCCGCCTGAAAAGGTCACCAACCGCTCCTATTTTTGGAGTTCACTGCATTTCATATGGTGAATTGTGTGCACACACCAGTTGCTGCATGTATGGAGCAGCAAGGGCGTTGACAGACTGCACACAGGTTGCCAGACAATTGGAGTAGGCGCCATTCCATACCAATGGAGAGCAAGTGGTGGTACATTGGAGGTGTAGCAAAGAAAGCATCACCAGCCAGCAGGGGGCTTCTGGGGTACACAATGTGCCGTACAACAGCAGCAATGCCAAGCCAAAAACCAATGCCTTCACGAAGAATCCACACATGGTTCAGATGAGGCTCCAATGGCCATAGGCAAAGAACCATTTGGAAAGCCCTTTGAATAACACACCTACAAAAGCCGAACCCCAGAGCAGTCCTGCAGCAGAAATGTCCCAACCTGTCAAGCAACAACCGTCACCACCATAAGCACGTACGGGGCAAAAATGGCACAAAACACCGTGCACCTCGTTGGAGCCTTGAATGAACGTCATGTAAATTAGATTCCGCTCACTATGCTGGCTTCCCAGTCCGCTGACACAAGCCACCGATGCTGCACCCCATGCTGGTGGACAGGGTGTAGCTTGCTCGTCTCTGTTCCCCAACTGTCGAATCCGCTTGTCATACAAAGATGCTCTGCCACCTCCCGAGATGCATGGCTTGTGTCACGCCACGTCACGAGGAGGGATGGCAACGATTTTGAGAGGGGAAAACAATGTGCAAACGAAATGGCGAAGCCGAGACTGCAGCGCCTGTGCGCAACGATGACCAGTCGAAATAATACTGAAAGGTGTGGATGTAACGCGAGCACGGGGGCCTTTGCAGGGCAAATACTTTGGAGGTGAGTGTTGATGCGCCCTGAGAAGACGGTAGTATCAGGACCATGATACCGCCCTGTCGCCCAAGGGGCGGGTTACGAAGGGCACATGGGGGAAGTGCCGTCACCGGGGGGCTGTAGGTCAGCAAGACACAATCCTTTGGGTGTGTGGGAGTGGGGTAGAATGCACGAGGGCACATCAGTGGACATTGTCAGGTTGTCACAACCTGCGCATGAAGCTTTCGGGACCCACCTGCCGCGCCAAGAAGCCCGAGGCTGAGCGCACATCCCTCGGCTCCTCCATTTTTGTCTGGACAAACGCGGCCACCTTCGGTAACACCCAGAACACCGTCCTCACCTCTAACGCGCCTCCCGTGTGGGTGGAAACACCCAGCACACATGATGCATCATAGCGCATGTACACCGACGCAGGCCAACCCGTTGGTAAATGGCGCGCGGCACGTCCCCACCCGCCACTCCCACCGCCGAAAAGGGCTGTCTTGGAACACCCGCGGCCACCATCACTGCGGTGGCGGCGGTGCGCAGTCACACGTATTGTACATTGAGGCCCCGAGGGCCCTGATCCGAGCTAAGCTTGTTGGGGTAGAGAGTCTGGTACGCAGTCAGACAGGGGGATCCGGCATATCTGGAGTGGATGGCGCTCTAAACACTCTGCGAGGGATCACTTGCACCGCGCGCCCACCGCGTAACGTGTTGGACCAAACTCTGGGGGAAAGGGACATTCCTTGGTGCCTGGGTTACTCGATGCTCACGTACTGCCCACACTCGGAGGTGGAGATGACGGTGGCAGGCACCCAGTCACCGTTTGATCGGATGTGGGTGACACTGATGCCCGCAAGGAGCCATGAAAGAGACATGGGCGAAACTGTAAGGGGACACAGTGCAGTATGTGCAATGGTAGTACCTTTTACAGCTTCGAAACGCATGCACTTCACTGTCGAACAGGTGGGTGGGTCCACGAAATCACCACAATACACACACCGCGCGCGCGGCGCGTGTGCAGCGCGCGCGCACCGAATCTCATACTCCCTCTGCACCCTTCACGCTGCTTTGATACACAACCCTCCCCCGCCGCCGCCTTTGGTGCAAGCACCTGCCAACTTGCAGAAAAAAAAATGGTGTGGCTGGGACCTCTTGCTTACAAAGGGGGCAAGAGTGGAGGGGCAGGGGGCACACTTCGATTTAAGGGGCGGTGGGGAACAAGCGCAGGCGTAGCCCCCCTGGAACAGAGGGATTTGCTCGCCACACCGGCAGGCTCCGATGCATGCATGGCACGGCATGCATCGGAGGGGCACCACATCAGACGGCATACCAGCACAAGGGGTAAGTGGACAGATCGGTCACAAGGCGACATGCCCGTGCATTGGGTGGCGTGGGCAATCCGTGAGGGTATTGGGCTCGGCGGGAGCGGTGCCACGGAGCCCCGGTGTACCACATGCCACTGGCCGTTGGTGCGAGTCAACCCGCCCCAGACCCACACCCAAACCATGTAGGCCTCCCCATTCAGTGCGGCGCAGCCTCAACGCTCTCCTCTGGAAACCAAATGCCCAACCCCCAACCCCCCCAGACCCTCCCTCACCAAACCCAGGCCCCTACATCCTCTGCCCCCCTCGGCCGGGCCCCCATCTGCTGAGCCGGGCCAAAGGTTGGTTCGGGGGGTGGGCGTGCATTGGGCCAGGACAGCGAGGGGACAACGGGGGGAATTCCTGAGCACTGCGTCCGGTCCAGCGTCCCGGTTCCCGTCCACTGTTCCACCCGCTAGCCCCCCCCCCCCCCCCACAAAAAAAATCCAGGGAATTGGGGTCCAGATCGGAGACCCATGCCCAAGAGGGAAGAACAGGGTTTCCGTCGCTCAAAACAAAATGAGAGTTTCTTTTTGCCGCAATATTTCGTACGGCCGCTGCTGCCCAACCGCGTCTCCTGAACTTGAAACAACAAAAAGGCAGAGCACTCTTGTCCCCTGCGGAAGGCCTAGGCGAAGAAGAAATGCAGCCCCGCGATGGAGCCTGAGGCACCGTGCTCCACAAAGAGGCGCTGCCACGGGGGCAGTGCTTGCGCGAGGGGGCCAGGGGTGACCTGGACGCCCGCCAACCCCTGCACGCCACACCGGCAACGACAGGCACAATTTCGAATGTGGTTGAGGCGGATTGAGTGACTGCCTCAGGCGTGCGTTAGAACAGAGGCCGGGGCGGGTCCGGAACCCAAAAGTTTGGGTGCCAGAAATGGCCCAAATCTGTTTTTCCGTTCGGAAATTGCATTGTGTCCCACTGCAAAAGCTGCGTCCAAGGGGTCCAACACACCCGTGCGCCTCCCCCTCCCGGCCCCCCCCCTGCGGCGGGTGTCACCAAAAGAGGGTTTCCGAAGAAAACACCGCGGGGCCGCTCGCACGTGGGCTTTGCCGGGCACAGAGGCATGTGAAGTGGAAGGAGGAGGCTCTGCGGGGGTTGGGCTGCTCCCTCAGGTCAACGGATGAAGCGCAGGCCAATCCCACACCCGCCGTTCGCGGACCTCACACGCCGACCACCGCCCGTCTCCACGCGCCTTTCGGAGTGCACTTCGGGCGCGGCGGGGCCAGGCAGCGGGCGCACGCGACCCGCCGCCCCCCCCCCCCCGTCGGTCCCAAAAAGCGGGTCTGGGGTGCGCCGTTGTCGGTCCGCAGGTCACGCCTCAGATACCGGGGCCCCCGTACCCACGCAACACGTTCGAGGGGCGGCATCAGCCCCCCTTCCCCCCCCCCCCTGGCCCCCGCCGTGCCAAACGAACGGGGGATCAAGTGGAGCACAACCGTCTCCGAAGGCGGAAGGCTCCAGAACGGGACCAAAGGCGGTGGACCGACTGGCGGCGTGGGGGTAACCGACGGGCCCGGGCCGGCGGCCCAACGGCCGTGGGCTGGCCGGCCACCCGCCCGCAACGCAACGGAACACGACGCCAACAACACAACAACGCACAGGGCCTTCCCGGCGGAGAGACCCCACTGCACGTACCACACGCGCACACGCCGGGCGACCGCTCGGAGCGCGTCAGGCAGTCGGCCGTTGGGCGACACACGCGCACACGGCTGCCCGCAGAGACCCCTCCTCAAAGGCTTACTGGCACGCACCAGCAGCCACTCATGCGCCCGGCCGACCCACCATATCTGCCGCGCGCGCCTCCCTCACTACTCTAGGGCGTTCTCTAACAGGAACACATGATCTGCGGCCCTCGGCGCCGTAATTCCAACCGTAAAACACCAACCGCCGCCGTTCATGTGTTCAACTTAACGAACCCCCACCCGCAGAACGCCAACCACCGTCGGTTGCTGGTCAAGCCAGCGTTCCGTACAAGAAGTCCTTCGGCCAAAAATAAACAGATAACTGACTCCTCGGACAGAGCTCAGCCCGCATCAGCCGCCGCCGGCGTGTCAGGCCCGCCGGACGCGGTGCGCGCCGTCCCACTTCCCCCACCCGCTTGTCCACCCCGCGCCCCCGGGCGGTCACGTCCGCATAGAAGTCAGTCCACAGGAGTTGGGGGAGGGGGGGGGCGGTCAGGGGAGGGTGCCCGACACGTTCAAAGCAATGCCCTGCCAGCGCTCGCAGTCCGGCTGCCCTTCCTGTTGCTTGTACTCGATGTGTTTGACGGAGTTCTGGTAGAAGGTCTGCACGGGGGCCAAGTGGGCCTCGGGCTTTGTGTCGTCCGCGCTCTTGCTCACGCTGTGCGTGTCGATGAGGGCCATGAGGACGCTGAGGTACTTGACCGTGACCTGCCGAGGCGCGGTAACGAGGGGGGGGCTTGGCAGGGCGCGCGCGCGCAGGGCCGCCGCGCCCCCCGCAGAGAGACGCAGCACTACCAGGGGAGGGGGAGGGATGCATTGGAAGGGGGAGAGGTAGCCTCCGCCTCCAGGGCCCCCAGCCTATGCCCAGCCACTGTCCTCCTGACGCCAAGTGCCGGCTTCAACGGCATTTGTAACCGACAGTAACCGCCCCCAACCGCTTTGGCACAACCGCCTGTCTAACGGCTTCTGGGGCTGCCTCTGAGGTCCCGGCCCTTCTAATGCATCTCTGGGGAAGGGGAGATTAGGAACAATTAGGAACGTGCGAAAATTGGAATGGCGAAATCTGGCTCATAAATACCACTGCAAATTTGGTACAGATTCCCAGATTGCGGCACAATAACAAACATAGACTGTGAAGTGGTTGTTATTTCCTCTGGGCCTTTTGGTTGGTTGCCGTTAGGTCTACAGCTTCTTGATGGTTGCTCGGATGGAGTATTTCCTGGAGGCTGTTGGGCGGAATGGAAATGCGCATGCCCGGAGCGCCAACAACGACACCTCGAAACATGGCTTCGGGGCTTCAAATACCGCGGCATAATTTGGCACAGTTTTGTTGTGCCAAAGTTTGCCATTCCAAACTGCGCCCGTTCCTAATTTCCCCGTCCCGGTAGCCCTTGTCCCTTGGGCCCGGCACAGTTTGTCGTTGAGGTCCCGTCGGCGAGGGTCGGGGGTCCAGAGGACACCGGAGTGCTGCGCCGGGGCGTGCACACGCGAGTCCACGTGTGATGTCCGTGTCCGGAGGTCTGTGGAGTGCTCGGGACGTGTGAAGTAACGAGGGCAAAAACAATGGGCGGTGTCCGAAGCCCAGCTCAACGGCAGAATCACAACCCACCCCCCGAGTCGGCAAACCTGGCGGCCAACGAGTCGGCGAGCGAGTCGGTGACGCGTTTTACCCGACTTGGAGGGCAGGATCAAAATTTTGGAGGTTGGCACAAAACAAGGCCTATTATGCGGTGTTGGGTGTGCAGGTATCATTCCATTTTGCATGGCACTCCTCAATCGGTGCTGCACCCAAAATTGTGGTTTTTGGCAACTTCGCCGAATTTCCCTGACTCGGGGGGGGGGGTGGGGTGGCACAAGGCCTTGGTGGTTGGCTCTGTTAGCCTGTGGCGGCGCCTATTGGCCTCTCGCCTTTGAACCTTCTGCTATGACCAGCAGGCATCCGCACTACTGCGGGCGACTCGGGGGGGGGGTTGTAATCAGGGCTGGACTGGGGTCCGCGGGAGTGGCTCGCGCAGCCCTGCAGCCGGTCCATGTTCAGCCTCCGTGCGTGCACGGGGAGACTTAACCTTAGACGGAGGGCCCACTGGACCAGTGCTTGGCTTGGCTTGACTGCGCCGTGAGCCGAGGGAGGGGGATGAAGGCCGTACAACAGGTGCGGTATGCGCATCCGTTCCTGGAAAATGCAGGTCAAATGACGGTGGGGCACTGGGGCTGCATGGTACCCCTCGCCATTCGCTGACCACGGGGGGGCCTGGCGTTCGGTGGGGGACTCAGGCTCCTTATCTTTCGTCGCGAGCGACGCCATACCTTGTCATTGTTGGCATTGAAGTAGTACAAGTACTCGTTCAAGATGAGCACGAAGAGGTTGATCTGCTGCACTGCCGCACAGCTGTCCACAATCTTCAGCGACCGCTGCAAGCACTCCAAGACCTGGGAGGTGCAAAAAAAAATTGTGGCGGCGGCTGCGGCGGCGGCTGCCAGAACTCATCAAACTGCTGCGGATCAGCGGTATTGACACATCACTCTCTCCGGAGAGGGGCACCAAAACAAACCCTTGAGAATCACAATCGAAGCAGTCCAGCTTCATAAGCCATCCATCACCATCACCACCACCACCACCACGCGGAGCATACCCACACAGCCATCCTCCGCAGCCGCAACCGCACGCACACTTGCACGGACGCGCGCACGCCCGCGGGCACGCACGCATCCACACGCACGCACGCACACACGCGTACAGCACGTACGCATGCGCGCGCGCACACAGACACACAATAAGGACCCCAAACCACCAACAAAAAGAAACCCCTCAGGAGCACGCCCACCCACCCACCCACACACACACACACACTTCTGCAGGAACAGACAACCACAACCGCCCAGTGTGGATACACGTGACACACACACACACACACATGCACACCTTATTGCCGTCCTTCAGCTCGTCACGAGCCCAGAAGAGGTGGGAGCACATGAAAGCAGCCTGGCACTGGTCTGGCTTCTTCAGCAGTTTTGACGAATACTGGCAGGCCTTGGTGCTCAGCGGGTCATAATTGGCCTCCGAGATATTCTTGAGGCTCTGGAGCGTCCCGATGATGACCGTGAGAATCTGAATCTGCAGCCGCGAGTCCGCGATCTGCTCCTCGTACAGGACCATGGACTGTGAAATGGCCTCGTAGGTCTGGTCCTCCAGTTGGCAGTGGTCGGCCACAGCGCCGGTCTGGAGGTAGAGCCGCAGGACCTGCCAAGAAACCACGTGGCGGTGCAGAGCCTGCGCAGAGCCTGGATACACCCACATGCCCCCCACCAGGGATGCATTAGAAGGGAAGAGGCAGCATCTGCCTTTTCAAGTCCTGGACGCTAGTGCGATTGAGGGGATTAGGGGGTTAGCAGGTGAGAGCTCATCTATATACAGTTGTATACAGATATATAAGGCCCTTACCCCCCCTGCCCCCCCCAGCGTATCGCGGCGCGACGGAAGGACCTGGGCCTCCATCCTGTGTGGGATCCTCCGAGGAGCGACCCTGCCCAGACCTCGGGCTGTGCGCTCCCCCATCCGCGCCCACAGGTGCAGGTGCGGCTGTGGGGGGTTGGGCGCCCCCCCCTCCCGATGACTGCACTTGCCGAGTGAAGCTGAGGGTTAAGAGCCCCCGCCCCCCAGGGGACATGAGGCCAGAGCCACTGAGGCTGTTCGCCCGTGGCTGGGACTGTGACTGACCCACCCCCCCGCCGCCCTCTCCTCCCCCCCCATATCCCCGTGGGTGGTGGGGGCTGGAGTTCCGGGAAGAGTGGGAAAAGGATGACCCAGCCCTAGGAGGGGGCCTCCGGCACGGTGGCACGTCGGAGGAGGAAGAGCCGACTCGTGGCGGCCGCTGCCTCCGCCCCAGCACTACCGGCGGCAACACGCGCTGCCGCGCCTGCAGCGGCTCATCCTCTGATGAGCCCCGCGGCAACTCCCGCCCTCTAGAGCCCAACACCGTGCGCGGGGGGGGCGCAGGCCGGTGCACCTGCTGGGGCGCTTGAAGCCACGCACACAACACCCTGGCCCCTGCGCGTTTCGCTGCCGGCGCCAGCCGGTGCCCCTCGTGGCCCAAGGAGCAGCAGTATGTAATGCCCTGACCGGTCGCCGCGCATGCCGCGCACGTCGCCGCTCCGTGTGCAGGGCACAATACGTGCGCGGTGCCCAAAACGCGTCCCAGCGCCCGTGGGGCTCCAACCGGGCGCACCGGCGGCGGTGGCTGCGCGAGCGGGCAGCGCGGCTGCTGCGGGCGCACCCACTTGAAGGGGCGCAGCGGCGCCTGACCACCTAGGGGGCGAGGCAAGTTGTCGTTCAGGAAGGCTTCCCGGCGCCCCGTGCCCGACCTTGCAAGCCGCCGCGCCCACAGGGCCCTGCAGTGCACCTCCAGGCGGCACATGTGCTCCTGCATGGCTTGGCGGCACGCGAACATGGGCCTCTCCGTGCGACCCATGCACTTGTAGCCCCCAAACGGGACTAGTGCGTTGCATAGCGGGCGCGGCTGGCCCCCAAGAAGCTCACCAGCTCGCAGAAATTGTTGCGTTTTGTTGAGCACGAGCTTGAGCACGTGCGCTCGTTCACGAAGTGGCAGGACACAACCCGCCAGCTTGTGCCCCGGAGCCGCCGGGAGGGCTCGGCCCGCATGCTCCTCAAAATCCAGGGCCAATTCCACGTACGTGACTTGGCCCTAGCCCGGGAGCCACAATACGGCCCCTACCCACCGCAACAAGGCGTGCAGAAACGTCGCCTCCCAGGGCCAATGCGGCAGCAGCCCCTCCGGTGCATCCAGCGGGGGTCGGGCTGGGGCTTGGGCAGCGGGCCCGCCCCAAGTTGGTGCCACGGATAGGCTGTGCGCGCGTCCGGCACCTGGCCCCGCGCCGGGCCGAAGACGGTCGAATGTTGGTCCCCCCTAAGCTGGGTGGCGTCTAATGCCGTCTTGCGCACCGCGAGCACGGCTAGGAACATTCCGTACAGGCGGTACAGCATTAGAAGGGAAGAGGCCTCACAGGCGGCCCCAGAAGCGGTTGGACAGGTGGTTGGAGGAGGTTGCCAAAGCGGTTGGGGGCGGTTACTCTCGGTTACAAGTGCCATTGAAGCCGGCGCTTGGCGTCAGGAAGCCAGTCGTTGGGCGTAGGCTAGGCGCCCGAGAGAGGGGGGGGGGGGGGGGGCTCCCCCACTTCCCATGCATCCCTGCCCCCACCCACCCGCAATCACTGGACCCAACACTACACCCATTCCAAAGTGTCCTCCACCCCCCTCCTCGCAGTTGCCTGTCCCACCACACAAGACCATGGTTGCCATGGTGGCCTTGTGGTGGCCTTGGCGTGGCTATGTAGAGGGCGCAGGGGTTGGAGCAGTTAACACTCAAGAGGGGGGGCAACTGTGTGCCAACCCCCCAACCGCCACCTAAGGCCCAACGGCACGCCAACCCCGAGTCCCGTTGGCAGGGCCGCGATGGTAACACAGCACGGCCGCGCAGTAACAACCCTCTGGCATTGCTCGGAGGGGCCGCTGGCGTGGCTCCCTTTTGTCGGTGCATGTGGCTCTACTGTTCGCGCATGCCGCCCCAAAAAATTTCAGTCTATGTTGCAGAGGTGTGGCGCGATGCACCGCAGCCCTTGTGCCGTTGTGCCTTCAAATATGGTGTGGCGGCCTTTTGATGCCACTTTTTGATGGGTGGGGGTGCCGACCTTGCGCCAAAGCCCCCCATCACCCCCACCCTTATGCACCCCCAGCACACCAACTCCCCCAGTGCGCGCCAAAAATCATGCCAAAATCGCCCCCCCTCCCTTCACCCGGGGGCGGGCAGGCTTTCACTTCCGGGGGGGGGGGGGGGTTGATAGAGCCCCCTGGCTAGACCCCCGCACACCCCAAAAGGGGCTCAATTGACGGGACCCCCAAAATCCTAACGAGACTGCCCCCCGGGCCTCGGAGGTGACCTGGACCCAAAAAAAAATCGACAAAAAATGAAAATGGGATTTTTGGCATCAGCGCGTCGAGGTGATTCCACAAAGTCATCATTTGCCAGATATTTGGTGAAAAAATTTGACCAATTTTAATGCTCAAAAAAATTTTCGGCGCCTTCGGCGCCAAAGTTCACAACAACTGATTAATGGTGCCTATCAATTGAGCCCTTTTCCCGAAGCCCCCCAACCACCCCATTTTGGGGGGCTCTATTGACCCCCCCCCCCCCCCCCGGAAGTGAAAGCCCGGCGCCCCGGCGCCAATCTGGTGTTGGCGTGCACAAACCAGTGATGAGACGACCCCTCTCTACCACGGGAGAGAGCCCCATCTTTGGCTGTCGCAGGCAGACGTCAGCAGCGCGCGAGGGGCCTGCCCCGTTAATGGCCGCCTCCCGAGCACAGGACGACATTGAGAGTCCCAACCGGTCCAAAAGGCACGTGGCCGTGTCCGTTGGCCGGCGTGGGTGACCGAGGTCTGGGTCGACGCACGGTGGCCATGATAGGCCACCCGTTTCGACCCCCGTACCCCCCCACACCCATGCCCCAGACGTGGGTATTGAGTGGAGGGGGTGGGGGCGGGTGTTAGGGGGGGTCCTCGACCAAAATGGGTGACACTCTCATTCTCTCATTGGACAAAGTAAGGGTTTTGCAAGGGTCTCAACCCGCAATACAAACCCTCGGGCGACGGTACGCGAATGGGCCCGAAAGTGGGGGTAGTTGCGCCCAGCCGATGGGGGTCGGGGGGGGGCAAAATCGAAACGTACTCACCCTCGTTCAGGCGCCTATCGTTTGTTGTGCCCTGAACGTGGACGATGACCCAATGCCCCTACCCGGTGTGGTGGGGCAGCGTGCGGGCCCCACGTCCTCGCTGGCAGACCGACGGAGGGACACAGAGTCCTAATATGTAGGTGCATCTCCATCATACGTGTGCAGATCAGCGAAGGTACCTCTGCGGATTGAACAGTCCCTCCAGAGAGGTAAAAAGGCCCGAACTGGGCCATAGTGTTTCACCAGAAAAAAAAACAAAGGAAAAAAGCGACATCAAAGTGGTTTAAAAAAAGTCAAAATTTGCATTTATCAAGTCTCGATGAGCAAAGAAAATGCCATGAAGGGTCAGGGGAGTGGCACTTCTCCATCCAGCCGCCCAAGCTGCGCCGTGTTAGTAGACAACGTCACCTGCTCAGGAATCAACTTATCGATCTTCTGCAAGATGTCAAGTACGTATTGCAGTACTTTGGTGGTGGACGTGTTGACCTCCTCACCCCTCTCCTTCATGTTGTGAATCTTCATGCCAAGCTTGAGGTAACTGAATACCATGGGCACCAGCGTGTACTTGATGCGGTTGGGTCCACCCGTGCCAAACTGTTTGCGTGCCACTGAATACATCTTGAACAGAATGTCGGGATTGTCGTTGTGAAGCAAGTGCACCAGCTTGGCGACCAGGTTCTGCTCCTCTGCAAAGTCCGCCTGTACAGAGTCCGTGTGTTGGAGGGCTGGTACAAACACACTACATGCATGCCATCACCCCGACTTTTGAACGGACAGTGAAGACCACACAAATGCCGATGGGTGTGATTTTGGTTCAACCTCCAGCTCGGTCTCGGCTGTGACGACCACATCTTGACCTTGTGGTAGTTGGAGCATGGGCTTCTATAGGATGAAATTTTGGGAGTGGCCTCCCCACATCGGTCTCAGAAGATGTACCAAAGGGCAGATGCGAACTCACATTGTCAAGGGCTGGGTGGTGCTGTGGCCCCCCTTTGGGCGGTTTGTCCACGGGTTGCATCTGGCTTGTTCTGGGTGATGGTTTGTAGTGTAGGACACACATTTCACATTTCTCCAACGAATGCTGCCTGCTATCATTCTTGGCTGAAATGACGATATGGTTGGAGCACAACCCCCAGGGTGAAAACCAGCCCCTCTAGGCAGTACTTTGTGCAGTAGGCTGGAGCCCTGTTTTTGGCCATTTTTGGCCCTTGGTTCCAAAATTTCGAAGAAATGTGGAAATGCAAAACCTTGAAAAGTGCCTACCCCGAAAATTGGGGGGGGGGGGTGGTTGGCCAGTGACCCCCAGATGTCGGAGCCGCCGTATCTGCCATGGCGCAAGTCACGCCGCTTGTCAGACTATCTGCAATGATGCCTGCTGCAATTTAGGGAACGGGTGTGTATGCTGATCGGTGCTCGACGTTGCGGTTGCATACACCCGCAGAAATGGTGGACTTGCAGGTTGGCAAGCATATGCGGGTATTTTCACGGGAGAAGGAGGGGGACCCCCCCCCCCCTCCAAACCGTTCATGAGCGGTCGGTGTGGCAGGCATGTGCCAGCCGGTGGGGAATTTCAGAACCCCATTCGTTACGTACACCCACAATTTGGATTCTTCGTCGATTTAGGGGAGCATCTGGGTTCTTGGGGCCAACGAGTTTGATTACAGCTGCATTACCACGATACAGCGCCACCATTTCACCCATGCAGGACCCAATCAATTGCGGAAGCAGCAACTTCCAATTTCTGATCCGAAAACAGACCCATTTCAAGGGATTCTGGAACTGATCAAGGCAGATCATTGCTTCGTGATGTATGTGTTTGTATGTGCGCACGCGCGCGCCTGTGCGGCTGTTGTGTGGTAGAGTCATAATTTTTTTTCTACCTCAAAACGGTCTCAATTCTCTGGCTCATGTCGAAAAATTTCATTTTCCCGATGCCAAACCTGACATGAGTGCTCCTGGTCAGCTTTCTGTGATATTGTGAAGGGCTTTTGACTTTGATGACACGTGTTGCCATGCCAACAGTCAATTTTGGTGTTGCAGGGCCCTAGCAGCCACACGGGGAGCAAGGCGAGCCAGGCTAGGCATGGGACCTCGTCGGCGTAGATGTCCTCGAACGTGGGCTGGTCTTGCTCGTCCTGAATCAACGGGGCCAGCAGTGTAAACAGCTTGTTGACCTGGTCCACACTGTCCACTTTGTGGGAGTACTTGGCAGCGGCAGACGCAATGTCCTTGGCCAACCCCCGCCGCGCGTTGTACGGCAGCTGTGCAATCAGGTCCGGGATGGCCGCGAGGTCCAGGCACGTCACGACGTTCTCGTAATGGTCGATGGGCACGATCAGGAACTTCTTGAGAAGCTTTACCGTCTGAGGGTCCATGCGCTTGTCCTTGTTCTTGTTGAAGTGGTCACAGGTGGCGGTGATCACCTGCGCCGCGGGCGAGAAGATGAGGGTTCGTGACGGTTCTCTCCGGTGCCATACTGACACTTTCCCGTACCCCGTGCGGGTTTGTCTCAGCCAGGCTTGCGGGAAGGGTACCCCTTGGAGCCTGCCTGAGGCCCGGGATGCGCTTGAGGGGAAAGGGCGCTAACAAAAGGGGAGACACAGAATCATCATTGGGATACACAGTGGAAACATAGTTCTTTTGGTCGAAGGGAGTTTGAGGCAGAGAATGCCGATAATTCGCATGCGTCCGATCCCAACAATGATTTTTGTCCATCCGGTGCATCTCAACACGGATCGGTGTGAGGAGAAATTGGATTGGCATGCATTGAAATAGGAAATTCGATACATGACGCCATATCACCAAGCACACGAAACCTCACCAAAATCCTTATTGGCATACACACGGGAGGCACAAAAATAGTTTTTGCGATGCACACTGGATACACAAAATCATTGTGGGATGCACACTGGATACACAAAATCATTGTGGGATACAGACTGGATACACAAAATCATTGTGGGATGCACACTGGATACACAAAATCATTGTGGGATACACACTGGATACACAAAATCATTGTGGGATACACACTGGATACACAAAATCATTGTGGGATACACCCTGGATACACAAAATCATTGTGGGATACACCCTGGATACACAAAATTCTTCTTCGTCATGCAACAAATTTCTGCAAATCAACAAATTTCTGCGATGCACAACAGCATCAAGACTGGCTGCTGGTTTTTCGGCGCTGCTTCTTCCCCTTGGCACGTTTGCCGTGCCACCCAGCGTCACCAACACGTCTGCATGCACCTGATTCACAGCGCTCATATCCTCCGGATAGGCCTTGAGCACGAGATTCAGGAGCGAGTGCTGCGTTTGCACGAACACGGCGGTGGTCATCATCTTCGACCGCTCCACCACCGCCTTGTTGATGTATCGCGTCAGCAGCTCCACCATCCCCTGGATGGCCTCCTCGATCTGCTTGTCCTTGGCGACTTTGCCCTCCATGAACGTGGCAGAGAACTTCGCGAGGCGGTCCATCAGCGCCGTGAAGATGGTGCGGAGGTCGGCGCCTTGGTGCAGCAGCATGCACGACTCCAAGTATTGCTTGAGAGTGGCGAGGTGGAACTCGTCGGGGAAGACCTGGGCGTTGAAAGAAGCGATGGGGTCAAGGCAAAGACTCCAAGACACAAAGAAAGGCCATAAGCCACAATATGTTCATGACACAAGCCAAGTTTTTCATGGAACATTTGCAAATTCCATTTCACTTAAACCAATGGAACTAACCGATGTAAAGCGAAGCAAAAAGTTTAGCAAATTTTAGGAAAAAATTTTAGCAGCCCAATTCCGTTACAACGCCCCAAGGCACACGAGTGGCATGCGAACCACCTCGAGGCACCACAGAGATTTACTCCATAGTGCCAGCCCGCTCCGGTCCCTCTGCACCTCTGCACAAAACCACATCACACAAACTGAAAACCCAATCGGAACCGTCAAACCGGCGGTTCCAAAAATGACGGATCCAGCGGGTGGTCGCGGTGACCGCGCAAAGGGCGGTGCTTGACGAAGTCGATGGTCGTCAGGACGCAGGTGTTTGGCAGAGAGGCCGTGACCGGGGGAGGCGTCGGAGGGAGGAGCAGGAAGGCTGTTGAGGAGAGTTGGCACGGATTTACCACGCGGCCCTGTGCTGCGGGCCATACCCCCGGCCCCATATCTTTTTTGCCCACGTCACCGCCCCGGACCACCACAGTACCACTGCCCACAGCCTGTTCTAGAGCTCGGCCCCACGATCTTCCTCCCCCCCCCCTGTGCGACATTCCGTCGGGTTGTTGTTTCTTTACGGGGCCCTGGACAGTCACCCGTTCTTCCCTTCGCATGTTGCGTCGGGTCGCTGCGTTCTGTCGGCCGCTGCGGCCGGTGCTCCTGCTGGTGTCGTTTCCGCGTTCGCGGAGCCCAGTCGTTGGTGTGTTGGGGCTGTGCTGAATGTGGCGGGACGTGCCGTTTGTGCGTTAGCGGCGCCCAGTAGTTGGCGTATTGGGGGTTGTGCTGGTTGTTGCGGGGGTCGTTTGACTGTTTTTGCTGTCCACACACCTCTGTCCACAGGCCGTCCATAGCCTGCCTCGCTGTGTTTCTGTGAGGCCCAGGTGCCCTGTTCCTCCACGCGCTGTCCGGGCCGTCCACTGTTGCGTCGGGTCGCTGCTTTCTGTTGGCCGCTGCGGCCGGTGCTCTTGCTGGTGTCGTTTCCGCGTTCGCGGAGCCCAGTAGTTGGTGTGTTGGGGCTGTGCTGGATGTGGCATGGTGTGCCGTTTGCGTGTCCCCCCCCCCCCCCCCCGACCTGCAGCAGCGAAGCAGAGCATGAGACTGGCAGACGGCTTTGTGGACGAAGGCAGTGTCTCTATTTCCCATTGGGACGACAAGTGTTTGCTCTTGACCCGACAAAATTGTGATACGACTGTGATATGCACACCTGCACTGACCCCTGCGGCTGCAGTGGGAGTGGGCAAACGGCCTGCCCTGGCCTTCACACTGACAACCGCCACTCCGAGTGGAATTTCTGCGCCATACATGAGTCCAGCCCCGTCGGCATGTCCCAACAGCAGCAGTTGGAACGCGGAGGCTTTGGAGCGGAGCCCCCTCGGCGCGCCGTCCGCTCCACCGCAAATGAAGCGCCACGGCGCGGCGTGGCAGGTGCGGCGTGCTGGCCATGTCGCTCTGCGACGTGCACTTTGCGCACCGCGACACCGCCCCATTGTGCGCAGCTCCGTGGTGCCATTGTGCCTTCACAAAGTCAACGGATTGGTGACGCTGGCCAATGCTACCCAGTGTTGCCTGTCCTCCGCAAGCCACACAAGATGGCAATAAGGGACGCCAGAGCCAAAGCAGCCTCCTGCCAACAACCCCAATACAGCCTTTGGTTCACAGCACGTCAAGCAGATGAATTGTTGGACTTAAACCAGCAGCCCAAGGGTGCACTTCCCGTGGCTTTTGTGCTGTTGTGTCTCGTCTTGCCTGCTGCTCCAAATGGGGGTGTGAATCTTTCCGGGGGTCCCATGCGACTGTTTCACAGGTGCTAAACCATACAGAAGGGGGGAGAAGAGACAACATCCATCCCCTCTTCCAGTGGCCCTGAATCGAGCACCCTCCGCCTGTAACTGCATGCCCTTTGCCCGTCTTCAATCACACCTGGATAATGATTTCCATGAGGTACTGCTGTGCAATCTGGTCTTTGCACTGGATCACAATCTCCAAGATCTGACCCAGCACCGTCTGCTGGTACATGACCAGGTCCACACCCTCCAGCTGCGACAGGCGCACGAGATTGAAGCCGACCAGAATCCGCAGCTCTTTGCGCTCCTTCTCGCGCTTGTCCTTGTCACGGATGATGCCCTTGGTCTCCATTCGCACCCAGAGCCGTACCATCTCGTTGAAATTCTAAAGGCGATGTGGCAGCACCATGCCCCGTGATGTCATTCTCCCGACGGGTGCAAAATAACGGAACACACAAAGCGCGGAAGCCACGGGTGGGCCAGGGTGCAGTTTTCGAATCACGCAAAAACAGAACGGTGCCTTTGACTCCAGGGATAGTGAAGTCGTAAATGATTGTTGTGCTGTGGCCCGTGAATTTGCTGCTGATCTCAGCATCGTGCTACGGATCTGATGCAGAAGCATTTGTGGATAACATGAGCCAATGCTGTTGTGTTGCAATGTGCTTAGCAGCACGTTTTGTGATATTTGGGGGGATGAAACAAACGGGAAAAAGCAAAGGGACGACCAACATCTCAGTCAGAATCAAGCACGCAAAACAGAGTTTGCTTTGTTATGAAATGTTGCGGTTCAGGTTCGCGCAAAGGCGAAGCCTTACCTGTGTCCTGTCTCCTCTCCCCTCCCAATACCACGCTGCTGTTTTCCGTCGCGCAAAGGCGAAGCCTTACCTGTGTCCTGTCTCCTCTCCCCTCCCAATACCACGCTGCTGTTTTCCGTCGCGCAGAGGCGAAGCCTTACCTGTGTCCTGTCTCCTCTCCCTCCCCGGTTCCATGCTGCTTTCCACCCTCCGCCCACCTCCTCGGCTCGTAACTGAAGGAGCAGCAGCACGTGGCGTCACTGGCAATCATCAGGGCCACCCACGACCAGATACCGGCACAACGTATGGGGATTCGGACCCTGCATTCAGAGCCCAGACCTTAACGGCCCCCCCTTCCAAAGAAATAGTCCTTGCAACCCAAAAGCCCCAGCACCCTCCCCTTGTCAACAAATCGAAACCTGCATACCTGTTCTTATCAGCAATTCACTGCTGATAAGAACAGCTGATAAAAACAGATACTACACTTGTTCTGAGTGAAAAAAGCGAAAAGCCAACGAAACCACAATCCAAACCACAATCTCAATCTGATTGAAAAAGAAAACACCCAAATGCCAAGAACACCGGTTGTGTACCAGCGGTTGTTCACTTCACCTTCGGTTGGGGGTCACCACCTACCGGGGGCCGTTCCATCCCACCCTCGCCAAGGGGTGGCTGTCTAGGGCTTGCAGGGCTACCTTGTTACCGGTCCAGAGGGGTGGGGTGAACGATGTCTGTGGGAGCCGGGTGCCTCCACCCATCCGGCTGTGGTGGGATGAAGGATGATGGACGGTGGAGTTTTTGCAGTTGTCACAACCTGCATGGTTGACCAGTGTCAGGCGGCCTGGGCTCCTTACCTTTGTGCAGTGCGGCCAAGCAGTGTCAAGAGCAGTTGTGGCATGAAGTGATGTCATGGAACCTGCAGAATAAACTCAACAGAGTCCTGCACAGTGCCGCCCGCGCCCTCGTACTCGTTGCCGGTGTCCGGCAGCTTGTTCTTCGCGATCTGGAGCAGGTAGTTGCGGAGGAACAAGCCGCGCGTCGGGTGCTGCACGCCTTTGCACATCTCCACCAGATCCTTCAGAATGTCCTTCGCGGTGGCTTCCTTCGTCTTGATGTACACGGACCCGATTGTGATCAGGAGGTACATCCGCGGCACCACATTGCCGGCGTGCTGTACGAGCTCGTAAAGCTCCTCCACCTTCACCCCCTGGGGCAAGTGCAAGGCGAGTGCAGTGGTTTCCAAAGGAGATGGAACCGGGCCGTACAACACCTTCAAGATCTCAGAAGCCAATATGCGTCGAAACCACGCCGTGGCGGCCGACACATACACACATTCGCTCATTCGCACCCGCACGTAGCACACCACCTTCCACCTCTCCCCCACCACACTCGACACTCCCTTTCTCAGCAGCAACAGGCCATTCGCCCATGCCTGCCTGCCAGCACATGCATCTCAGTCCACTCAAAGGGCATGAGGTGACCTTTTGCCTCATCAACCCACAGTTCAATATGCCTCATCGCGACTGTCCATAGGCCGTATATACGTGTGGCGCAGCCAAGCGAGTACGGACACCCGAAAACAAAGGAACCGCCGGTGGACATACAGCAATCTCAGTCCACTTCCGCACTGATTGAACACACGCCAGGTAGAGGACCGCTACCACACACACAAAAAAAACACTATTTGAAATCCGGGAGCAACGGGGGGGGGTTGGCATGACGCCAGGGGGGGGGGGGAATCAGCAAAACTGCGCGCAAACTGCATGCTTAGTGAAAGCTCTTGGTGCCACCTTACCACTTGACAACCGCATTTCTTCTCGTTGACTAATGCGTACGGTTAATGACAACCCAATGAAGCCGCGTTGCTTTGGCGCCGCTTGTTCCATCTACAAACCATTCGAGTGAGGTGAGAGGTAAGAACACCAGTGTACGAACTTCCTCCCATCATGAGTACTGCTACGTACGCCCTTTGCCCATGCCTCGCCCCATGTGTACGGAAAGACTACCCGCTTAACTTCGTCCGCGAAATGTTGCTCCAAAAATTGTAGCTCGTCGGAGGCCTTGATGTACAGCTCGTAGTACTTTTGGGGCGACAACAAATTTGTGCGGAGCTCACCGAGCATCAAGGACGCGTAACGTAGTGCCTCTTGCAAATTGGATTTGTCAAGAGCGCGCTTCATCTGAAACGAATTAACCTTCACTTGGTTGATGGAGTCGGTCTTGAATTTCTCTTGCTCCTCCTCCGGCGTGAGGCCCGCATTATCCAATGTCGAGGTGTCGGGGTGGTTTTGGTACATGTTATGCGAGCACGCCCAAGAAGCTCAAAACATGCAAAAACCTGCGCGTGCACAATGGTGACTTCCTCGGAAAAGGGAAACTAACAATAATTCATGGGTTGCACGGAGCCCAAACCATGGCCAACCTCTTTCCAATGCGTTCACCGATACGGGGTCACGGGGTCACGCGCGTTGCGACGAAACGCTCGCCCTAGACTTCCTCAAATGAGATGCAGCGACGTGCACCTTGTGGAGCTCTCTCTATTCCGATGTCGGTTTCGCTCTTTGTCGGTGTTTGTCGCAAATTTGCTTGTATGTTCGTTTTGGTTCACCGTCACAAGCCACACCCTAGTTTACCTTCGTTGCTTACTGTGTCACAAGCCATACCATGCACCGTCCAGAGTAGTGCTCTTAGCGCTAAGGATGGAGTGTTGTAACCCAAACTTAGGCGTGTCGTCCCCATAAAGTTACAAATGACATACTAGCGAATAAAAAAATACGAGGGCACACATTCATCGTTAGTGTGGTCATGTACCTACGAGCAAGGCACCAACCATCGTCGCTTGCTTGTTGTGGTCTCCAAGCTTTTGGGTAGCGAAACATAGCCACGAGGGTTGTTGTCTCGAGGGGTACCGGGGACGAAGGCACCAAGCATAGCATTGATCACCGCTGCAGCATAGTTACAGTGTAATGGACCAACATGAACAAGCAGTGTGGGCACACCACTTCGGATGCAAAAGTTGCATCAAGGCACAATTGGTGTGAAACATACGCATGTGCATGTGAGCACACAATATACGTATGCGCGTACCATGCGTATGTGGCACCTGGTGACATTGCGCATCCCAATGTGTGTGCTTCCCATGGAAGACAAGCTGCTCCGCTCCCCGCTTGGTGGATGTGCAGGAATGTATCACCATCCCAACTTTCCCCAATTCCTTTCCAACAACCGATTCGGCAACTCAACCCAATGCACTAGCCGTATACACATACTCACTCGTGCCCGAACAAAATCTTCACTTTTCGCTTTGTCCCCGACCTCACGGAGCAAGGGTGGAGATGACAACCAAATCACGATGTGCACAAATCACTTCGTTCATGCTCTCCGGGAAAGCAACTGCGTGCTTGCCGGTTCATGCACATACACAATGCAATGGTGTGCATGCGTCATGCACAATGATGTTTCAAGTTCCCGAAAGCATGGATTCATCATTCCGCAACATAGTGCGGAACGGGAAGTGGAGGGGGGATTTATGTGCATCAACCCCACATTCCTCAAATAAACATCACGCACTCAATCAATTGTCATGCCTTTTTCCATCCTTCCGTTCTCTCGTGATCCCCGTCAACGGAGGCACCTAACTTGCACAAAAAAGGTATGCACCAGCCATTGACACAAGCGGAAGGAACTTCATGCACCCTCGCGTTGTTTAACAACCTCAAGGTTGGGTTTCATTAAAATGTTCACATGTCCAAGAGTATCCACCAAGTCGGTGGGTCCTCCACAATAGACCAGCTAGGATGGCACCACGAGGCAGTCTACACAACCAACTCTCCATGAATTCCATCCCCTCTTGATATCCCACCATTCGCCATAAATACGGTTGTGTAACAACTATTGAATAATCACTTTTTGTAACCAAAGAAAAAGAAGAAGTAGAATCATTCCTAAATGTGGACAATGAGGAAACTTCGTCACCAAGCGATGGGTGCTTACGTTTGTGAACGGAAGGTGCGCGTTCCCGGGTTTGTTGGATTTCGGGTGCCCGCACGTACCTTGGAGACTATTGTTTTAACCGAAGGCAATGTCCGACGGCGAAAGGTGATGGGCACATTCACTGTGTCGTTTTGTCTCTCACATAATGTTGAAAGCCGTGTGTATTGAGCCAGTTTGTTTGACTTCGTTTTTGAGCTGTTCTAGCTACAACTAATTCTTCGTGTTGTGCATAGCTCTTCAACCCTTCCCCGTAGCGGACACAAAAAATCAAACAAATCCTTGGGCTCGAAAAATGGCCATGAAGAGGATTGGCGATGCAGTCATCCCGCATCACAATTATACTCTCCGGAAACGTCACTCAAACCACATTAGAATGTGAACACAAGCCCCAGGAAGCGGGAAAGTTGCTGACAAAACTTAGGTTCTCATGAATCTCCAAATCAGCTCGTTTGCAAACGTTTGTCGGGTGCGAAATGCGAAAAGACTTGAATACCTTGTATCATTTTTCATCAACTTGAAAAACATTTCGAATTCGCTCGCATAAGCAGGCCTTTCATTTTAGCAATTTAGAGCTCTTGTGAGCCAAGGTCTTCCCCATAAGTTAATGAAGAAGAAGACGAGGCGAAGGCGAGCTCGGGAGAGCTAGGGAGCTAGGGAGAGGCACAAGACAGACCCGCAGGCGTCCGCGGGTGCTCTTTGCCCATCGCGGTCTTTTGTAATTTTGGTAATTTTGCCAGAACTCAAGGGTTAAAATTCCATCGTAACCCTTTGGCAGACTACCTTACGACCATCTGTCGGGCAACACAATTGTCGATGAAGAAACAACCCAAGTATTAAATAAATCCCAAAATTTTTTGGATCCGTTGCAACGCACGCACACATACGTTCAACAACCTTGCATAAAGTGAGCATTTGAGGAGATGATGCTTGCGGGATTTTTGGGCCTCCTTCAACCACCACGTGGTATGTATCGACCGGAGATGTCGATGAAAGAGATTGTACAAAATTCGCAACAAAATGCACCAAGCACCACGGGTGTTTGTTTCAATCAAAAAAGTGGTCGCAGGGTGTGGCACGATTCATTGGTTGACGTTTGGCACTAGAAGAAGCTTTGGAAGAGGTGACACCGCTTGCACTTTCATGAGCTCTAAGAGGTTGTACAACGATTATTGTTGATCGGTGTCACCGCCCAATACTACACAACAACTGATGGTTGCAATTCTCCATGGAGTGGGGTGTGGGTGGGCTTTGTCGCCCACTAGCTCCCGCAAACTACCTCCCTTGTCACCTTGCACCTTGTCCCTTGTCGATTGCAAGTCCTCAAAAGGGATGTGTTCGAAAAGGGACGAACCCCAACCACCCAATTAACACCCGCAATGTTGTGGTACTTTATGCACGTTGTTTTTCAAGAACACAAGATCTTTCACCATGCGTATTGTCACTTCACGGGTAAGTGATCCGCATGGCTTTGGGTGAGTTTGAGCCAAATTGTGTGGAAATACGGGCCGGAGGGGGGTTAGTAGGATTCGAACGAAATTTACAAGCGAAATTTTCAAGGTAATTTTCAACGAAATTTTCAACGAAATTTAAGTTTATCTTTCAAACGAAAATTTCAATGAAAATTTGCCGTTCCTTCTTTTTTTATAGACAACATGAAAAACAAGAACTTGAGCACCTGGGGACACTTTACCGTAGTGGAGTACATGGGGGAGTTGGGGTGGGAGGGGTGTGCTGACGAGGAGATCCTGCTGTGCAGTTGTGGGTTGAGCCCCCCCACCCCCGGTAGCCCCCGCAGCACCTCCCCAGCAAAGCCCCCCCCCCCGCCGAGAAACCCAAACCCCCTGCCCTGCCCCCCCCCCAAACCCACGCAACCCAAAAAGCCCTCCATGCTTCCTCTCCAGCAGCTGCATTGGGCAAGGTTGTGGCTTGTCTTCCAGCCAGCCAAGCCCCGACGGAGCGAGTGTTTAGCTCAGCCGACTGGCAATGTGCTAATCGGGAGCGCCTGAGTTTTTCCATGTTGGCAACTAAAGTCTTCATTCGTGTCAACTACATGAAGTTGTGCCGCGCATGAGTATATCATTGCCATTGGCATCCATCATATTGTTTGTGGACTTCGCCATTCCAATTGTGATGCGTCCATCAATGTCTTTCATCAAGGGCTTGGTTATAGGTGCCAGGATTCAGTGCTATGATGTTATAGAACCTCCGCCTTCCCATTGGGACCATAAATTTCATAATTTTCATACTTTTCAAAAAAATCGAAAATTTCACGAAATTTTCACGTTATATTTCACCTGAAATTTAAAATCCTCATTTTTCACGAAAATTTTAAATCCTAGGGGTTAGTATTGATGATCCGCAAACCACATGGATCACCAGGATCGCTTTTGGGTTGGAGCAATGTTTTTGTTTTTTCATCGTCGTTGCAATGTGTGGGATCACCTATTTGGGACGCTTTTCGTCCACACAATTTTCTTCGGCTGAGCAGGTCGAATGGATTTGGATTGCTCGCTTTGTTCGATCTTTGCATGAATTGTTGGATCGCCTCATTTTTCGATCACTTTTTAGATCACTTCTACAACGTTGTTGGGGTGAACTTTTGGATCAACGTTCCCACGTTTTTGTGTCGTGCAAGTCCACCTGACCACGGTTGTGCGTGTTGCATTTCGGGTGCTCTGCTCGGTTGTTTTGTACAGTTTTTTTGATGATCTTTTGGATCAACTTCTTTTGACAAGATGTTTTTTTTTTCATGATAACTTCGTGGATGTTTGGGAAGTGTTTGCACTAGATTGAGGAACAACCGAGGCCGAAAAGCACACAGCAATTGATTACATGAAAAACTTGACAACCGCGTTGCAAGAAAAAAAGTCATCTTATGTCCTCACTACCGTCGACTTGCATAAGAGTGCACGATGCACTCCAGGGTGAAATCGGTGACATCAGAGCTATCTCTTACGGGGTTATAGGACTAGGCAAGCAAGGCAAGAGTGTACACTAAAAAAGCGTCGTTAGTGCCGTCATTCACGCCGTCATTTGACACACGCACAACCGGTTGAAAGCCATCACACGACCATTCAAAACGCTAGTAGTTGGTTAATTTATGTAGTGCATGGGATCATCCGTATTTGAAGGGAGTGGTCGAGGACTGCGCAAGTGCATATGTACGAGTGCACCGTGTCATGCAATGAGAAGGAGTGGTTACCTTACCAAATAGTTGCTGTGATGCTTGCACATCACTCGCTTACTTTTATTTTCAAGCTGCTGAGCCACCGCTATGTTTGACTTTCAATGATGGATTTGTGGTTGACTAATTTTTTAGCAAATGGATAGGATTGCAACGTAAGTTACAAACGTAAGTTACAACGTAAGTTACGGCCGTAAATTACGTAAGTTACGGCGATCATAAATTACGGGCCGTAAGTTACGCCCCGCCCGAATTTTTTGCCACCCCTTCTCCATAGGCCTCTTTTCACACACATGAAGACTAAAGGGGCTATTTGGGATGAATACACCATTGTTGAGTTCAAAGATGATGGGAAAACACCCAAAACGGTTCAATGCAAGCACCCTGGTTGTGACTACCGCAAGGCTGCGAACCAAAACCGGATGCTTCAACATTGGAGGGACAAACACACTCAACCTGAGGAGGTCGAAGATGCCCTACCCGTGGATACTCCTCTAGATACTCCACTTGGGAAGGTGGAAGGTTGTGGCTCGCCCATGGGGGCCCCACAAAAGTTGCCAACAACTCCCCCACCCCTCACCCCCCCTACAAAAGCGGAAAAAGTACAATTTTTGGCAAAATTACATGCTTTTGGCGTAAAACCTTGGTCCGGACCATAAATTACGTAATTTTTGTAAGTTACGGCGTAAGTTACGGCCCGTAATTTAAAAACCTTAAATTACCGTAATTTATCAATCCTACAAATGGATGGATAAGTGAAAATGCCCTCGTACCAACAACATACGACAACGTACGTCGCAAAGCTTACATCGCACATTGCCGAGAAGGGTGCGTGTCGAACACGGTGCAAGCGTGCATAGAAAAGGCGTGTTTCATCAAAACGCGATTCCAACGGCTTTTGCGTTTGGCGTTTGACGTGTGTCTGTGCGTTTGTGTGTGCGTGGGTTTGTGAGTGTTGGTGCGTGCTCTTGTGTCGCGCCCTAAAATTGGCTCCCATAGTTGACAAGGGAGTGAAACATTTTGTTTTCACTCGGTATATTACACACACATGACATGTTATTTTGTCACGCAGCACTTATGCATCTACTTGCTACCATAGTTTCTATTGCGGCACACATGCACAATATAGGTTGGTGCTTGCATCATCAGGGTGAATTTGTTTAGGCGAACATTGAACTTACACTGGGTGTTGCACGTTCAGGCTCACCTATACACACGTTACTTTGGACCTTAGTGAGTGTTTTTGAGGGCATCCTCTGTGCGAGGCAATGCCTTTGAGAGCAGATCCATTGCCCTGCTTGCTTTGTGGATTGTTGCAATGACCCTCCCATGTCCACCGCCTGTTGCTAACCGTCGTGGTGGGGATGATCAAGTGCTCGTGCCTATTTCAAGAAATAGATATCGATACCATTTCTTGACAAAGTATGAGTATGCCACATAAAAGACCCAAATTCTTGATGCGTACAGGCGGAACAGTAGGTAAGTGGTTATTGAAAGGGCTATCCAGGTTCGAATCCTAGAGGGCCGCCGCGGCGGATTTTTTGGGTCAACCCAAAACTGTCCATTGTAGGCGGCTGTCTGTGCACCTTCCAAGAGCTACTGGGATTGAAACCACTTCAAAGAGGCGCAATGTTCCGCACCGAGCTGCGCTCAACTTCCAAACTCACTGAGGATGTTGCCGGCACGTTGGGTTTGACTTTACAATTTGATGGAACTAGGCCGGAGTATAAGATCGCCGCATTCCTAGAGAGGGAAGGAGCAAGGATTGCAAAACAAGAGGGCTATTCGGGGACCAACGATCTGGCCCCCAATGGCGGCGTTCGAAAAGTTTGATGTCTCTTCACTCCTATTTGCAGCACCCGCTTTTAGCGCGGCCGCTACAAAATGCTTTTCTCTCTCAAGCGGGTCCGCAATATTCTGTTCTTCTCCGGCATTCAGTTGTTAGTTGCAGGTGTGTTTGCCAGTACCTAATTGCTCCTTGCGGGAGCAACGTCGTCTTGCCCAAGCACGGGTTTGTGCAAGTGTGGGCCCATGGGACCGCGCCTTTTTTGCCAATGTGGTTCAAGAGAAGCGCATACATGCTGACGTATCTTTAGGTTGTGCTTTCCAACATTCTTTCTAAGGTGATGATTCAAGTGGTCTCTTGGGGACCCCCCCCCCAAAAGTTGTGATTCATGAGGCCATTTGCACGAACCAATGTTCTTGGAACACCCGCCCAGTCGATGAGGCGGTGCTTGTGGCCATGTTGTGTGGGGGAGGGGGGAGGTAGTGCTAGTGGGGTGTGCGGCACTGAGGCACGCCCCGGTGCCTCGCTAGCGCGTGCCTCGCCCCATCTCCGTGGCTGATCTCGTGCCCTTCTACTGAGGTGTCCGGTCTGTTGGGCCCTTTTAGGGGGCTGTCTTTGACCCCATAACTTGGTCTAGGTGCGCCTTTGCGAGCAAACCACGGTGAACCAGATGGGCCCGCATCCGCAATACAGCCACAGGAGCCCCATCCACGAAGACTGCGGCACGACATCACACACACGCACAGAGGCACGCGCGCACACACCTGCTTTTCTCACGGCCATGCGTGTCCATCTCGCAGCGAAGGGTGCTCACCATTCGTTGCACACGGCAAGCAATATTCACTGCAGTTTCAGCAGTTATGAACGTTTGGAGTATCCGTTACAACCGACCATTTCCTGCGTATCTATTTGTTTTTCGCCTATGGATCCGTAAGCACGCCCCATGTCCGTTTCAACAAAACCAGTGAAAAGCAACAACTGGAACTCTGGGATTGTGCCAAAAGGATGACGCGAAGACTAGTTGCAGTGTTTGATTTGGTGGTGTTGTTTCATCAAATCACTTATGCTTGGGGTGCTTTCTGTTTGTTTATTTTTTGCGCACGCTCTAGCTCAGCCTTGCGACAACGTTTCAAAGCAAACCTGATGGGCAAACAAACCTTCAACCCACCACATGGGAACTGTTGACTGCAAGCCCTCAACGGAATACAGGCCTTCAGCTCCTCCTGTTCCTTGCTTTCTTGAGAACGGGGAACACTGAGAATTTTACAACGTTTAGAAGCGCACCCCAGACAACGCAAGGCCTGCCCAACGCCTGCGCCAAGCTCCACCACACACTCATGACGGGGTGGGGTATCCTGCAGTGTCTCAGCAGACCACCTGCTCACTTGCTCCGGCGTGAATGAGCTGCCCTTGGTGAACCTGTTGCATGGCGGTGCATCGGAGGAAATACCTGACACATATCAGAGGGGAGGTTCGAGCCAAGGTGAGTGGTGATGCATGTGGACCTGTGCTGCATCTCCTGGTCTCGGCTGGTCGGCGCATGGCACATGTGTTGATGGTGACCCGTGCGCCGAACATAATGTTGCCCCTCCTGCGCATATGCCTGCACAGCAATGCTGGTCTATATGGCGATCGCAGTCCCTTACTGGAGCTCCGCCACCAAGGAGTTCAAGACGAACACGGGCCGGCAAGGGGCCTTCACCATCAACTTGGGGCTATGGAACAAATGCGGGGAGATAGTCCTCGATGGTGAGACTATTGAGGTTGTTTGCCTCACGCGTCATCAGCGGGTCCCCGTTCTGCCAGCGCTGTGTGGTCAGGCCATTAAGGCATTTAGGAAGTCCAGTACGCACAACCTGGTCATGAAGGCATGCACGCACTACAATTCAACTGGCCAGGGGAGAGGCCGACTTGATGAGCCATTTGGAGCTCTCACTTCCCCCCCGAAAACTTTTGCAACTGAAAAACCCACACCGGCACCAGTAGCAGCTGCCAACAGCGAGCAGCAGCAGCAGCAGCAGCAGCAGCAGCATCCAGCAATTCCCAAGCAACCTCCGCGCCTTTTCCCCAGCCCTTCCCCTCCGTACTCCTCTCCCCCACACGCTGTGCCCTTCCCTAAATTCTGCTTCCCACTCAGAGGGAGGGGTGCAGACAGCCCCCCATCCCACGCGACACCCACTTCAGTCCGGTCCGTGCAGCCCTTTCCGCCTCTGATGCATTGGTGAGCAGTTTTTCTTGCTGTCGTGCCCTTAGTCTCATTCTCCTGTCGGGTATGGCCTCGAGGGCCGTTCGAACCAAGAAGATTGTGTGACTCGGTGGACGAATGGAAAAGGGAAGAGTTGTGAACCTCCAGCAAAAGGGGGGCATTTGTAGGACACCCTGTCGAGCGGCCTGCGCAGGACCAGATTTGCCGCCAGCGTCCAACCCGGAAACGGACATTTCCTGATGCCCACCTGATGCGCTGCTCAACACTGCAAAGCCCAGTCACGTTCATCACTCAGTAAGACCCTCTCACATCCGATGTCTGACTCAGTCTCGGTCAGTCCTCGCCAATCATGCCTCACTGCTCGGACCCTCGCGGCAAGTCTGCGCCGGACCATGATCTCTCCCTCTCTCTGGCTGCAGGAGTGTTTCACCGAGATCGCTGACAGAGCAGATTGCCGGTCGGTCTACCAAGCCACGCAGGTCTGCTTACCATGGTTGTGTTCAGTGGTTGGCTTGTGGCACGGCTCAGGGGCGTTCCAGAAATCCTGGGAGGATGGGTGTCTCAGCAGCCCCCCCCCCTCCCGTGGGCGTTGGCCATCATGGCAGTGAAGCAACGCTTTCCAACGGGTCCTGTTTGAGGAAATGTGGTACGGTATCAAGATTTGCAGGGGGCGGCAGCGTCACTGCATATTGCGGTCGCTGTCAACCAAGCAGAAAAAAAATTGCAGGACAATGACGTCACTTTCATTGACGACGCGCTGACACCGGGGGAAAGCTACAGTGCCAAGTGGGTCCCTGAATCATCCCCACCCGACGTTGGAGAGTGGGCGACCGAGCTGCACCCCATGCCCCCTATCCCGGCCCAGCAACCCATGCCAGTCACCCCGATTGACGAAGCTTCTGTCCCGCAGTGGACCAGTCCGTTGACGCCCTGCCTCAGCCCTCAGCCACAGAATTCGACCATGTAGATGTACATGAGTTGAGACCATGCGGCCCTCCGCACGGGCACCGTGTTGTTGTTGTGGTTGTGGTGGTGGTGGTGGTGGATTTGCCATTTTTTGGCTGCACTGGCGCATGCACAGTGACACACCATGGTGTTCCGGAAGGCGTGTGCGGGTCTCTGCAGGTGTTCGCCGTTGCCGGGGCCATCTTCACAACATTCTCAGCGTATGTTGCCGCTGGGGCGGTGCTGACGATGAAGAGCAGCAACAACAATATTCTTAGAGGTCTGACGTTCCTCGCATCATCGCTCTCTCCTCCAACGCAGCAGAATATCCCCCCTCCCCTCCCCCAAAGGGGGCACTCAAGTGCAGATAATAGGGCTCGACTTTGGCTCGCAACCTGTACACCCCTTTTTTTCCGATGGTCCCTTTTGGTGGCTTCCCCATGGCATAGTTCAAGTAATGCCACTGACAGGTCCTTTTCTTGCGCGTATTGAAGAAGTCAGTTGGGGCGCGGTTTGGAAAAGGGGCTGCTGTGCCCAAGCCCACATAACAGGGCAATGCTGAAGGCTTTTACTGGCTTCATGTAGGGTGAGCCGGTCAAAACGAAAGTTTTGAGAAATTTTTTTCTCCCTCGTGATACAAACCCCAAATGAGAAGTGCGTCATGATGGAGCCAAATACACCTGCCTGAGGCATGGCGCCGCTGTGCAGCCGGAAAAAAAAATAACAGGGGGTTTCAGAATGTAGACTGCACCTGTGGAGCTTGCGTTGGGCGAGGTACTGCACACGAAGTACGGCCCACATGCCGAGCCTGATGCCCTTCCCTTACTTACTCTGCCAATCCAATATGTATTCGCAACGTTTCGATTTTGCCGGCAGACCACGACACTGGGCAGGACGGGCTCGACAGAGAGGCACGGTTTGTTGTGCGGAATTTGAATGAATGGATTGTGTTTTGCTTTGGGTGTGGGCTGTGGGGGCACCGCCACCTCCTAGCGACCAAAGGCTGGTACAATCAGTGTGCATGACCAAAGGGTCAGCGTGAGGGCAAGTGTGGAGGCCTGCATTGGGCTTCTAAGGGGCGGGGGGGGTTGGCCCACCGCCCTTTTCATCCCTGTTGCGTTCAGAGGCCCCGCCTGCCTCCCCGTTTCGCACGTGTCTCACAGCGGCGCTGACGATCCTGTGCTTCGTGTCTTTTGCCTGCACCCTCACGACGTGGCTGCTGTGGCTTGTGCTGGGCGAGACAGAGGAGTGCGGCGGCATCCGCGGCTACGCGGCCTCGTTTTACCTCCAAATCGTAGCCTCAGGTCCAACCACTCTCCCAAGGGCTGTGTTCTAATGAATGCCCTCCGCTTTGAAGGTCATAAAGTGAAAAGAAGTGACGTCAAGTGCAAAGAGACTAGGCTTGTGCTCAGCGTGGCGGACGCCCTACCGAGAGGGGTTGGGGGGGGTGGGTCAGAGGCCAAAAAAAGTTTGCATACCTAAACTCCGCCTCCACTTTCGGGCCCCTGTCGTATGTTTCATTCCTTTTTTGAGGAAAAGTTTTCTGATGTGGGTCGGTCGGCTGGGGTTGGCTAGGCCCCAACGCTCTCCCCCCCAACCCGGGATTCCCAAGCAACGGCCTGAAAGAGACAAGGCCTCTCCAAACAACCCATCTGCAGGGCCGGGGGGGGGGGGTAATTTCAGGCGGGGCCAATTTCGCGGGAAATTTTCGTCCCTAAGGTAGGTGGCAAATTTTCCCCTGGCAAAATTTGGCAGTGCAGTGTGTGCGTGAGGCAGTGTAAGCCTTGGGACTCGCAAGGGTGGCGAAATTTTCCCCGGCGAAATGACCCCTGCACGAAATTATCCTCTCCCCCGCCTGTACCATTGGTTCAAAAGATAGGTCGGTGTTGCCGGCCAACTGCTGGCGGTTACGTAGCAAGCATTCAGAGGCTCCGGCTTGTGGAGTGGTTCTAGTGCGGGGCCATGAAGAATGGGCCCTCCTGGGCCCTCCCTGACCAATATCGAACAAGAATCGAGGAAAAGCTCAGCATCCGTCCGGTCGAACGCTACCCCGAAGGGATACGCAAACGGGACCGAAACACCGAAAGCCCCAAACGCCGCAAAGTCTTGGCCTCGCTCTCAATGACCGTTTTTCATGGGTACCAACGTTGATGACGCGAAGCACTGCCAAGTTTGATGTGTTGCGGGCCAATGAATGGCGGCCAGAACGGCGTCCAAAGTGCAAGCAGCCATCTTTTTTCTGTCCGCAGGTGCCGCTGGTCGAGGGACGTTTGGGTGGGTGCGGGGGGCACACACAGAGCACAACCGCCCCGGCAAAAAGCTTTTCTGATGAGCAATGTCCCCACGCATTCTGCAGTCCATTTGTTTGGATATTCTGAGGAATCGAGGTGCAAGTGAAGACGAATGCTCGGGCAACTCCTCAAAGAAGTTGCATGCCTCTTGGGCCGGAATATCGCGGAATATCGCGGAGGGACCCTGGACTGAATTAAAGCATAACGCTGAGCGAGAGACGAGTTGTGGCGAACCAAATGCCATCCACAACATGCTACACACTTGTGTTGTATTTGGCAGGTTCCATGTCTGTGAGCTGTTGAGCCTTGCTCGCTTGCTTTGCATTGTGTTGCGCTTGTAAAAAAAAAAAAAGCAAATTGTGGTCGTGCACCGGAGGGGCCTTGTGAAGGAAGCACCTTGATATATGACCCACCCTGCGCATTTGGGCAACTACGAAATCTGTTTCCAGATTTGCGCTCCGTTTTCCTGCATTTCCGGCATGTCCTCCACCTGTGCTCTATCACAGCTGCGTCCACGTGTCTGCAGTTTTCTGCCTGATGGCCACCATTCTGAGTCTCACGGCCTGCTTTCTGTCCACTCGCGACGACATATATCTCGCTGAGGAGCCTGGCTACCCTACGTCCCCCAAGAACCCCAAGTACCATCCGGAGCCCCCGCCAAACTACAGCCACGTCAAGCCACAGCTGGAGAAGCCTGCGGATGGTGTGTGTCCTGTGCCCATCCATATGCCCATGGACAATATGAGCCGTGCCCGTGCCCAGGCCATGCCCAGGCGCATGGACGTTGTGTGCTCGCTTGTGTGGACGCTGTGCTCCTGAGGATTGTTTTGCTGCGCCTGCAGCGCCCCCTGCGGTGCACAGTCTGGGTAACTGACCCTGGACGGCCGAGACTTGAAATCTGCCATCCTTTTGGTGGAGCCCTTACTGTGCTCGGGGAATTGGCTGCCGTCAATGGTGGGCAATTGGTGCAGTGCTGGTGCTGCTGGTGCTGCTGGTGTGGTTCTGTGCTGGTGCTGGTGCTGGTGCTGGTGCTGGTGCTGGTGCTGCTGGTGCTGGTGCTGGTGCTGGTGCTGGTGCTGGTGCTGGTGCTGGTGCTGGTGCTGGTGCTGGTGCTGGTGCTGGTGCTGGTGCTGGTGCTGGTGCTGCTGGTGCTGCTGGTGCTGCTGGTGCTGGTGCTGGTGCTGGTGCTGGTGCTGGTGCTGGTGCTGGTGCTGGTGCTGGTGCTGGTGCTGGTGCTGGTGCTGCTGGTGCTGCTGGTGCTGCTGGTGCTGGTGCTGGTGCTGGTGCTGGTGCTGGTGCTGGTGCTGGTGCTGGTGCTGGTGAGTCAATATTTGTCATACGGTCACCAACTTGTCATGGTAATCAATCGTTGTTGTGCTGTAAGAACAATACGCAGACAACCAGAACCCTCTGCAGTTGAAACCACCGCTCCTTGCAAACCGTGGCCGGAAATCTGGTGCCAGATAGCTCATGTTCAGGCCACGGCCATGGCCGTGCCCATTGAACGTGTCTGCTGGACCCGTGCCCATGCCCCTTGGCCTGTGTGTCGTCCGCGCCCGAGAAATTGCGTTGGGATGTAATGGTGCGACCCTGATCAGCGATGTCGCCCGCGCAATCCAGTTCTACTCCTGTCGTTTTTTTTTCAGACGCCGGCGCGGCACATCAGGGCGCCCAAGCCCCGGCCCAAGTACCTCAAGGCGCGCCCCAAGACGCACAGTCCCAGAGCCGCGCCACGTCGCTGGACCCGACGCAACATCAGGTCATGCAGCAGCAGATGATCCAGGCCTCCATGGCCCCACCCTCACAGGGTCCGCTCTACTACAACGACATTCCCCCAGAAGTGTGCTTTGTTGCCGCCCGACCCGAACCTTGGGCCGCTCCGGACGTCGAGCGCCTGGCTGTACGACGGCAAGGGACAGGGTCTGGACCAGGACGCTCACCGCAGGACCGCAGAAGGGAGGGAGACCCGAGAGGGACCCGTGGCGGGCAACACCGTCTGGTTTTGGGGCTTCAGATGTTCAGGATCGATAACCAAACCTGAATCTTCACCCCTACCCATGCAGCCGCGAGTCCTGACAGGGCACGTGTAAAATTGCGCAGGGTGGGGGGGCCTTTGCTTAGTGAGGGGGCGGGGGGGGGGGTCAGGGCGGGTTCCCAGTGAGGAGTCTTGTGGATGGCGCTGGGTCCTACTCAGTTGCCCATAGGGCCGGGCTCCTTCCTACTGAGCTGACTGGCATGTGGGGCTGGATCTTACTGAGATCCCCTCGCCGGGGCAGGGGGTCAGCCCCAGCCCCCGCCCCCACTAAGCAAAGGCCCGGGGGGAGGTTGGGGGCGTTAGAGCCCCCCAGAACCTCGGGATGGGGGTGGGGATTGAGAAGAGGCTCATTTGTTAGGTATCTGTACCTGGGACAAGGCGAGCGGGATTTTAGGGTGAATGGAAAAGTGCAGGGCTTCTGCGGCGGTGGTTTCAGTGCCGCTCTGAGGACCCTGAGACGGCAGGGGTTTTGCAGCCATTTTGACCATTTTGCCGGCGACAAAGGGACGGGCATGATACCTCCGCTGATGGTTGAGGGTGGCTGAAATTGGCCACCTACTGAAGAACCCGACCCCGTGAGGTGGGGTTTGCAAAACGGCTCTAATCCCCCCCCCCCCCCCCGGCAAAACCTAATACCGAGGTTTTGTGCCAACCCCCCCCCCCCCCCGGGGAGCCCCCCCCTTGGGGAGCCCAGACTGCATTGCAGGAATACTGCTGAGCGCCACTTTGCAGTAATGACACAGAAAAAGCAAGAACAGGTAGGAACCTCTCGGCATGACGGATGACTGGTCAGGGGCCTCCGCATGGCTACTGTACCCAAACCACCGAGGGCAGGGCTGGCCTAGCAATCGGGTATTACCTCCCAGCTCTGGTGTGGGCTGTATCAATGGTGGCGGGGGGTGTGTGCTTCAACTGGTGGCAACTCCGCTGGGGAAAACTTGGGCAGAGGAACATGTTGGCGCAATACAATTCTATGCGCTTTGCGCTGTGCAAATCACCAGATTCCCCATCCCCCCCCCCCACACCCGCACACAAGGGCGAAATGGATGAAAAAAACATAAAGAGGGTGTAAAACATTCATCATTGGGTGGTCACAAGCATCAACCTCTGCCCTTGGAAACCTCCCGCACTCAAAGGCCCAGTAGGTTGAAAAACTCATGAGGGTCTAAAACATCCGTTGCTGTGCTAACGGGGTTTTTTTCATGAATTATATTGTATTTGGCTGATTTCACAGATTCTTATTGTTTTTGTAGCTGGGTAGAGGCTAAAGGCCTGAATGCTACCTGCCTTTCTGCTTTTCTTGCTGAGACAGTACTTCTGGAATTCGTGGCAACAAGGCCACGGATTTTACATTTTTTCAGGACTTCGGGTACTGAAATTGGCTGCTGTATTCGACTCAATACCAGATGGCGGAGAACGATAAGAAACGATCACTAGAGGAGCGTCCGGACCTGACCCAGATGAGGGCATTCACTGAAACTGCGTTCCCAGTGTGGTTAAAAAGGATGCCAGGGGAGCAGATTGCTAAGCTGGTGGGCGAGTTGTCTATTCGATGGACTACTGCGGGGCACAATGTACTAACAGTCGCCGGAGCAATTCATGCTGAGCTGGGAGTACAACCGGAGGTGGACCAAGTACTCGATCTGGTGGTAGCCTGGGAGGAGATCAACAATGTGCGATATGACCCTGGTTTGGGAAGGTTTGTCAAAAGGGAGGTCAAGGTCGATGTGCCGCCGAGTTCCAAGTCCTCACACAAAAGTAAGACGGTTGCTCGGCTGGAGAAAAAATTACTGGAGCTGGAGGATCAAGTCAAATTGGCGGAGAAACGTGCCCTACGATTGGATAAGAATTTGGAATACCTTGACAGACTGTTTGTGGTGGAGACAGTCACTAAATTCAAAGACAGGAAGGAGGGCCTGGCGGAGTGGATGCTAACGGCATTGGAGTTGGTGGAAGGTCGTTTGAGAATACGTTGATCGATGAAGAGCCCGCAATTCAAGCTATGGAGGTGTGCGTGCGTGCGCATGCCAAGTATGAGAGAAAGTATCACAAGAACAAGGAGGGGGAGTCGTCTGGTAAGTATCATAGGGGTAAGAGCAGACGATCAAGGTCGAGATCCCGAGGGCGCAAGCGTGGTTCATCACGTCGGAGGAGGTCTCCGTCTAACTCGAGTCGTTCGGGTCGTTCATCGGACGATGGCTCAGATGGAGAAGTATTTTATAGGGGAAAATGGAAGTTCCAAATCGTTGATGGGGTGGAGTACGTGATCACGAAGAACAAACGTTGGAGGACGGACCAGGCTCCACCTGGGGACTGTGATCACTGTGGCGGACGTCACTGGGAGTGGCTCTGTCCGAAGAAAGTTCGGAAGTGACAGGTTTCGGGGGCCTCTATGGGGGAGTCTGTACCATGGCATGGCCCCCCTGACGGAGGGGAGGAATTTGCGTTCTGTGTACGACGGCTGCAGGAGATGTATGAACATCAAGAACCTGGGGACTGGAGGACACTGGTCCTGGCATCATGGGCATCATCAATGCTGGAAGTGTATACCGGACACCTACGACACCTGGCCACAGCTCAGTACGTGGCAGAAGACAAGCGGATGCTGGAGGTGTTGCGTGGATACCTGGCGGGTAAGGCGTCATCAAACCAGAAATCGTCCAATATGCGCCAAATTATCTGTGCCTGCCGGTTGTGCGAGGAACTCGAACTGGTGGCGGAGTTCATACCGAAAGGTATTTGGCGGATGGTACGGGGAAAAGACCGACTGGCGGGACGTGGCAGGAGTTAGGGCTGGGGGTCCCTCGAGGTACTCGAAGCTATGGCAAAAGCAGTCTACTCCGCAGAGGATAAGATCGTGGTGGGGTTGGCCATCTTGTCGGTATGTTGCTGCTTGCGGATCTCGGAGGCTGCGTCCATCAGGGGAGTTGATTTGGTGCAGGACGAAGCCTATGTACAATTCTATGACTACAAGACCAAGGACAAGTGGGTCAAGAGGCCGGCGGGAACCTATATCTGTCGAGTCATCGGGTTCCTCAGACTACAGATGGCGATCCTGGGACATAATGCGCAACTACCGCTGTTCAGGGGAGGATCACGAAAACTGGGCGAGTGCATGGCAAGGCTATTACGGGGAACGGAGTTCAGAGACCTGCAATGGCATGCCTGGAGGAGGGCTGGCGCGACGATGTTCATCAGGGCCGTGGGAGCATGGCGGAGCTCATGGCATGGGCGAGGTGGCAGTCTATCCGTGTGGCGCGGAAATATGTGGCACGATGGGATGACATGCCATGGACGACAGGCATGGTACCGTGGCCGCGGATTGTCCCGGGGGTCCAGCGAAGTGGAGATACGACCTGGAGCCGTTTAGGGCCAAGGAATTCTGGCCACAACGCCGGTTTATCCGAGACCAGGATGATGGGTGGGAGACAGAGGGTTCCGACGCTGAAGGAGTGGGAAAAGAGATTGCTGCGGTTCATGGATCACAGAGTATTGTGGACGTCGCCCAAGGAGTCAAGAGATCCAGAGTGGGTACAGAGAAGCAGGAGTCTGGGACGGATGGAGCTAAGAGATCGAAGCCAGGAGGCCAGAGTACAACAATGGGTACTGAAAGGGAAGAACGAGTAGCAGCACCGCTTCCGGACCACACCAGAAAGCTGGCGGCTCGACCCAAAACCAGAAAGGCGGTGGCAGTCGGAGTGGCAAACAAACCCGGGGGAGCGAGTTCGATTCCAGTCCGGGAGAGAATCAAGAACCTCGCCGACAAGGCAAAGGCGGCGGCGAAGCAGTCGGGGGCTGGAGTTCGATGATCGGAGTACCAGGGTGCCAATGACGTCCAGACCATCCCAGAAGAATCGTTGGAGATCGAAACTGTGGCGTCGGGCCAGGAGAGTGCCGTTACCGCCTAATTGGACGTTTAATGATTTGTGGTTAGGGCTGTTTGGCATTTTTTTGGTAGCACTGATGTTCGCACGTAGGGAAGGCATGTATGATACTATAGAGCGCCTCCTCAGTTGTGTCTCACATATGCGTGTGTCTGACTACGTGCGCAAACTGTTGGGTCTTTCACCGACGAGTCCTAAGCCCAAGCAAGGCCAGCAGGACAGAGATTCTAGAGGACATGCTACTGCACCTGTAGAGGTGGCGTCCAAGGGTTTGGGGTGTGCGGGGGACGTCGAGATACCACTAGGTATTTGGGATAGACTAGTACCTGATGAGGCAGTGGAGGCCATGTCTGCTGTGGAGGTGCCTTTGAAGGACTTGCCTGAGGCGGAGTTTGCCATGGTATGTGCACTGGAGAGGCAAAACCATTTGGTACCCATAGGTGAACGTATGCCTGGATCTGGACTGAAACCAAGTGCCCCGATTTTTGTGATACCTAAAACTGATGAGAAATGCTCGTTCATTTTTAATTGTAAGTTGGGTAACAAAGCCTATGATGGACCTAATCCACCCATGAAATTGCCCAACTTGCTGTGTGAGAAATTTTTAAGCTGGTCGGTGCAGCGTAGGGCGCGACAGAGGGATAGATATTTGGTGAAACTGGATTTGACTAATTGTTACCCCTCGCTGAAATTGCCCATGAAAGCCTGGGGTAGTTTTAGAGTGCAGGGTTCGGAGGGAGTATCGGATTTGAGGTCCCTGCCGTTTGGGTGGAGATTTTCCCCGCCCATTTGCCAAGAGACGGTGACGGCGGTTTTGCAGCGTGTGTTGAGACGCATGCCATTGCCCCAGGGGTATGAATCCTGGGATGATGTCGACTATGATCATTATTTGGATGATCTGTTGTTTGTTGAGACTGATCGTGAGTGGTTGGAGGCGTGTGGTCCGCTTCTAGCTAGGTACCTACAGATCGAGGGTTTTATCATTTCCCAAAAGAGTGTCCTAGGGCCTGTGTCTGTAGCTGACTAGTTGGAGAAAACGGTTAAGCTGCAGGATTTGAGTGTGAGCAATTCTCAAATGTTGCAGACGAGACTGTTCGCAGGACTCCTACAGATGTATCGCCAGGTGGTGCCAGTAAAGATGATATAGCGGATTCTGGGTTTGATTGCGTGGTGTGCTGCGCCTGGCAGGGGTCACCTGCCTTTTGTTGCTGGCATTTATAATTTATTGGCTTTTGGCCGGTCGGACTATGTGCGTGTTACTTATAATATGTGGCGCTCACTGGTCACAGCGGCTTTTATTGCAATTTCAAGTTTTTGGGTCCCAAACATTTTAGCACCAGACTGGAAATTTGTGAAGTGGCCGTCAGTGGACGCCGCGGAGTTTGTTTCAGATTTTGGGCTAAGGTATAGGGTAGGCCTGTTTGATGGCTGCACTGGCTGGGTCTATGACTGCCCTGACTGGGTTATCAACCAACAGGTGGCAGAGTTGTATGGAGTCTGGATCCTGGTTAGACTCTGGTTAGACTTAGAGACTGGCGGCGTGTGCCAAGTATGGACTGGTATGTATGTTACAAGACAATATGCAAGTAGTGTGGAATACCATTAATTTGCGTACCAGAGCAGGCCTGTGGCGTCAGAATAGAGTGCTGAGGGCGGTGGTGCATCAGTTGTGCAGGTCGGCATTGATTGCCCCGGTGACCTAGATTAAAGTCAATATGTTAATTTTTAATTTTTAATATATGAAGGCGTTGATATATTAATCTCGCAAATATTAAGAGGTTAAAGTCAAATTTTTGCGATTGTGCCATTTGTACCCATTTTTCCATGCACATATGCGGACCTATAAGGGGTGTTACGTGGTACATTGTTGCACAACGGTATAGTAGAGAGGTTCCAATGTTGTGTTGGTGGGTGTCTTGGACACCCCCCCTCCGGTTGCCCGCATTCCCCCCCCCCCCTCCACACCACCATGTTCCCTTGTATAGCCCTTGTTATGCCTTTCTCTCCGGACACCCTTACCGAGCTTAACATGACGCTCGTGCGTTTGAGTGGGGCCAAGAGTTTGCGGGACCCTTTGGTCTCCCAACTCCTTGGTGAGTGGGTGGCCTCATCCCCTTTGGCCCGGGCCCGATGGTCCGAGGCCACGGAGGTTGGCTACCCCTCCCTTATTCGTACTAAGCAAGTGGAGGCGGTGAAGCAATATGCCTCCCACCTCTTCCCGGCCCCGGACCTCATCGGCCTCCTCATGGACTTGAACGTCCCCAAGCTCGGCTTCCGGCACGTGTCGGAGTACATGAGCCGCCGGGGGTCGGCCTACACGGACGCAACGGGCCTCCCGTTCCCCCGCCCCATCCCCACTCGGGATGCGTTCACGGACACGTGGAAGGAGTTGGTCACCCCCCTTGACCTACGACCACCCGTGTCCGTCCCCGATCCCCCCGCGAGTGGGCGCTCTTGGCCGCTACCCTCATGGGCCCGGTACGTCCAACCACGCCCATCGTTAGTGGACACCATCGATTGGACAAGGCCCCTCACCTTCATTGTGCGTGGGGATGCGTACCCGTGCGCCGGTGGTAGTTGGACCCAACTCTCCATTGGGCTCCTCAACCACGGCGCACGGGGCCGCACACCCGCGTACTTGTGGGTGATAGGGATGGCCGTGTGCGGGGACAAGGACATGGCGGCACTTGCAACGATATGGGCCGATAACTTGAAGGTTTGTGGCCCATTCGTTGTTTGTTAACTTTTGCGTTAATTTCTCGAGATTAATATATATATATATATATAGTTTTCGGTTAATATTAACGCCGACTGAAAAATTAACTTAATATTAATCTCGAGAAATTTATGTAAATATTAATCCATGTCCTTTTTGTAGGTATTGCAGTCCATACAAGACTGCGAGAAGTTTTACTGGGTGTCGCGCTGGGTGCCAAGCAGGTTGGTCATCGGGGGAGACCAACCGTTCGTGCGGCGCCTTATCGGTGTGTCCACCTCGCCCTTGGTGGGCTCAATTTACAACATGGGGGTGTGGGACAAGGTTGCGGCGGCATGGGTCAACGTGGCGACCCGGCGCACCTTGGACCGTGAGGAGGCGGCCCGCCTCCGCTACAAGGAGACCAGCCGTAGCTTGGAGAATGGGGGATGCATAGGGGAACTACACATTGTGGTTGACCGGTGCATGGTTTTCCTATGCATCCTCCATTGTTGCATGGCCATTGGCCGGCTCCAAGTGGCGTTCATCGAGACACGCCTTGTGGACCTCCCCAAGGAGAACACCAACGCCGTGCAACAGGTCCTCTACCGGGCCCGCACGGGTGTGATGTTGGGTGCAACGGGGGCACCCGACGGGGAGGAGGCCCGTGCGTTGTTCCTCGTGTGGGAGGAACTTGGTCCGTTGTTGGACTACGTCCCGGAGGATGGTGAATGGCAAGCCGTCGTGGCCATGCGTGACCTCCTCCGGGAGTTGTACACGGACAAGCCGCCCCGCGGGGACCTACGTGCGGCCGAGGTGGCGCGCGCCTACCGTGCACATTGTTGCAAGGAGGCGTGTCAATCAAACTACCTCCTCTATTTGGAGGAGGATGTCACCGAGGCCGTGGCCAATGCACGCCGCTTGGGGGTTGGGTTGGGTGCCGTGTGCGCAGATGTTGTTGAGAGCCTCAACGCCATCCTTAAGCGCGCATACAATGACCACTCGGGCCGGGGGGGGGGGGGATGCCGGGGGCAACCCAACTAGAGCGGGAGGGGGAGGTAGTTTCACAAGTGTGGGAGTGGTGGTTTTTAAAATTTGACCTCCCGTTACGCAACTACGGGACCCTCCATACCGCCCCATGCACCATGGCCAAACTCATGGCCACCCATAGCCCCCCGCCCTCCACCCTTGCTTCCCCACCACTAGCTTTGTTTTCTCCTTGCCATGGACGCCTCAGCCATGCAAAAGATGTTGGCCGACATGTTCAAAGCGAACAACGAGGCCCTGGTGTGTTTTGCTTGTGCACGCTTGCTTGCGTATACGAATTGATATTTCCGTCGATTCGTTTAATATTTCGAGATTAATATTAATAGGCGCGGTCATTAATATTTAATATATTAATTAATTTTTCGATAGATAATATTAATTTCAAGAAATTAACTCGGGGGCACAAAAATTAATTTTTTTCATTTTTTTTTCATCCTCTCACTCTCTTAGATGGCACAAGTGGAGCGGCGACTGGCAGTAGCAGCTGCTCCTCCAGCAGCAGCAGCAGCACCAGCACCAGCACCAACACCTCCTCCTCCTCCCGCCGCACAACCGCCAACCGAGGAGTCAAGCGAAGACTCCTCGGATAGGCGGAAAAAGGAGAAGAAGGAGAAGAAGAAAAAGAAGAAGGAGAAGAGGGAGAGGAGAGAGAGGGAGAGGAGCCAGGGGCAGGGGGGGGGGTACAGGCCAGCCTGGGGGGGGGGTTAAGGATGAGGGGGAGGGGGAAGTGGTGGTGGACGAGGGGGACGGGGACGGGGACGGGGATGGAGTTCAGGTTGTTGACCCCCCCAATGACCCCCCCCCCCTTCCCCAGTGGCTTCTCAAAGCCCTGGGCCCCCAGTCTGCCACCGCCCGGAAGGCGGGGCCGATCCCCTGGTCAGCCCAGGTGCTGGAGCAGGGGTGCGTGGGGGATCAACCCGTTTTTTCCTCCCCCCCCCATAGCCACATGACAGTCATGTGGATTTTTCGGCGGTTGATCCGGTGTTTGATCCGCCGGAAGGAGGGGGAACACAGAGGCACCTGGGGTAAGGATGCCTCCAGGGGGGGGGTCTGGGTCTGGAAACCCCTCCCTGGTGCCCCCCTTGCCCCCATGCCAGAGGCAATCAGTGTGGGCGCTTTGCCCGCACTGAATTTGCTTTTTGACCCCCGCGGCGTCCGTTTTGGGACGCCGCATTACCTGGTGTTGCTGCAGCACTGGGCCCAGCTGGGCTGGGTCAGGCAGTGGCGCCAGGGCAAGGCTGTGGCCTTCGGGGTGGACTGGGCCACTGTGCTGGCCCTGCCCCGCCCCATCTACGACCCGGGGTGCCAGCCCTCGTACGAGGGCTTGGTCCCCCAGTCCCGCGCGGTCAAGGCGGCCGCGGTGGCCGCGAACGCGGCCAAACCGGCGGCCCAGGCGGACCCGATGGCCAGCGCGGGAGCCCCTGTGGCCCCTGTGGAGGCCCCCATTTCCGCCTCGCTCTTCCGGGACGCCATGGGGGCAGTGCAGGCAGGCGGAACGAACGGGAGTTTTGAGGTATGTTGCTTGCCTGCCTGCATTAATTTTTAGGACGCCAGCGTTAATTTCTCGAGATTAATATTTAATTTTTGCACCGCCGGTCGAAATATTAAAAGTTAAGAGTTAATATTAAAGTCGAAAAATTAAAAAAGTCGCCGAAAAAATCAATTCACTTTTTTTTTGAATTTTTTTTTCATTTTTTTTGCAGGTCATTGACGTGGTGGTCAACGCGACGAATGCCAGGCCCATTCGGGTGGCCTGGCGAGACGCTGAGGGCTCCCAGGAAGTACCCTTGGGGGCCCTCCATCGCATCGTGGCCCGGGATCCACCCCTGGGCCTTGCTCTCTTGCGCGGTCTCCACAACTGGGAGACTTCGCGCGTGGTGAGCGGCGTATGGGTGGCGCCGCGCCACTTCCGGCCCAGGGAGTGGGCTCGGATGCAGGAGGTGGGGTATGCGGGGGGGGAGGATGAGGAGATGTGGGGGAGCATGGGAGGGGGCGGGGTGAGCGAGGGGGAGGAGGGGGGGGGAGGGGGGGGGAGGGGTCCACCACCACCGCCCCCCCCCCCCCCAAGCGAAGCCCAACCCCCCCCAACCCGCCCCCAAGAAACGAAAGTTTTCTTTCGAGTTGTCCGACGAAAGCGACGACGGGGCGATCCCCCGGCCCACAAGGCCCAAAACCCCCCCCACCACCACCACCGCACGGCCTACGAAGGCCGTCCCCGCCCCCAAACCCACCAACCCCCCCAAGACCGCCACCGCAAACCCCCCCCCCCCCCACCCCACCAAGACCGACACCCCCAAGGGTGCCGAGAAGAAGGACGACCGTCCCGAGGACCCGATCGTCGGGACGGTCGTCCACATACCCTACCCCACCGGGGTAGAGAGGGGCACCGTCCGTGGTATCCACGGGCGGAAGTACGGTGCCGTCTGGGTGGAATACCCGGGCGGCACCACCCTCTACGAGGTGAGCCGCTCCCTCCTCTTCCCCACCCCCGAGGAGGCCGAGCGGCACCGGGAAGAGGCCCGGGGGGCGGGCAAGAAGAAGGCCAAACCCCCCACCCCCACAAACGAAGCGTCTAACCCCCCGAACGCAAACCCTACCACCGAACCCACTAACCCCACTAACCCCCCATCCGGACCCGCGAAGATGTGGGACCCCACTACGGGGTCCCACGAGGTATGAGGGCCCGGATAGGGACCCAATGGGCCACAATGGCCATGGACAACAAACATAAACACACACATGATGCATTACATGTTGCGTTGTGCCATTGTTAGGAGGGTTAATATTTGGGGAAATGAGTTAATATTTGTGAGATTAATATTAATGCCGGCGACCCTTTAATTTTTAATTTTTCAAATATTAATGGAAAAATTAAAAACAAAAATTAAAGCCGAGAGCCATTTTAACATTTTGAAACAACCACATGGGTAGGACCCCCCCACCAACCCCCGGGGGAAAATGACACCCAAGCCCGTAAGGCAACCCGTGGGGGTCATAATTTTCACGGCAAACCCCCTAACCCCCCCTAAAAAAATTGAAACTTGAGATTAACGTGTTAATTTTTAGCCAAATATTAAACATATTGACTTTAATCTAGGTCACTAGGGTGTACATGTTGTGTATGTCCCGTCAGAACTACAGCCTGCAGACGCTCTGTCCAGAGTACCTGAGGTTACACACCAGTGTGTTCAGAAGGCGACGCGTCAGGCATGTTCCAGGTGGGATTTTGTGCGTAACCATCTGTATTTTATGTCTTGTAAAGGACTGTCATTTGTTTCGATTTGAGCTGGATTTTTAGAGTGGTGAGATGTTTTTTTGTCCAATGTATGTTGAATACATAAAAGAAAGCGGCCCGAATGAATTTTGCTATTGCAATGAGATTGACTGTGTTTTGAATCGCATGTATTCTGGGAAGGCATCCGTTGCTGTGCTAACGGGGGTTTTTTCATGAATTATATTGTATTTGGCTGATTTCACAGATTCTTATTGTTTTTGTAGCTAGGTAGAGGCTAAAGGCCCACCCACCCGCCCTTTCTATATGTGTGCGCATCGGACGTATTTGGGGAATTCTTTGTGACTCGGCCTGAATGAATTCTGCTATTGCAATGAGATTGACGGTGTTTTGAATTGCACATATTCTGGGAAAACATGCTTGACAAGTTTTTTTTTTGGATAATTGTTGGTGGTCACAATCGGAAAATTCCATTTTTGGGCTGTTGAGCCCATAAGCACTACCTTATGCGGGTTTGACCCTATTGTCAGCGCAAACAGTGATTCCTTGTCTTTCAAACAGGCCATGGCCCGTCCTTGGTAGGGCCAGAGGATGCAAAACATGTCCCTTTGCACCGTGCCATGAGTGTGCAACATCCCTAATCCCATCCCTCTGGGGGGCTGCTACAGAGTCCCCGAGGCCACTGAAAGAGCATTCCGCTCTTTGCTTTGCAAAAATGGCCAGAAACATCATGAACGGCCATCCCACAGAGCAAGCCCATAGTTTTGAGACCTGGAAAAAATTTCTCCGTCAAAATCGAGATAAAGGAGGAAAATCGTGCTCTCGAGGTAACAAAAAGGTCAACCAAACTGACCACGAACGCCCCCCCCCCCCCCCATCCCAGCGATGGGAACTCGGGCATGCTGGCGAGTTTTCGGCCCAAATTTTGGAAGGTGCCTGTTTTCGAAGGTGCCAATCAAGGAAAGAAACAAAAAGTCCCACGTCCTGCGAACAACAGTGCCATATCCGAACCAACAGCCCCCAGAAATGCCGAAGAGCTGTCGCACTGCCAGGTGGATCTCACAGCATCGCCTGCAATGTGATTTCGTGCGAACCAGGGGACTTACCTGTTTTCAAAGGACCACAGATTGCATGTACGCCTGTCACAACCCGATACACGGGCCCTACCCCCCCCCCCCTCTTGTAATAGCTACGCCCTTGTCCAAGCTACAGCGGGCGTAGGGACGGTATTAATTTGGTACCTAATTTGATTCGGTACAAATGTAGTGCAGCCACATAAGACATGGGTATGGTGATAAATTTGCCCATTTTATGGAGTCATGGACACATTTGTTGTAAGTGTTTGCCCACTTGAACCCACATAACCCGAATTTTGGGGATATTTGTGCATTATCTTCCCCTTTCTTGCACCAGCTTCCCATACATGTGGTACGTGCAAGCTACGGCCTTGTCTAAGCTACAATAGGCGTAGGGACCGTATTAATTTGGGACTTTTCCGTAGCTATTACAAGGGGGGGGGGATACAAAGAGCACGACAGAATGTGCAATTTTCACACAGATCCCCAATGCCTTCGTCCAGACCTCGGACCCAACCAATTAGAAAAAGTTTGCTCAACGAAATGGTTCCCAACCGAACCTCCTTTTCCGTGTACGCGTCTGCAAATGCCGACTCCCTTGGCATGGGCACGAGCCTTGGCAGCAAAGCTGCAGCCGGATGACCGCAAAGTGGCAGCCTTGCAGTGTAGGAGCAGGCACGAGCAACTGGAGTGAGCAGGTGCGCTGCCTGTGCGCCAGTGCACAGATGGGGCAGAATGAAATGCAGGGTTTGCCACATTTTATGCCATTGGGCGCCGGGTGCGAAATGATTGGTGAGCCCTTTGTGATGCGGCTTTCTCTTAAATGTACAGATGTCCTATTCCGGCTTCCAACATTTGGTGTTCCTGCTTCTGTCCAAGGCCATGCCTTTTGCCGACGTCTATGCCCGGGCCATTGGCATTTGCATGCCCATGTGCATGCCTGTACCCCCACCGATCTGCCGTGTCGCAGGCCATCGTTGAAGCCCCTCAGCAACTCACCGCCTCACAAGAAATGTATGCCCAGGATTTCCAGATGCCTCCCACGTCCCCAGCCTTCCCCCCGCAGTCCCTGGCGGGGCACCACAGCAGCTTCAGCGCTGGCTACGGCCAGCCCCAGGCGGTCGCGCCTGCATACAGCATGGGCCCTGTCTACAACCAGGCGATGCCTATGGACATGGGGTATGCTCAGACCGCGCCTCAAGGCCAAGGCATGTACAGCATGGCACCCCCGCAAGACCCACCGGTGCAGGGCGTCTACTCCGTTGCACCCCAGGGGCAGACCCCGCAGGGCCAAGAACACTGGTTCTGAGTCCGAGGACGGCTCTAGCGATGGTGTCGGGTGTTGAGATCAGCGCTGGGATCCGGTTGTGCCACTGCCGGAACTGGCGGTGTCAACCCCCACCGACGACCATGGCCGTCTGTGCAGGGGACGGCCATCACTCCGGCGGATGCTGTTGGTCGGACCTGAGCATCTGGTGCCGCGTTCCCCTCGCAGGCATGGGTGCTGTGGAACCCCTTTGCTCCTCTGCAAGGGCATTCCATCAACGGTAGCGTAGGTCACTCGTGGAGTGGAGCCAGGGCTGCTCTGCCGTGGCATGGCTTGGGCAGCCATTCCCGGCGGCGCGGAGGGGCTGGACGGGTGCCCAGGCCGTGCTGTGGGCGGCAAGAAGGCAAGGACGGGCGCCGTGGCACGGCTATCTTCAGGCCTCAGCAGGATCAGAGCTGGCGCTGGTGTTGTGGCCTGGGCATACTGAGTCCAAAGCCAGAGTTGAGTCATGGAGCTACGGCTTGGAGTAGGGCCAGGCAGGGATGCATTGGAAGGGAGGGAGGCACCCCCCCGCCCCTCCTCCAGGACCCCAGCCTATGCCCAGATACTGTCTCTCTGACGGCAAGTGCCCGCTTCAATGGCATTTGTAACCGACGGTAACCGCCCCCAACCGCTTCGGCAACCTCCTGCAACCGCCTGTCTAACCGCTTCTGGAGCCTCCTCCAGGGCCCCTGCCCTTCCAATACATCCCTGGGGCCAGGGCTTGGGCTATTAGGACATGGCTACGATCCCGAAGCCGGTCAGTCGAGTGTTCCAACCCGGGCTGTGCAATCCCAGGGACGGGTGGTTGCACGCGGATGCCCTCTGGATATCAGAGCGGCAGCTGCATGCATATATGGAGCTATCGCGCATGGCTCTGCTGCACATATATTGACATCCCACGTGTCGTTTCATTCTTCTGAACAGCTCTTGCGTCCCCTTCCTCTCCCATGACTTCTGTGCACACCATAACATCGGGTCACTGCTCCCACTCACCCTCTGCCGCACCCTCATCCCAACACAGCGAGGGAGCTCCATTGTGGCACAACCACTGCCGACGACATGTGGTAACCCCGGATACAGCGGCCGTTGCCACCTCATTTGTTGCCGCATCGGTAATCGCCTCTGGCACTCCATTGCACTCAGGTTCTTCTGGTGGAACAGGGAAGGGGTCGCTTGCCTCTCCGTTTGGACGGGGCCGCCCCGCAGTGCGCGGACTGCGTGGGGGCTGCTGGATCCCAAAATCACGGTTGTTGTGACTCGAAAATCCGGGAAATGGAGTGCTGCGTCCACGGGGGGGGGGCGTCTCCTCAGTTCTGGTACGCGACTCCCCCCCCCCCTCCCCCCCCTCCCCCCCCCCCCCCTCTCTACCCTCCGGGCCCACTTAGTTGCCAAGGGTCAACAGCTACTGGCCGTACATATGGTGGCGCCGAAGGCGCCCAAAATTTTTTTTTTTCATTCCCGTTGCCCATTTTGTCCACTTTGCACCCCAACACTATCCTTGAACCCAACCTTGACTCTAATGCCCACCCCAACCCTCAGCCTACTCCTAACCCTACCCACAAACCTTACCCTTGACCCTAAACCTAATCAAGACTGAATATTGGGACCGAGCTGGTGGGGGAGGGAACATTAGCTATGACTGGTGAGGGACATCAAGAATGATTCACACATTGATGGCTCTTGACAGAGTGGAATCAGCTTGCAAGTGAACCCCATCACCACGAGGCCCACTTTCAAGGCTTTTTGGACTTCTCAGGGGCCGAAATGCCCCAAAATGGGCTCAAAATGGGCTCATTTCACCTGTTTGTGCACCCCAAATGGTCTAGGATGATTGTTGGAAAAATGCGTTTTTGACCCATTTTTGACCCATTTTTGGTCGCAAAACAGCCCATTTTCAAGGCATTTTGGGATTTTCGGAGGACCAAAATGGGCCACCACAAGCTCAAAACGGTCCAAAAACACTTGTTTTAGCGTCGCACATGGTCTAGGATCATTTTTGAGAAAAGTCATCTTTTTGCCCCTACTGGACCCTGTTGACCCATTTGGGCACCCACCTGTTTGGGCTTGAGCTTGTAGCTTGCCGCAGCCTAGTGGGCCTAGGTATTGGGGTCTAGGCGTCCGTTTGGGCAATTCTGAGGGGTGGAAACCACAAAAAGTGGGGGGTTGCGGGTGGAATAGGTGCCCTCGGAATCGCATTTTGAGCCATGTAGCCAAAGATATGGCCTATTCTTGGTTTGTGGCTGTCGGCATTTGGAGCTTCTGGGGGCCGTTTCCGGGACATATCATGGAGTTAGAGGGCCGCAAAGAGCTCATTGACACGGGGAAGTCAAGCCGCACGTGTGGTGTACCCACCGTTTCCCTTCGTTTGGCCGTTTTGAATGTGTTCCAGGGGTTTTTTGGCCCAAAAATGGCTGTTTTTGGCCCTAAACTGCAGTTTTTGAAACTGAGGTCCGCCACTTGCGAATCCCGTTCCCGGCCGCCACCGTTGAGTTTCTCGCTCAAACTTTGTGTGATTGTACTTCACACCCATAGGTATCATCCACCAAAATTTCACCCGAATCTAAAGCACCACGGCGGAGTTCTGATTTTTACCCATTTCGCGCGTGCTGCTTGCTGCTTGCTGCTTGCTGCTGCTGCTAAACCTGGTAGGTCCACCCTAGACACTAAAAAGGGTTATAAAACCAAGACTGGTTCCACCAGCTCGGTGACCCTAACCCTAACCCTAGCCCTAACCCTAGCCCTGCCCCTAGCCCTAGCTCTCACCCAAGGCTCGGGTTAGAGTGAGTGTTGGGGTCCAAAATGGAGAGCAATGACGCCCCCCCCCCGCCCCCCAACCCACCACCCCAAATCGCCCCACCTGGACCCCCCCCCCCAAGCCGACCCTCCCAACCGCCCCCCCCCAATGCCCCCCCCCCCCCCCCCCGGGGGCCTTCGGCCCACTTCTACTGGAGGGGGGAGTCGCGTATAAAAGCGAGGAGACGTCCCCCCCGTGGCTGCGTCGTTGGGATTTGGTCCGCCCTATTTGTTTGGGGGGGGGGGAAGCGCAGGGGGTTTTACGTGTCGGGCCGGGACCCCCCCCCCCCCTCTCTCGCCAGGACCCCCCCAGCCCACGCCGATGGTGAACAAGAGGAACACCCAACTTGGGGCCGGCGGCACTCAGATTTGTTTTTGTTTTTGGCCTTGGAGGACCGGGGCACAGAACCCCCTCCCCCGTTTGCCCCCAATTTGTGGTGAATGGCGGAAGGGGATTTGTGGTCATTTGTGGGATTCATATGTGTTCACACTGTTTGTTTGTGGGATGCAAAAAGGATTCACAAGCACAAAAAAGTGGGATGCGCATTAACTGAAAGTCTGGGCCAGAGGGGGGGGGGGGTTCTTTCGGGTTTGGGGGGCATTTGTATTCTCTGGTTCATTCTGAGCATTTGGAATGTACACAAGTGCGGGGGTTACAAGTGCACGTATGTGATATCCGTCGAGTTCATGTCCTGCTGTGTGTGCCCATGTTGCAGTTTGTTGTCGTGTTGTGTGCCCCTTATGTGTGTGCCTCTTCCAATGCAGCACAAAGGAAACAACCTTCTTTGAAGTCAACGCTCACCCCTGCCCGGAGGGAGCGTTTGTGCATGTGAACCTGTGAGGTTGTGTGTGAGTTCATGTGAATCCCATGTTACAAATGTGTGAACACGTGGGAATCCCACAATCAAAAAGTGTGACTCCAAGCGCGCACGGAGTCGCATTAGCTGAAACTCTGCTCTGGCCCCCCTGCCCACGCCGCAGGGGCTGGTTCCGGAGCTGAACGGAACGCCCTCCTCAGACCTGTCTCCCGGACAGTGGAGTGGAGAGCGCCGGGGCAATGGCACAGAGGTAGGCACGTGCAAAAGCCTCTGTGAGTGCCATTTGGGACGGATGGGGCACGGAATGGCCGCGTGTGAGCGGGTCGGTCACCGATTGTATGGCCACTCTTTTTTGGGGACCTTGCATCCAAATGGGATGCCACATCAGTTACAAACGGCCGTGTGTTCTCTGCTGCTGAGACACGAATATCCCCCCCCCCCTCCCCCACATCGGCGGTGGAGAGCAACGTCCAACTTCACAGACCTTCATGACGGTTATGGGATCGGTTGCTGGTGACGCCTGCTGGAGTAGCCGCCATGGGGCAGGAGGCTGCCATGGTGAGCAGTGGGACTGACATTCCGCTCTGAACCACAATATTGTCACTAAAGACATGCATAGTACTCCACAGCAAACAACCGGCTTTTTATGGAACACCTCCCACAGTCCAAACTGTGAGAATGCCTTGCCCGCAGTGCGCCCGCAGTGAAAGTTTTGTATGTCGGCAAAAAAAATAATACTCAAATCCTAGTTTTGGCCCTTTTCCACAAGTTTGTTGTTCCATCACTGGGTTTTCAAAGCTGCTTGTGCATTTGGAACGTGCCATATTTTGTCACCCATCTTCACCCATTTTGAGTTGGGGGTATGGACTCTCAACCCACGCTCTGTTGTGTGGCCCCTTGAGCTGGGGATACGGACTTCTCCTCTGTGTGGTCTTTGATACATGTGGCCGCAGTGCGCCCGCAGTGCGCCCGCAGTGCAAAGTGTGTCCCTGTGAGCACTGCACTCACCCCCGCAGGAAGGCAGGGCCCCATCTGTCCATTGCTCCAAACATGGCAAACTGCAGATGTTCTGGTGGGTAGTGTGCCCCTGACCTGCTTCTCAGCTTGAAATTGTTTTCCGCCCGCAGAGGTCCCTCAAATTGGGATACCCGGGCATTTGTCTTGTGACGAACCCCCTGCTCCTGGGGCTGATTTGAATGGCCGAAGGGGGGGAGGTCAGCCTAGCCCAGTCGAAGGGGGGGAGGTCAGCCTAGCCCAGTCCTAAGACAACAGGAGACACCCCAGTGCACTGCAGGCAGCGGAAGCAGACCGGCCAATCCAGAGCTCACCCCCAACAATGACCGGGGCATGTGCATGTGGAGCGCCGGCAGGTTTTTTGCAAACCATGCCGCAGCCCGACGGCAATGTGCCACCAGGGCAGGTGGTGCCTGACAGCGTGGGGAGGCTGGTGGTCACCGTTGGCCCCAAAGAAATATCCCACAGGAATTCGGTGCACAGTCTCAGGGTGGCACGCGGCGGTGGCTCGCTTCTCAGGGTCAACATACTCGCCAGACGGGAAAGAAGGGTGTCCCAATGACCCTGTCGCCACTGCTATGTCTGCGGCACGACGCAGCACCATCATCCGTTTTCCCGCCTGCATTTGGTTCTGGCATCTTTTTTTCCTCATCCACGTGTATTACAGTTTTTGGTTTTATCGGTCGTGGTTTGAGAGGCGTCTGTTGGTGGCCCTTTTCGAGCATCACCGCAGGAGTCCACAGCTTTGGTCGAAGCCCTGTTTTCAGGGCCTGCCACATCTTTTGAGTGCACGTAGGGCGTCACGGAGCCAGGGCCGCTCCGAAGGGACCATGTCGTTTTTTTTTTCTATTTTCTGTTGGTGGGACAGCCTAAGGCCAGGGTGGCCGACAGTGGCTGGAGGGTATTCCGGGGTATGAGTCCTATTTCTGAGGACCATTCGCCGCCACTCCAGCGCACGACTGGGCGTGTGGCCGACCATCGGTGTCAGACCCCGGGTGCGAACTCGGAGGCCGCGGCGTTGCTCACGGCGTCGGTCCAGTGTGGCCTTCGAACTCATGGGATTCGAAACCTCGGACCAGGGGGGCAGGAGTGGAGTGCACTTACCGGTCAACGGACCGGAGTCTCTCAGTGGCTCGAGGGTATCCGACAGCACCTGCAGGGTGATCAACGGATGTGACGGATGGCGGTTGGGCGGTCAAGGACATTGGCTCGGGGGATCACCGACGGTATATGAGGCTAATTGGTGGGGTGCGATGCTTCCTGACAGCGGGTTTGTTAGCAGTGGCGTCACAGAAGCCCAATATTGCTTAACGTGAAGGACAGCCCTGCACGGGGTTGTGGTGTACATATTGGCTGCAACCATTGGGTTGTGCATGTGCAGCAGGATGTGATCCTGTTTCGCTTCCAGAATTTAGATGGGGTAATCAATAATTGCGGGCGGCCACATCTGACGGTGGTTATATAAATGCGACGCAGGAGGGGCGCGTTTTGTTTTGTCTTCTTTTTCACTACTCCACGGGTCTGTTTCGAAATTCTTGGGGTGTCTTGTTTTCAAACGGGCAGTCAGCCCAAGTATTTGCTGCCCTTTTCAGTGAGTCCAATTGCCTTTAGACGTTTCGTTTCTGTCACAACCCCATCTCACGCCTCTTCCCATTTCTTTGACCTGTTCTTTAGCGGAACCGATTGGGGTTTCGCCCAACCTGATGCCCCCCTCCCGCCCACTTCTGTCTGCCCGATGGCCACCGCGCAGTCGTATTTTCAACATGGTTGCTTTGTGGAGGTTCTATTCCAGCAAGCCCACAAAGAAGCCCTATCGGGGGCGCACCGTGCGCTGTGCCCGCGCTGTGCGAAAAGTCGGCTGTTTTCCTCCACCGGTAGCCATGGGTCCCAGGGTCATGAATTCTGCACCCTACAGCCCCTGCTGGTGCACCAGGGATTTTTTTTTTAGTCTGATGCTTGCCACCGGTCCCAGTGTCCTGAATTCTGCACCCCCGATGCTGCTTTGAATTGACCATGCACGCTTCTGCAGGTGGGTGGTTTTCAGGGGTGTTCCCGGGATAAACAACGTAATAATTGGCGCTGTGCCCGCGCTGTGCGAAAACGTCCCCATAGACATACACAAAGGTGGACAAGATGTCATAGATCACAGCCCAAATGTCACAGAGACCCTATTCTGCCCGGGTGCTGCAATCTCAGGGTCTGCCCAGTTCCAGTACACAACCCCGCCCGCCTTTCCATCCCCACCCTTTGGCCGTTGGGGGCCTTCGTTGCCCTGGTCCCGGCCCGACATGACCGAAGGCGCCAGAGGGAAAATCTTGTCGATGGCAGCCCACCACAATGCATGCCTGCCCCACTCAGTATTTGTGCCTCACGCACACTGGGAAGCCTACGGGCGCGGCAGGCTCCCACTGCATCACCTGGTTTCAGACTCCACAACCTCCTCACTACGTGTCAGATCCGCTACCACGGCCAATGTGGGATCATCGCAGCACTGGACAGCTCTGAACCTTGATTTCGAGAGGTTATCTCGAGTACTGTGAAGTGAGCGGGCTATGCCAGCTCATCTTAGTCTGAACCCAATGCATGCATGCCCCGCACATGTTGTTGGCATGATAGTTCTCGCGTGCTTATGTGACCCTGATAAGGCAGGTGTTATGGAGCCATTTCTATCCTCTGCCTTCGGACTGCCTGATCATCCCGCTCACCCAATGACATTTCTTTTGCATACCGCATATGCATTTGATCAGCGCGACGTGGCAATCATTTTTCCGGGGTACCCTTGGGTGGTTCTTCGTGGGTGGCGAGAAGTTGACTGTACGCCACCCCCTGCCCGGAGAGCAGCAACATTGTAGGGCTTTGCCCCCCCCCCAACCACCACCACCACGCCTGGGGCCTTCGGCTCACCTTTTAGTTTTGGGGGAGTTTGTTTATAAACCGAGAGATGGCCCTGTGCTGGAAATTGTTACATTGTGTGTGGCAATTCCTGTGCACATCCGGTGCACACAAGTTTCTGGCACCCCAGGTTACAGCGAGTGAGGAAAGGGATCTGTGGCAGCATGCATGCACTTGAACACCCAGAGCTGTACCCCTCGGACATGTCCCATACAGGGGCAGTGAGCAGTGGATGGAAGGTCACACAGCCATTCATGAATGTTGGTCTGCAGGTGGCGCCCATACATTGACAGGGGTTTTTTTTTCTGGCAAGTGTGGTGCACTGTGGTTCCCACTGCATGCTGCCGTTCACGTGTCAGAACACAGCACGAAGACCGCTGCTGTGTGTGGGTGCGCGCTGTGCAGGAACTCCCGCAGGCATTAGCCACAGAAAGACTGCCCACCCCGTGGATGGTTTTTTTTTTGTGTGTGAGGTATGTATGTGTAAAGCCCCGGCACCTTGGTAATTGTCGTGCAGACTACAGCGTTTATGCATATGGGCAGGCCCATGCGCACTCTGTGGGACAGGCAAGGGGGTGCTCTTCTGATGCAATCCCCCCCCCTCCCCCCGGGTACCCCTGTCAAAGCACAGGCTTGACAAGCCCCTGGAGGACTGCGCTTTCTTGTACTATGCTTTGATGCAGGGTTGGATTTTCATGACGCATATGCGATGGGCTTGCCCAAAGACAGAGACCCTGTCAGATTGCAGTTCGGGTTTAGTGAAGTGCAATGCCCATCTGTGGCCAGAGGGAGCAGTGACTGCGAATGTGCGTGGGCAATGTCATTTGCCGGTTGGGAGCATGATATGTTGCTGGATGTGTTGTGCAATTTCTAGAGTGTGAAAGGGCCGCTGCGATGCACATCTGTGCTCTTGGGCTCCATGTCAAGTTGAATGTTGAATTCCATGGGATGTTGTTGTTAGCAGTCTTGAAGGGGTGAATGCTGTCTTGACTGGCTCCTGCATAGCAGTGACTGCCATGTGCATATGTGCACTCACGGAGTAGGCACTGGGGCCAAATACCCGGTTCCATTCTCCACAGCTTTTTTGCAATGAGTACTATCCATCCCACCCTCTTTCCTGCATGTGTTGATCAGGTTCCCCACTCTGCAAGCCTCGTTGGCCCTTGGAGGCCCTTCATGACGGGGAATCAGTGACAACAGAGGACCGACGTTGTGCTGATATTGTACATATCATCTAACGTATCATTGCTTTTGCATTGGATGTGTGCCGGAGGAGTGGGAATTGGAATGGGAACTGGGAACTGGAGGGAGCAAGTTTCACTCAAACGATTCTCAATAAGGAGGAGGATTGCCTGCCCCCCATAACCAGCCTGATGCACCTATCACGTTTGGGTGGGGGCTTGGGGAAAATCTGCAATGTTAAAGTATGTGGCGCCGGAGCCCCTTGTACCCCTTAGGCAGACACAATCCACGTGGACGGCCTCCTGGAGGCCCAAGTTTCCCCCATTGGTGCATGAGTTTGTTTATGCAGCACTTTGGTGCAAATTGAACGTTCATGCTAGACTAGGGGAATGCCATGCACGCAGTGCACACGCAGTGCGAAGTTTTGGATGTCGGCAAATACTCGAACCCTAGTTTTGGCCCCTTTTCACAAGTTTTTGGTTCCGTACCAGGGTTTTTGTGGCTTCCCAAGCATTTAGGATGTGGCATATTTGAATTGTCAACCATTTCCCCCTAATTTCCTCCCCCGCAAGCTTTTCCGTCAAGTGACCGAACTCATGGTTACCAAGGACCACAAGTTCGTTGGGAACTCTACATCTCCCCCCTTTGCCTTCCTTTCATACCCCTTTCACATGGGCATATCACTTCCTTTGGGGAAGCGGCTAACAAGGGTGTTTTTGGGCCACTTAAGGGTGTCGAAAACCCAAGTCTTTATCGTGCGCAAACGCTAACTTTGTGTACTTGTGAGCATGAACGTAAGTAACTTAACACAATGCTCACAAGACCAAAAGCCAGAACTTGAACATGTGTGCATCTTGCATGCCCTTGCATAGTTGTACTTTATACGGCTGATTTGCTTGTTCATAACGACACTTGATTACCAAGCTGAAGGCAGTTTTGTTGTTCTGATGTGGGCTTTGCTGCTTCGCCGTGCTAGTAAACAGGTGACAGGTATTCTTGGGTGAGTATCCTAGCCTCTGCGTGCGCAGTATGCACGCAGTGCGCACACAGTGCCCACGCAGTGCGCACGCAGTGCAAACACTTAGCCTAGAGAAGTGGATCAAGACAAGCTCTTGTCCTCTGTGTGGAGCTAAGGAATCAGTCTGACATGCACTGACCGATCATCGGTTCTTGCCCCTTGTGCATGATGTGCTACATAGATACTATGGGGATGTGCACATCCACACTGATGAGCATACAGGCCAAAGCCGAATAATGAATTTGCCCACTAAACACTCGTTTTCCAACACGCCAGAGTTGTTACTCTAGCTGGCGCGTATCGGCCGCCGGTCAGCACGGCTAACCAGGAAGAGAAGAGCACCAATCACACAGGAAAAGTGGGAGCTGTGGGAGAAGCACAAACCTGCACTTTGCGCATTCCACGACGCAGCATTGCTTCGATTTTCCTCCACAAGTTTGGTTATTGCCGCAGCAGCAGGTCATTGCGTCACCGCGGCTGATTTAGGCATAGAGAGATCACCTCTCCTTAGAGTTTTGCATAGCAATGCGGTGACTACTCTAGCACCGTTAAGCCACACTGCCGAAAAAGTGGTGGGAAACCATCAATATCCCCACCGTGGGAGCTTCTACATAGACAAATCCTTTTATTTCTCATCGGTGTCATGACGTTGCGGGGAAGAGGGCTTGGCGTCGTCGTGCCACCTCGAGAACTCCGTCCACAGCACGTGTGGCAGAGGTTCAAGGTTGACATCTACTGACGGCTGGAAGATACTGCATGAGTGAATGACAGGTACCAGATGAGTCGCAAATATACGTCCCACCACCAATGGTGACATGCGATCCAGGAATCGCACGGGATTACATATGTTGTACTTACGCTGTCATTCCCGATCCGGCCCGTCTGGCCGAGCACTTACGGAGAACCTTTGCAATCAGAACCAAGTGCACGTACCACTAGAGTAATGACCACATTTGACATCTACGTCCTCAAGGGGCATATACAGACCGAGAGACAAAATTTTTTTTCGAAAATTGAGAGACATTTTGCGAGACACATGATTGCTTGGGGCTTTGGGGATTTCAAGGGTGGCGAAATTTTCCCTTGGCGAAATCATCCCCTGCGAAATTGTCCCCGGGCGAAATTCCCCCCCCCCCCCGTACGGCCCTGAACCCGGTGGATCTCCCCACTGCTTGGAGCTGGGTCTGCCACTGACAAAAAACCCCAACTGTGTGTTTCTGTCTGACTGACTGCTAGCCTGGCGAACTAACTGATTGGCTGACTATCAGCCTCTCTTCGAGGTGCACTGCCGAAGGCAATAGAATTTAGTTGGGAGGTGGCGCTCACCGTCCCCACTGCTAAAGGGCAGCGAGTCATCCGTGGCTTGGCGGGCATAGATCGGGAGATGTTTTACATGTGGTTTGGGGACACCAAACAGAAGCAACAGCAGGTGATGCAGCTGCTTGTGTATACACACTCTTGGGTGTGGAATCAGGGGAGCACACATATATGTAATATGACAAGTGTACCTGTTGTGTTGAATGTACAATATCAGATGACATGAGGGGGCCCTTGGCCGATAGACGAAGATCAATACTGTACATACAATGATTTGTAGTTCATGAACTCTCACAGACAGAAGTGATCTGCAGTTGTTGAGGGTGTGATGCCTAGGGTGGCGAACCTTGCCAAGCATGGCCAATTTTAGTGGCAACCCTCCCTATGACATGCCTGCTATTAAGGCGCTCATTCCAAAGCTCATCCGCCAAGGGCACATGGTGGATGACCCGCCGAGTTTCAAGGAGTTCAAGCATGCATGCATGGGCAAGCGCAAGAAGTCGGTAGGCCGCGATGGGGTTCCGCACCGCTTGCTGGGTATGCTCCCGGATGATACGCTATGCACCACACCAGGTCATGGGCGGTGAAATATCTCGACCAGTGCTTCTGTTCCACCGCCGCAGATCCGGAGGGACAGCGGGTGGCCTTTGCGATGCAGTATTTGGCCTAGCCTTGGTTTCTGCATCAGCGTTCCGTTCTCGGTGCCTCACTGCTAGATTCATACCGCAATGTCCTAGATGATCTAGTGCGGCAATCACGGCACTGGCATGCCCTCTTGCGGTGTGCCAAAGTGTGGACAACCTCCGCAGACCGGCACTCCCAGCAGCATAACCGACGGGTTGAGCTCTTTTCGGTGATGAGCCAATTGTGGGCATCTGAGCGCGCCGCCCGTAGAGTGGAGTCGCCTCTGCCTAAGCGCCAGTGCCACACAAGGCCCGGCATCCTAGGCCAACGCCCGCCACCGGACATGGCCCCTAGAAAACGACGAAAGCTTGTCACCCTGGAGGACCTGTGGGGACTGGCACACACGTGATCTTGCATTTCCTTTTTCTCCCTTTACTCTATAGGTGTGCGTTATGGCGTGGCGGTTTGCCTACCGCATTAGAGAGCCCTGTGGTATACACATGTGAACTCCGGGTCTTTGCCATGTGCCCCGCGTTGCGGGATCCACTGTATCATATGCTGGAGTCGCCCACTTTCCCAAGCACAGTCTTGAGTACTCTTTGAACTTCTGGAGTCACTCAAAAAAAGTATCCTCACGGATGATACGCTATGCACCCTATACGAGGGGTGCTAGAAGTGTGGAAGACAGGGAATCACCTTGAAGAGAGGTTGTTAGATCAAGCGTAGGCGCGGGCGTCGTATAGCCCCCCTTTTTGGGGGTCATTCACGTAGCATACCCCAGGGCATGATATTTGATGTCCAACCCCTTGTAAATTTTTTTGCCCAATAAGACAATCCCCCAATAGATTTTTTGATTCTGAGGCCTCTATCCCCTGAAACTAGATAACACTTTTCTTTTGGGGGGGCGGAGGTAGCAAGGGCGGGGTCCAAAAGTTTATGCTCAGAAGGGTTCAAGCAATGGGGAGAACAGATACCGACAGAGCAAGCAGCAGTCGAACGGTAATGCAGCCGACCGCGGACTTTCCGGTCGGCGGTTCGATTCCCGGCCGGTCGACTACCTTGGGCGCCGGCCGACCTGTCACCTCTGACCAGTTTGACCCTTGTTTACTTTGTGGTCAAAAGGGTTTAAATGAGGGTCAAACCGGGCAGAGACAGGTCGGCCGGCGCCCCCGCGGTTGGCCAACTGGGGTTCTGAGTGTCTATTTTTTTTCGGTGCCATGTTTTCTGCCATGTCCAGGGCCTGTGTGGCCTACTGAGCATGTCCGCAACACCGTGCACCACTGGGGGTGTCGAAACACCTACAGCCCCCACCCAAAGCCTCGGGAACCGGGTAGCGGTATCGGCGGCAAACGCCAGATCCGCCAACCCCTCCACCACCCCGAACACCACACGTGAGGAGCCGTTTGGGCCTGCGGAGTCGGTTTCGCCCTCCCCACGCGACGAGCAGCCACCCGAGACGCCCCGAGCACAGCCAGTCCTCGACAACGGGCAAGTGGTCCGATTCGCCATCGTACAACAGCCGCGGCACGGACAAGGGAAACCCTCAAAGTGCATCCCCAACATCAATTCTGAGATCGTTTTCTGGTTCCAACCCCTTCACACCATCGTGGAGTTCCTGCGTCCCAGACTATCACAGGCTTTCACCCACCTGCTGAAGTTGGCCCTGTACCCCTACTTTCTGCCCCCAGACCTCTTGTTCCTGATTACCCAGTGTGGGTCAGACCCGCACCGGCGTCTACATTACATCTAGAGCAGCGCTGCCTGCCTATTCCCGCAATCACACTAGAGCTGCACATTGCAGCCAGCGAATCAATCCCCATACCTGCTGCTGTCAAATTGTCGGAGTCTGGCTAAATGAATGCAAAGGACTTCCTCAAGAAATACAGCATCCCAGACATGGAAATTCTCAGCAAGATTGACAGGGAACAAGTGCTGGTACTTGCAGGCCTGGATGACCATGATTTCGTCGTACAGAATGAGAGGTACTTGTCCTCGGGATTAGATCTGTCTATGTGCTTCAATATGCGCTTCGATGGACTCAAGGAACTAAACACTCCCCAAAAAGCACGCGCCGTTTTCCGTGGAGACGAACCTGAGTTGCTATGCGTCACAGTGAAAAGGAGCTTCGCAGATGACATGAAATGCGTCAAGACAGTGCTTAATCACCTGCCCACGTGGAGAATTCTAGACGTGGTCCTTTTGGACTCTGCGGATTCGGCTCTGGGAGATGGAAGCAAAGTGTTATTGAAAGACCTACCCTTCACGCCGGACAGGGCTATCAAGGCAGAGAGATCGGTGTGTAGCCTGGGGCTGGGAACTGAGTTCTTCCCCTGGGTATTCCGCATCACGTCAACCAGCAATTCGGGCCACAAACAACCCAAACTGCGTATTTTGAAGCTGCCGGAGAAAGGGCGCTCCCCCAAAGAACTGGTTTTTGAAGAACCGGAGATGCCGAAGAATCTATATCGATACAGAGCCACATGGCCTGGTCTGCCGACCTCTACATGTTGTTGGCTTCCACCAAGGACAAGTTGGATGAGGTCCCGGGTCGGACCCCAAAGCGACTAAATACATTTTCTCAGAGTTGTCGGAGGACGTCATTAACCCTGTGGTTACCACGTTCGGGGGGAAACCCAGATTTGCATTGGTGCTTATTGAGTGGTATGAGGGTACTGCCATTGAGAAAAAGACTACAGTGTTTGAAATGGTTACGCAAAAGGAGCACAGGTCACAGTATGCTCGGCATATGTTTGGGTTTGTGCTTTCCGTCTTGTGGCAGAACGGGGATGTCTTGCATAATGACTCTGCAGCTATCCAGCAAATTTCCTACAACAAACTACGGATCGGCCTCACGCCAGATACCAAAAAGCTCCTCATTTCGAAAATAGACCAGGTGGCCCCCATGAGGTATATATTGAAAGATGAAGAAACAATGGACTATGTCACGGCATTTGATGGGGACGACTCGGATGTCTCCAGTGTCATGTCTGAGTGGGGCTCCATTGACGTCTGCTATTTGATTGGTGCCCCCCCCCCCTACTGGAAAGAACCGGCGATAAAGCAAATCCTATCCTTGTCCGACCAAAAGGATTTTCTGCTGACAAAAATGCGGTGGTCAGTCGCGGAGATGCGGTTTGCCACATGGAAAATACAGGCCCCGACGGTCCAGTCGCCGATTGGAAAAGTTTTCCACACACAGGCAAAAGAAAAACAAATGGTTGTCATCAGCAAAGAGGAATACAAGCAGAGATGCCACCCCAGGACCCAGTCCAACTTGTTGGTCTCTTATAAGCCCAAACATGAGCAATCAAAGGAAGAGACAGCTCTCTCGTTTGATTTTAAGCGAAAAAGGGACGCTGAGTCGTCATGACCTCGCCCTCCCCCACTCAGCCCTCCAAGGCTGCCAGGCTGCTGTCCGATCAAGCACAGCGGGATCCTATACCCCCCTTGCATGCGCATGCCCCAATGCAAGCGCCACAGATTTCCTCGTTCCTGAATTCTGATATGAAAGTCGCCACTTTCAATTGCAATGGACTACGGACTGTTCTTGCAAACAGTATAGATTCAGAGCAGCGCATTCACACTGTCATGCGGTTCATACGCCGAGCGGGTGTCTCGGACCTGGGGCTACAGGAGCCCCACCTAAAAGATGATGCAATGTTCCTCCAAGTCAAAGAAGCACTATCCCGAAAAAACTTGAAATGTGTCAGCAATTTTTCTCCACACGGCAGGGGAGGAGCTGCCATCATTTTCCCGAAAACATGGAAAGTAAGGCACAGCTGGGCCCCGGAACCTCGCTCCTATACGTGATGCTAGAGGATGAGCAGGGTTTTTTGCATAGTTTTATGGTGTCCCATTTCCACCACGAAGCCTCCCTTCGGAAAAAACAATGGTCTGATATTGCCATGTTACCCCGATCCCTAATTGCACCCAACACCATCTGGCTATGTGATCATAACTCGGTGCTACTGCCCACCAGAGACGTGGCAAACTCCAAAGCGGCGACAGAACAGCCAGCCACAATTGATGCAAGGGAGGAGGAAGCTTCGACTCTCATGCGTTTCGGGCTTGTGGATGCATATGCATGTGCGCATTCAGGCAGAGCGACAGACCATGACCCACACGGGTGGACCTGGGGCTTCCCCTCATCAAAGGCTAAGTCGTACACGAACACACCCCAACAGAATTCGAAACGTCAGAAGAAACAAACCTCTGATGACGATGACCAAGCCCACTCGTGCGATAGGCGTCGCGGAATCAACCGAATCCACATCCCCTGCAGTATGGAATCTTTCATTTCAGAATGCTACCCCACTCTTTTGGCCGATTCTGACCACAAATTGGTCCTTTTGGGCTTACAGTGTCCGTCAGCCCCGGCGGCTACTCGTAGAAAGCGCTACCCCGTTGGGTTTTTGAGTGATGAGGAAGAGGTTTCAGAAATCAAAAGCCAATTACAAACAATTCCGGGAGAGGGGGAAATCTGGTGGGGCAAGGCATTGTCGCTCATCCCACGAAAGGCAGTGCAGTACGAGACCAAACACACCCTGACAGGCTTCACAGAATTACAGGTACTGGTAATGGAGTCCACCAGACTCAGGCTGTGCCCCCAAGCGTGGCACTACCTCCGGACTAATGGCTACCCATCAATCCGTGACCCAGCCCCTGCATATTCACTGCTGGTGCACATGGCGGAATCCCAGCAGAGGGATCGGTCATGTGCCATGGTGTTGGATAAGCTAAAAACTCTTATGAACGAACCCTTCGACGCCCCAGTGCGCAGGACACGCCAGGAGGTTTGGCGTCTGGTGAAACAGCTCCAGTGAAAAGGAAAATTGATGTCCCCCAGGCATAAAACAGGACAGGTGCTGTATGATCCGCATGTGATTGCCTCTGAGATCACATCCTTCTGGCAACAAACAATGTCGGTGGGGGGGCAACCATTGAATGAATGTCATTCCTACCTGGCTTCATTTTCCCAGTCCCAGAACATACCTCAGATGGCGGAAATGCTCATTCTTAGCTCAGCCGTGCCTGAGCTTTGGTTTTGCTCGTCGGGTGGTGTGTGTGTGCGCATGCGTGTGTGCAGTGAGCCTCTGTACTTGTAGAGCATTTTTGCTTGTTGCCAGCAGACCATAGGTGGTCACACGTAGAGCCTGCTCCGTGACACTTTGGAACGACCCGGTCTGTGAATATGTCAGTTGACGATTTTGCCGTGTTCGCGAAGGGAACAATTTGTTCCCAGTTCATTGATAGCGTTCCCATGCTGGAGATAGCCAGGGCTGCCTCGCAGGTGGAGATGAAGCTGTCGGTGCTGCTGGAACGCAGGTCAGAGTGGGAGGCTAGTTTCGTCGCCAGGTACGGAATAGAGTTGGGGGAGGTGGGGCTGGTGAAGATGATCGCCTCGTATTGCGTCATGGCCCAGTGCGACCTGGATGTGGCGTCGCTGGGCTTTGTCAAGGTGGAGGTACCGCCCCAACAGCCGCAGACGGTGTCGCCAGAGCTTCAGGAGCTCAAGCAGTTGGTTCAGGGACAGGCCCTTGTGATGGAGGGCCTGCGCAAGCAGTTGGAGGCGGTCAGTGCCAAGGCCGAGGCGGAGTCCAAGAGGAAAATGGCGAAGGTCCCGCCGCTGTGTAAAGCGGAAATCGTGAAGGTGAGGGAGTTGGATTCTAAGCCCCAGTGGATCTTCGCCAGCCTTCTCGCGCTGTCCACCTTGTTGTGGCGCAGGGAGGTGCCCCAACACGAATACGTCTCCAAGTACAAGGACAAGGAAAAGTTCACGGACGCCATCCTGGACGAGCTGGCGCCGGTGGTGGACGCGGACTCCGCGGACACGGAAGTGTGGCAGCTGGAGTCCATGGATGATGACGAACTTACGCGCCTTCGGAGTTTTGTCCAGGCGGTCTGGACGTTCACGGTGACTAGCCTGTCGGCATACAGGGGCAAGAAGGGCTTGGACCCCGGACCGGTCGGCGAGGGGTCGGACGCGGCCGAGGATGCGTCCGATGTGCCTGTGCTGTCCGCTGGTTGTACGGGAGCGGCGGAGGAGGAGGTGGTGGGGCGGCGGCTGCAAGCCATGAAGGGTAAGTTCCGCGTTGAGGGGGGCCGCCGCCTGTACACCGCCAAGCCGGGTGCCGAGCCGATGGACGTCACCAATGCCCCGGTGACAGCGTGTCGGGCATGCAAGAACGCTGGGAGGGGAGTGAAACGGCATTGGTTTCACGAGTGCCCCGGCTTTGACTGATGGGGAAGCTGCCCCATCCGGCCCATCCCTCCCGAGCCCCGGGGGGCCTTGGTGGTTCTCGGACCGTCGGACTTCCGGGATGGCGAGGACGTGGTCTGGCGCCTGGTGTGGGCAGCGTGGAGACGGATATGGAAGGAGGATGAGATCGCCTCCGTGGACGCCCTGCAGGCATCCTCCTGGGCAAAAAGCACCATGGGTACGTATTGTACCCACTTCCGCAAGATGGCCCTCTGGGTGGGCTACACGCCCACATCCGAGCTTGAACGAGCGGCGTGCCGCTACATTTTCCAGTTATGGGGACTGGGGTACTCGGGAAGCTCCCTCAAGGTCGCAGTGTCGGCGTTCCGGGCGCTGGAGGACATGGGATGGCTGCCCGCGTTCGTCAGTCGCCGGGTCTGGCGCTGTGCCAAGTGGGCGCCCACGGAGCCGGCCCTACGGCCCTACGCAGGTTTGGACGACCTCCGCAACTTCGCGCTGGCTTGCACGGAGCGACCGCAGTGGACCGTCTATGGGATGGCAGTCCTGGCGTTCGCTTGCCTTCTGCGGGTGGGTGAGGCCGCGCCCCTCCGTCGGGGGGGATCCCGGTGTCGGGGATTGGCGTTCCGCACGGTCAAGGTGGCACCGCGCATCGTGCGCAGGCGACTCGGGAAGTATGCCCGAGAGTGGCTGGGCTGGCTCGATGCCACGGGGGCCACGTCTGCTGTCGTCGGAGCGCAATTCTGTCCGCAGGGACCAGCTTTCATGCAGTCGGTCATGGCTGCCGCGTTGGGGGGCAGCGACAACCCCCACGCCAGGTGGCACGCATGGAGGCGAGGGGGCTCCGCGGCCCTGCGATGGTTGGGGCTGCCCATCAAGTGGCTGGCTTGGTGGGGGCGGTGGCTTTCGGAGACGGTGGCAGTCCACTACGCCGACGCGCCCGACGACTTCGTCGTCACGACCGAGGCTGTCCTCCCCTGGCCCCCTGACAACCATGCAGGAGAGTTCGTTTGGCGCGCCGTGTCCCTCCGGGACGTTTTCCCGAAGGAGCTCCTGGAGCTCTGTGCCCCTGATGCCGATGAGCCCCCACAATGGGGAGGTGACGGGGATGGGTCGGCAGGAGGTCGGGGTGGATCGTGCCCTGGGGAGTCCGCAAGTCCTGCCGCTGCGGGAGCTGCTGGGAGGGAGGACCGGGCTGGCGCACGTGACCCGGGGGCCCCTCCGGCCCTTACGGCTGTTGAGGGGTCCTCAGGACGCGGGCGCCGGCCGCGGGGAGACGGGGGGGGGGAAGTCATTGATGTGGATGCAGACCCCCCACCTGCCTCCGCAGCAGGCTCCTCCATCAGGCGGCTGCGCATCGCGGCCCGCAGGACGGGTGAGGTCGCGTCCGTCTTGGGCAAGCGGAAGGCCGCGGGCCCGGCCAGGATTGTGGGTGCGGCTGCCCGAACGGCAATTTCCCGTCGCGTCGGAGCTGGGTCAGTGGGTGCGGGAGCGCCTTCGGACCGGTGAGTGGGACGCCTGGTTGTGCTCCCTGCGGGCTTGTCTGCCCCGCGCACCGCCTGGTTTACTGGAGCGTCGCCTGTTGCAGTTTCTGGAGTGGGGCAGTGAGGCTGCCCGTGATCTCAGACAGCCGGAGTTTCTGCGAGTCTTGGCTGTGGCTTTGTCCTCATTTAGCCCTGAGGTTTGGGAGTCGCTCTTGCATGATTCGACGTCGCCCAAATTGCTTATGCAGCGTATCAGGGAGGAGGTATTGGCGCGGGGTTTGGGGCCGGTGGGGCGTGTGGATATCCCCCGCGAGGTCTGGGATAGTTGTGTGCCGGACGGCTTCGCAGAATTGGTAGGCAGGCAGTTTTCTGGGATAATTCCCCCGTCGGATGAGGCGGTGGTCATGATGAGGGCATTGCGGGACCAGGGTTTGCTTTTCCCCCTGCCGCCGGGGTCACCTGGGCCCAATGGGGGTGTTTTTGCGATACCCAAGACGGAGGAGAAGTGCAGTTTGATTGTCAATCTGGTGCCCCTTAATGAGGAGATGCGGTCTCGGCCGGAGAAGTTCTCCCTCCCCTCTGTGGAGGTGTTGGCCCTTTTGGCGCAGGTGGCACAGCAAGGGTCCTCCTTTTTCCTCCCCTCTTTTTATGCCCGAGCGCGTTGCATGAGGCCGGTGTGGGATATTCTGTCCCTGCCGGGGGGGGGGGGGGGAAGAGCTGTGCATGTGCCACATCGACCTGAGTAATTGCTTTTGGTCACTACAGCTGCCGCGCGAGTTCTGGGGTGCCTTTCGCGTCTCGGATGGAGAGGGGGGGGTGTTGGCTTTCCGGTGCTTGCCCTTTGGGTGGAAGTACAGCCCCCTCCTGTGCCAGCGAGTGTTAGAGGGTCTGGTGGCCGGCGCGGGGCTGTTAGGGGTGCTGGTTTTAATTTACTTGGATGATGTCCTGGTTGTGGGGCGCGGCCGCGCGCGTGTGCGAGAGCAGACGGCAAGGGCGGCGGAGGCGTTGCGCCGTGCAGGTGCTGTAGTCAGCCCAAAGAGTACGTTGGAGCCTGTGCAGCGGCTGGTGTGGCTGGGGAAGGATATTGATTTGCAGGGGGGGGAGGTGCGGACTGCTGGCAACGCGTGGGAAGCTCTGTTTGCGCATTGGTTGAGGTTGTCTGTGGGACCCTGTAGGGTAAAACGGCTGCAGCAGTTCTTGGGGCGGGCACAGTGGGTATGTCGCCCGGGTTCTGGTCACAGTCCGCACCTGTCTGGTGTGTGGGCTCATGTGCTCTGGGCGCCCCCCCGGCTGCCGTTTACCCCAGTGCGTTTGCTTAAGTCTATGTGCGTGGCGTGCGTGCTTGCCAGGAGGCAATGGTCAGTGGTGTCCCTCCCCAGGGTGGTGAAGCGATCGCCGTTGGTTGTTTACGTCGACGCGGCGCTGGACGCGGGTGAATACCGGCTGGGCCTGTTTTCGATGGATGTGGGTTCTCGATCGGTTGTGCCCGCGGAGCAACCGCCCAACCAGCAGTGTGCGGAGGCTGCCGCGCTGCTCTGGGGCTTGAAGCTCATCCTCAATGTAGGCGTTCGGGAGGCCCATTTGTTTGGGGATAATGCGGCGGCGCTAGTGCAGTTCCTTCGGTGTAAAGCCAAGGTGGGGCGTAAATTCCAGCAGTCCATTCTGAAGCGTTTCCGCTACCTGTGGGCGTCGTGCCCAGGCTTCACGGTATATATGCACTGGGTGCGTGGTTCACATAATCCCGCTGATCCTATCAGTAGGTTGAGTGACAACTTCAATGGAGATCTGGGTTTGGCGCGCGAGGTGGCGGCGCGCAGGGTTGGGGATCTCTGGGCCTTTCCCGATAGGCGCACGGTTTTTTTGTGGACCCTGGGGGTGCCTATGGGGCCCTTTGTTCTGCCGCATTCGTGGAGAGCGGGCCTGTGGTCCCCGGGGGGTGGTGAAGGGGGGGCGGAGTTCCACGAGGTTTTTTTGCAGTACCGCTTGGAGGAGTCAGTGGGTGCAATGACTTGATGTCATGTAGTGCCGTCGCCTGCTTGTAGCACTCGTTTATCTTGGTGCATGTGATCATGACCCGGCGCCGCCGTAACCGCCATGCGCGCAGCGGCAAGCGGAGGCGGGGCAAGAGCCGCTCGCGCAAGCGCTCGGAGGAGGCCGCTCAGCGGCGCGCGGCGCGGCGCCGCGCCGCGCTGCGGGAGAAGTTGGGAGCCTTGGTGGGCCGCAGGGCCTGTCACCGGGTGCTCCTCCGGAATGGGGTGCGGCTGTACGTCGCGTATGGCGTGCCAGAAGATCCCGGGGAGAGGGACGACTTCCTGGGTGCCGCGGCCATGGACATCGCCAAGCGGGTTCGGGGGCAGGCGACGCGGCGCACCACCGCGGTTGGGGACCCCGGGGTGAAGCCAGGGGGCAGGCACACTTGCGGGGGGATGTGGGATGTGGTGACGGGGTCGAGGGGAGGTCAGAGGGTGGTGGTGTCGCTGACGGACTGGAACGGGGGTCGTCGTACCCCCGTCCCGTATCTATGGGTGCAGGGGTCTTATCCCTTGGTGGTGAAAATAGCTGGCCACTTCAGGCCGTTGGTGTAGTCTGTTTTTTGGGTGGTCAGCCGGTCTCCGAGGGGCTGGGATGGGAGTGTGCGCTCACCCTTTGCTTTGCGTTCTGTGTCAGGTCTCTGAGTGCCACCCTGGGATGGCCGGGCTGCTTTGCGCCCGGGCATTGCTCGCGCATTTGTGGGCGTTTTTGGCTTCCATGGCTGAGCCAATGTTCTGGTTGTTGTGTGTGGCTCGTATTCTATCTGCGTTTTGGCAGGTCCTGCCCTGCGTGGGTGTCGCGGGCTGATTTTGTGGTTATATACCGGGCGTTGGTCCTTTGGCCTGCACCGCTGCCACTTTGTTGTGGGTCCGGGGTCCATGCTTTCTTAGGGTTGGAGCTGGGTTGGGCGCTGGCCCGCCATTTTGAGATCTGCTGCGGATCTCAGGGGTGCTGCCCTGGGCTGACCGGGCAGCTCTGCGACAGGGCGGCAGTGCCTGACGGTCGCTGTACATTTACCGCTTCCTCATTGGCGGCGGCAGGGGTCGTCCACGCTCTCTTGGGCTTGGTCTGCGGACGCCTGAAGCCTGGCGGGTGGCGCCGGTGTGTGCGGGGCGCCTTTGGCGATTTATGATTGGGACGGCCGTATACTTCGAGGGTGTGGCGTGCGTTGCGCATGGGAGCCGCTGGGTCTCAGACCTGCGCCGGGGGGGGGGGGGGGGGGGGTTATGCGGCAGTTTGGCATGAACGAGACCCACGAGGAGGCGGCACACTGACGAGATGTGCCACAGGAGACGTGCGTGTTTTGCCTCGTGTTTGCGTGTTTGCTTGTGGTTTTAGCAAAATAAGCCGCTTTCGGCTTCACTAGTGCACGCAGCACTCCTTGCTTTGAACAGAACCTCGGCACCAGGCCTGGATGGCATTCCCTGCTCTATATATGCCTCATTTGCCGAACAATTTAGCCCGGTGATGCATAAATTGATTGAGGGACACTACCGTTCAGGCACACTGAATGATGACTGGGCGCTGGCACTGCTTAACGTGGTCCCCAAAGCCCGCGGGGTGGTATCTGTTAAAGACCTTAGGCCACTGGTCCTGCAAAACACTTGTCATAAGTGGATTGCATCGTGTGTTTCCCTATAGTTACAGGATTTCATTGCGGCCCTCACTCCGGTGCACCAAAAGGGGTTCATTAAGGGCAGCTGTATATTCGACCATCTTTGGAATGCGTTTGGCTCCTGGAGTGCTATGCAGGAAGGGCTCTTCTGCCCGATTGATTTTCGTAAAGCTTATGATTCTGTTGCCCACTCATACGCGCAAGCATTTTTCACCCATATGTGCCTTCCCACGGAAATGACTCAGCTACTTATGCTCCTGTTTAAGGCACAAATGGCATTGATTTAAGGATTAAACATGACCACAGCCATCGATGTAGTTTGCCCCCGATGCAACATGGCCGACTTTGTGTACTTCTGCTGCGCCACATGCAAGTTTTTTGCCATACACCAATCGGATACCCCAGACTTGGTACCACGGCGACTCTACAACGTGATGTCCCCAGACCCCTTATACCCACGACAAGAATCCTGGCAAGAGGCCATACCGGCCACCACCTCGCAAACCTACCACACCCCAGTACCACACGAGACGGGCCCCCGACCGACCGTGGAGGACACCCCGGACGGATGGTTACGCGACGTCACAAGCGACGGGGATGTCAAACCTAACCCCGGTCCCAGCCCATCAACACCCTCAGCGAAACGCACGCGATACAACCAAGACACACCACATATGTACCAAACACCTAGGATGCTACGCAAACGCACCGCGGACAACACTCCCCCCGGACAAAAACGGAGGCGCGCAGACCACGTACCCATGGCGAACCAGGAGCATCAATCGTCAACACTGGTATATAACCACCACAAACGTAAGGCGGACGGGGAACCTACCCACCAGCCACTACCCAAAAGGCACCAGAGCACGACCCACTGGGACGAGCAACACCCCCCCGGGAACCAAGGAAACCTATGCATGAAACGGACATATGAAGACACCACTGACCAAGTCATGGGTGACTCACCACGCAGGAAGATCCGCCGAACACAACGCCTACGCAATCGCCCCTACCCCAGACCATCGAGCTGGGTCCACGACCAGACTCAAGACGGAGACACAGAGCCCAACCCCGGACCAACCACACCCGCAGTGGAGCGCACAGCCCAGACCACACCGCCGGGGGACATGGGGACCGAGGTGCACAACGCTCTGCCACCGCTCTTGCTGGCGGCACCACCACCCCACCAGCCCAACGACGACGTGCACAAACACTCGTGGAACACGGATGACGGTGGACGGGCCCTAGAGGACTGCCCCGTATGCTTGGACAGCCCCGCGGATACACACCTGAGCTGCGACCCCAGGCACAGGCTGTGCCAGGACTGCGCCAACGACCCACGACTGCTAAGATGCCCACTGTGCCGCGGCACTCTGCAACCAAAGATACCCCCCCCACCCCCGGATGACCCAACATATGCGTATTTCCACATACAAATCTACAACAACAGACTCCTCACATACACGGATCACTGCGCAACTCCCAACCCGCCAGTGCATTTGGCATACAACGTGTGGAGGAGGCTTCCTAGCACAACAGGCCAACTGTGGGAGGTACACCTCAGGACTGACCTCCCATACTACCACATCGCAAGACACAGACTGCATGTCTTCACGGGCACGAGGGAGGGCTTCCAAATGGCCGTATCCATACGACACTGGCTCTTTCTTGTCCAACCCTTGCAACACGACCTGCTCCTGGAGTATGACACCACCGACTGGGTGCCACCCGACCACCCATCGGACGTGCGCCATGACAAGATCACATCCGTTACCCCAGACGTGGTCTACCCACAACACACCCAATGGGTGCCGGATGCCACGCAGGATGGTGATGTGGAACCAAACCCAGGCCCGGACAGCAACGCCCCGCCCCATGGCATGGTGCGCACCCTGGCAGAAAACTACGAAAGACACACGTCCGGACTGCACACTGGTGTGCAAGACCAAGGGGACGAAATGGAAAACCCGGACATCCTGGAGTCAACCTCAAACCCCCCACCAGAGGATACCACTGAGCGGGAACCCCCCCAGAATGGGGAACCTAGCACACCACCTGACCAACACACCGAAGGGCTTAGTTACGTCCCCCCTCCACCCCAAGAGGATACACAGGCATACACATTCCACGAAGACGGCAACAACCCACTGGACAAACTACCCATACACACACCTACGGAATACCAGCTCATAGAAGAACCCGTGAAGCTCAATACAGGCGCGTCACAACAACCAATGACTACAGCAGAGCAAGACACATTGAAAGCATCAGTTGTGTACGACGCACAAACCAGACTAAAAACTTACTTAACAAAGCACCCAAACCGTGCAGTGACCACAGAGCACATCAGGAGGCAAACACAAGAAGGGGTATGGTATGACAGGAACACCTACCAACTCCCTCTGTTTGCGCAACACAAACTGCGCGACGTCATGACGGTGAGGCATGAGGCAAACTCCGACGGTATACACACGGTATCCGAGATGGCCGAAGCACACCAATACACAGTACACACGGAAGCCGACCATCAAGGGAACCCAGACATCCGCAACAAGACATACTTACTACTGCCACAGGCAACCGGGACCCGCCGCAACCATGAACGACGCATGCAGCGCGCCGCCATACAAACGGAATGGGGCGGAAGCGAGGACGAACGGGTTGACCAAGTCCTACGGGCACTCGGCGACCCGGGGGCCAAGGAACTGATCCTGGCTTACGAGGCGGACCGCCAAGACATTACAGCACTACAAACCTACCCGCATGGACTGCCTCCACCGCGCCCCCCTGCGCAAACTGGCCCGCCATGTAAGGGGCGTATACCAATTCGACAAATTCCCCGTGCGCAAGTGGTCCCCGGAACACGAAACTATGGTCGACCACCTACAACCCAAACCCATCATGGTCCTCCACCTGGACAACACCATAAAGATGGGACACGAGCCCACGCACAAAACATACGCACTCACGAAGGGCACACCCATACAAGTGGGACTGGAAGACCGCACAGACACACTACAACCAGAACCGGCCAAGACTACAATCGTAGTGGAGTGCCCACCAGAAACGGGCATTAGGACGCGAGACGCATTTATGAAACGGATCAACGGCCACCAGTCTGACGTCGCATCCACCATAGCAAGCAAAGACCCCCACAACACATTTCGGTGGAAGTGCGCATCCGAACACACCGCGGGGCAAAGTGGGTCGCACGCCTGGAGACTACACGTGCCCATGCAATTGCTGCCTCGCTTGACACAAGCACTGCAGACCATAAAACAAGAGGAGGAAAACGCCGGCAACCCTGGACCCTATTGGCTCACCGAAACGGACTATGAGAGCCTGTATATACTGAGCAAACAATACACGGAACACAAAGAAGACAGAATAACGTCCGTACAGGAGATACTGGACGACCTGGACAGGGAACAGCTCGAGCTAGGAAGGAGCATTGCATCCTTCCTCAAGGGGTTCCGACCAGTGGACTCATACGGTCTACTGGTACAATTCCACCCGGACGCAGACCGACGCTTGATTGCCCAACTACTAAAGGGCATGAAAAGCTACGAACTGGTCCACGTGATGACCAACGCCATCCTCAACCGCAACAACTGGACACAGTCCACGAGCCGCTCTAGGGACATCAAGCGACCGCCAAAACCGACTAGGCACGACACCACGACGGTGTTCGCAGGGTGGACACAGGGCGCAGGAGACGACACGGCGAAAGTCGTGGCATCATTCTTTGGATGCCGGACCAGCTGGAAGCCGGAACCCAACATGTGGAGCGACGCGGGCTGCACCTACGCCTCCCTCCAATACCAGCACGCCACGGCAATGGCCCTCAATGCCGGACAATACATCGGAGTGGCACCCGGTGAATACGTCCACATCACGCTAGGAGATGACAACACGGACACACAGGCGGCAGAGCGCATCGACCAGATGCTCGCGCACAAAATGCCGCAGGAAACGGGCGACGGCGCGGCCTTCAGGAGACGAATGAAGGCAGGGAAACAACTGGGCTCAGACATGATGACTGAACGCGTCATCAAGGAAATCAACAGGGAAAAGCAGCTGTTCGCAAAGCCGGAACCCATCAACGTGGCAGACTGGGACGAGGCCATCCTGAACGAACTCGGCCATACCACTAACGACGACACCCCATCAGACACCCACCCAAATATGGCCACCATGGACACGGATGAAACCCCCGTCCAGCAACCAAACAACCCGGCAAAATTAACCACAACACACGCACGGCAGTCACACCCAGCACAGAAAACCAAGGCCCACAACAAGACACCACAGAAAACGCCCACAAAAACAACGCCACCACCAAAAAAGAAGAAGGCAGCACCTGCATCGCCGCAATCCACACAACAAGCAGACAGTACGGCTGCCTTCACCGTGGACAGCAGACACAAGGGGAAAGGAAAGGGGCCGCCAAAAAACCCGCAGGGCAAAGGGAAAAAGTGAGGTGCCTGTTCCTCATGCCCTGCATCGCCATTATGGCCCTCCTCCTTCTCCTGGCCCCCACGCATACAGAGGGGCCGGTATATCTACTCCCCTTGAACCGGAGAGTCCGCAGACGATATACCCCGCCGTTACGGCACCGGCACGGTTACGCACGGGGCCCCAACCCCCATAGTTACCGTATATGGCAGCCAGGCCTACTCCTCCTCTATATCGTCTGTTTCTTCCACACCCCGACCGCCCCAATCACGGCAGCGCCATGCCGCTACCATGCACCTGTCACGATCACCACGGTAACCAGCCCATATAACACGCGGTATAACACCAACTGGGTCCTCCAATGCGGAGATGTGCACCCCAACCCCCGGCACCGTAGGATATATCAGCTCCGGCGGGGATGCCGGGATGTGCGGGGACCCCCCATACCGTTGCTTGACATTGAGGAGTATGCTCAACACCTGGTGGTCAACACCAATCGACGGTATGACAGTCTAGACGACGCAACCACCGCGAAGGACCACGACATGAAACTGGCCTCCTGGAACATACAAGGAGCACAGGGATCCGTCAGCCTACAACGATGGGCCAATACCCTCCACCTAATCAGCCAGTGCCGTATCGACCTATGCGGCATCCAGGAGTATCACCCAGGTTTCCCTAAACCAGAGGCAGCCACAACAGCACTCAACAACGACTACAAGTGCTACGCTGCGCCTGGGACCGAACCACGGATAGCTTTCATTGTCCGCAACGCTGTGGTCCCCCACATACTCGAAACGTTATACTCACCCAACGGTTTTGCAGGGGCCATCAGGATACAGCTCCCAAACAGCCCCCGCCGCACCATTGCGTGTGTGTACTCCAAATTCAACCAACAGGCCAAACAAGAGGTAGACCTGTTTCTGCAGTCCCTGAGACCATACGACATCATTATGGGGGACTACAACGATGACATTTGGTCACCCAACCCGACACGCCCGTGGCAGGAAGACTGGCCAGCGGAGTGTTCCTGGACCCTTTGCACGCTAGCAGCCAACCCCCGGACCCCCGGCAATACTATACCCGCATCCCCAGGCATGGACGCCCACGTCGACTAATACCGAACATACCCTGGACCTACTATGACACCATACAAATGCCCATATCGGATCATGCTTTGGTCCTGCTTGGGGTCCGATGGAGGATAGGGGTCCCCGACCCACCACGCAGAAAGCCAAAGCCCACAGTCGCGAAGTGGTATACAAAACAATTTCAACGGTTTACTAACACCATATCCACACTACCCACAACAAACAACGACCCACCCCTACACACGGCACGACGGATCCTGTCTGCTATAGCGCACGCGGCGCGGCCACGACGACCCACGCGCGCAAAGACAGCGACCACCGCAAGCTGGTCGGAAACCACGGACCCCAAAACACGGTTACGCGAGTACGGGGAAATACAAGAGCAACACATACGGAGACAAATCGGCAAACTGCGCCGAGCGGCAGTGCACAAATCGGGCTATTTTTATAAAATGGTCAAGAGATGGCGCACTGGACTCATAGCCCAGGACACACCGCAGCCCCCAATAGGAGGAACACAGTACGTACTCAACCACTTTGCGGGCGACCCAACATACGACGAAGACGCGTACCGGCAACTCATACGGAAACATGTACGGCACCGCACGTGGAACACAACGACCCCCACATACGAGGAGTACTTGCGGTGCCTTCGGGCACCAAAGAACAAATCTCCCGGACCTGACGGTGTTCCCCCACACCTGCTCCGGCACCTACCGGACCACGTGCAGCGGCAACTATACCAGGCAATCGTTGCAGTCTGGAACGGACAGCACATCCCAGTGGCTTGGCTGCAGTCCAGGGTAGTGCTCATCTATAAAAAGAAGGATCCCCAGGACCCACGAAACTACCGGCCAATCTACGTATCCACGGCCATATATAGTATACTCACACGTCTCCTCCGGACGCGTATATCGGGAGCCTTGACCCCGGGACTATTGGACATACAACACGGCGCCACACAAGGCCGAAACACCACAACGTTAGTCACGAAACTATTAAACGACCTGCACGTTGAGGACGGGTACGTGGCCCTACTTGATGTGGCCAAAGCATTTCCATCAGTCCCCCGACCCATGCTGACTGGGATCGTCAAGGAGGCAGGGGCACCAGAAAACATCATACGGATGTTGGGGGAAATATACCAGCATACACCGGCCGTACTAACCCTACACGGAAAGGACCTACCCATACGACCCACCAGGGGTATGAAGGAGGGGTGCCCCCTCTCCCCAACACTATTTCTCCTCTACTACGACATACTGTTACGTGAAACCATGGAACGATGCCCGGGAGCCCGACTGTACGTGTTCGTTGACGACATAGCTGTGCGTGCGCCCACGAAGGAAGCATTGCTGCACACCCTAGATACCCTCCACGACGTGGCCCACACAATGGGGTTACGCTTCAAAAAGGACAAAACTGAAGTGTGCCACTGGGCTAAGGACTACGACCTAACGCCCATCACGTGGCGGCATCAGCTCATCCCCGTGCGGCCACCTATAATGACATACCTGGGGCATGTGCTTGCCCACCCCACACAAGAAGACACAGCATGGGACATGGTCACTACACAGCTACACCACGACGTAGCGGCATACAGGACCCTGCCGCTCAACGCCTACGAAAAGGTGGCTATCATCAACGCCGTCCTTATCCCCCGTTGGACGTACAAGGGACTGTTCCTCGGAAATAGGACACGAATGGCGCACTGGGACGACATACTGCTGCAGTTCATCAGGGATACACCCGGGGTAGAACAACAAATGAACAAACACCGGCTGACTACCAACCTCAGTCACGGGGGACTTGGCCTACGCCAGCTGTGGTGGTCCTACATCACCCGGTGGGTCACAATTGGCCAACAGGAACTGCAGCGCACCGGCCCAACACAACAACTCACCGCAACCCAATATAAATACATAGACGCCGTCCGAGCCCTAGGGGGCACGGTGGGTCAGCGTATATCCCAACCCCGACAACACCGACCCTTGTCCGCGGGACTCTACGACTCGGAGAGCTCAGAGGAGGACCAGGAGACGCATGCAGGGAAGACACGGCCAGCTACCAACCGCTTAGACTACAGCTGGATGAACCCTCCAGAGGAGCCAACCCCTGAGGAAACCCATGAGGTTTGTCAGGCACTCCCCCACCAGCAAAAACTCCACGGAATCACCATACACTACACAGGAGAACCCACCACCACCCGGTGGTACACAGACGGGTCGAAACGACACGGACGAGCGGGAGGGGGCATCTACAACGGAACATACCGTGCGGCCTTCCGGGTGCACGGGCCACAACAGGTTTATCGGGCCGAAACGATCGCTTGCGCCTTAGCTTCAGAGCTGGCCAAGCCAGGAGACAACATTATACTAGACAACCAGAGTGTGGTGAAGGCCGCACCTATAAAACGCAAAGGAGTGGTCAAGGACCAGGACTACCGCGACATAGGGTACCTCAACTCCACCACGAAACGACTGACGATCCGATGGACACCAGGGCACCGCAATCTAGAACAAGCCACCACGTACAAAGACTACCAGGACATACAGGGGAACAACCACTCTGACGTCCTCGCCCATATGGGCGACAACCTGCCCATGGATTCCCAACAACCACAACCCCATGATATTGTCATCACAGGACAGATCATGCCCACGCCTGCCAAGGCATGGATCATGCAAGTGCGTAGACAAAAACAAACACCAGACGTACACTGGGCGAGCTGGCTCCCCATGAAGCACTACAGACGGAACGCGTGGACACCCTGGCTGTGGGGGCAAGTGCGTTGGTGGGGAATGGGCGCCCCCTGGGAACGGACACCCCGCCTCTGCTCCCAGTGTGGCCACCAACACGGAGCATCGGTGCAGTCAAAACTGGCTTACTGTCCTGCCTGGAGCGACTTCTGGGACCTGTGGCGCAAGAGCTGGACTGATTGGGCCCCATACACGCACCAATGGCTGCAAGCGGCCGACAACCAAGAATTATGGCTCTGTGTCAGGCTGCTCATACCACTATCCCTCGTCGACGCCATACCCACTGCGGAACGACACAAACTGCGAACGGAGGTGGGCCCGTTCCGGTTTCGCATGATACAGTCCGTCCAAACACTAAGACGGAAGTACGCCGACCCAACACCACAACAACCACCGTCGCCCCTGTGGCTCACCAAATACCTGGCACAGGCACTTCCGCCGCGAGAAACGCCCCGAAACCTACGGAACCAAGTCGGGGCGCCCACGTGGTGCGGCGCGAAACGCAAACGTAAGGCCGAGGTCGCAACGGCTGACCCAATCGATCCCGGCCAATGGTTACAAGATGCACGCAACGCGGGCGATAGTGAGGCAGTGGCATGGTTCGTCGCACGAGCCACTAACACAGGGGCAGACGACCACATAAAGAAACGACAGCGCCTCAACGTGGACACACAGCGGTGGGAACAGTACAAGACGACCACAGACAGGCTGGCAAACGAACACGCTCAGCAAGCACGGGACATATACCACAAAGCACACATGGAGGCGATGGCGAGACAACACCTGCACACCCTACGCATAGGCTACACCAACGCACTGACGGCAAAAACAGACTACCACAGGCTTGTCATAAAACTAGTCGACCAACAGAGACAAACACAACGACTGCACGACACACATGCACACCCATACCAAATACGTAGGCAATGGTACGAACAAGCGAAGGACGACACAAGGATGTGGTACACTGACGTCAAACTGCTACTGATGGTCAACGACCGATACTGGAGGCTGAGCGCAGGCACTGCCAAGCTACTTGACCTGCACCATCAACAAGCGACCTACATGTGGCAGCAGCAGACACACCTGACTGCCATGGCACAGTACTACCAAGACGCCTGCAAACACAAGACAACACAATACTGGCAAACAACCCGACCAGCCCGACAGACGATATACCTGCTACGGAAGCGGCCGCGGGAGCACTGGGACCCCACCTTGTGGGAAGTCCCGTTACAACCGCTACCGAAACGCCACAAAACGCACTGGGACCCAAATGAGTGGGAAGTACCACTGACATGACTACACCAACCTCAATGGGAAACCATGGGGGCACAGTCACGAGCTGCAGCCCGTATGCATACCCTGGCTTCGCCGAAATCTGTATCTTACTTCGAACTTGGTCCACTGTGGCCCCTGGCACTTATGAACTGGCCTTTTTGATAAAAAAAAAAGGCACCAATGGCATTGATTGTTCACGACACGGTGATGTTGCATGAAAAAATTATTCCCACGTCAGGCATCAGACAGGGATGCCCCTTGTCCCCTTCACTTTTCGCTCTGTTGATCTCCCCGGTCTCTACGTATTTGATGGAACTGTCCCCGACTGTAACAGTATTGTTGTATGCAGATGATTTGCTAATCATCATTCGAGACTCACCCTTACAAGCAGCCCTTGCCCTGCGTTCTTGCATTGAAGTTATGAAACGGTTTTCCAAAATTTGCGGGCTCCAGATAAACCATGATAAGTCAGCAATCTTGATTGTTGGCCCCTGGGAACCCTCAGATCAGGAACTCCTGGATGCAACAGGCATCAATGTGCAAACTGCCTACGCATACCTAGGAATAAAATTGGGTTACGTGGCACCGGAAGAGGCCTTTGCGCCAGCCCTACAAAAGGCACTAGGAAGAGCACATTCAATGCAACACTGGAACCTAACTTTGAAAGAGCGAGTGTTCCTTTTAAAAATGTGGATCCTTCCGGTCCTTGTGTACCCGGCACGTGTGATCTTCCCAGTCAAGAACGTGGTGGATTCATTGAAAACAATCTACAACACAGCGTTGGGACTGAACTCGAGGGGGCTGACTCAGGACATCCTGGCTCTCCCTGAGTCCCAAGGGGGGCTTAGCCTGGCTCAGCCGCATTATTTTTTATGGTGGCACCACTCAGCTCTCTTTGTAAATTACACTCTACATCCTGCGGATGTTCCCCCGACTGTGTCTGCGCAGTTTGAGGCCTGGGCAGGGCCCAGAGCTATTAGAGTCACGCCGGCCCAACTGAGCTGGTTTCAAATGGACGTCAACTTACCTTGGACCTCCTTTGCCTATTTAGCCTTTAGTGCGAAGTCTTTCTCTCTCTTACGACAAGGTCTGAATGTTAACCCCCTAGATGCTCTGAGCTACGATATGCCCCTGTGGCACAATGTCCTTTTCAAAAACGCCCACTTCCATACGTACTCGTCGCCGTCGCTCATTAGGGATGGCATACTTACAGTGGGACAGCTACTAGAAGACGATTCCTACCTGAACCAAATCGCCCCCACATGGCGCTCGTTGTACAGGGAAACCATTGGCCAGCTCGCCAATCAAACTTTTGTTTTCTCAGAGCATTCACGGCAGACACCCTGTGATCTGTCATCGCTGATCTCTGACTGGCAAAGAGGCTCGGCCCTCTCCGTGATGTCCTACCCTAGGGACAGGGAACGGCGCCAACCAGATGAGGTCTGGAAATCTCCGATGTCCTGCGGACTACCGGCCTTTGACGTCGACTTTATTCGGAAAACGCTGTGGCGTAAGCAGCCGGTAGGAGACAGACTTGAATCTTGGAGGCCTGACCGCTTGCTCTGCCCCTTGTGCCAAGTACCTGAAACCATGTCCCATATGATGCTACACTGCAAGTTTCTGCACTTTGCCTTTCCCATCATCGACCAGTGCTTCCTCCCTCCCTATGTTGTTGGTGAAAAGCAAATATCATCTGTGGCTGACCTGATTGAACACCACCCCGCAGAATCACTGCACCTGCCTCCGGGACAATTGGGCTGGGCGGCAATGGAGGCCAACTGGGCCATCCGCTGCAAAGCCACCAGAGAGCACACCCCTTTTCGCTCCACATCCTACTTTCTGAAAGTATACAGGCGATTGCTGCACAAATGGCAGCAATCCAAAACACTGGGAATCCGCCCAGAACAATTGTCCGCTTTTCTTGATCTACTCATGTCCCTCCAGCGGGGGGATTCAGTGGACAGACCACAGCTAGAGCCCACCCCCCCAACACCGCCCCCCACCAAAGCACAGCTCCGTGCCAAACGTAGGCTCGAACACAAGATGCGCTCGCTTCACAAGCTGATTGCCCACCTTGACAGCATTGAAGACCAGGGGTATATATTGGTATTTACGGATGGCTCATCGGAGCGCTTCGAGGGGCTCGGGTATGTGGGGGGTTATGGGGTCTTTTCGAAACTCCCAGTCTCGCTGTCTGCCCCGGTACCGATCCACATGAAACAAACTATTAACGCAGCGGAACTCCTGGCCGCACTGCAGGCCCTACGGCTTCATGCTGATGAGCCTAAGGTTGCCATCTGTACGGATTCTGAATATGTCCTTAAAGGGGCACAGGGGGCAGCACGGAGGTGGCAGGCGACAGGTTGGGTGGGGTCGGCGGGGCCTGTGTCCAATATCCCTCTCTGGAAAGAGCTACTGCAGCACTTAGATTCCACTTTTCAAGATATACTATGGGTGAAAGTCCCCTCCCACGTGAATATGGAAGGTAGCGAGCAGGCAGACACCCTGGCCAACAATGGTAGGCTCAGCAACCCCCTGTACCCTGCCCGCAAGACTCCTAGGGTCCACGCAGCAGGACAGCGAATCAAACGGACGCGCAAGGTGGCCACACGAAGTCCCCCCCCTTGGGAGGTGTCCCCTCCGCGACCCACTGTGCTGAACTTTGAACAGTGTGTTGATTCATCAGGAACTAGAGAGGAAACCCCGGATGTCTTCCCGGATGGTGAGCAGGCGAGTGATGTGTGGCTGGAATTGGGTCCAGATGAGATGCCAGACAGCCCGAGGAGCGAGGAGTCCACGCACAGCCGCCGCTCGAGTGCCACCACGGCCACCATCCTCTCGGATGAGTCAGAGGCCCCATCACCCTCTTTTTGTGAAAGGACTGCACATGTAGGGGGGGGGAGGCGTAGCCCCTCGGCGTCCTGTAGCGAGCACCGATCCACAGGGACCCAAACCCCCCCGCCGACGCCCGAAGCCGCAACCTACAGAGGCAGGAAGCGGAGCCCCTCGACCTCCTGCAGTGATGGGGACTTTTCCTAGGGCATCTTGCTTTCTGAGGAGATACGGCCGGAACAGGTGACGCCCTTCCGGACTCTGGAAGGGCGTGGCACTCTTGCTGTAGTGGGTAGCACACTCGTTCCCAATCCCCGGGGGGGTGGTTCGAACCCCGATGGGGATATAGATCACCGAACGGCCGGAACCCAGCTGATTCCTTTTTTGTTCTTTGTGCGAGCTAAGATGCTAGGAAAGGAACCCCCATATATGGCGACGCAAGCATACCTGAAAGTGCACGGGGGCCCGGCCCCGCAGTGCGCTCCGTCATCGCGGGCCGTCGCGAACCGTGGAGGCGACGGCGCAGGCTTGATACCGAGGCAGAGGGAAGATATCGCCCTTTGTGGCGTTTGGTGCTATTTTCAGCGGGTGGTCTTGTGTACGGGTACATAAGCCACATCGGCAGCATAGCTTAATGGAAGTGCACGGGGGTTTCGTCCCGGAGGGCGTAGGTTCGATGCCCACCGTGGAGGGGACGGCGCCGGCGGCCCGCCCCTTCTCAAATACCATTGACAGGACAATGATAGGGCAGACAGACGGGCTCATTTCGCGGATATCGTCGTGGCACTATAGTGGACAGTCACCCCGGCCCGAGTTCCTGGGGGTAGGTTCGAATCCTGGGGCTCGTAGCTGGTGGGGTTGGCGACATGGTCCATAGAAATCTCCCACCCGTCGGCCACATGTGTTTTCTCTCCCATTTTGTCTAGACACGACAGGTACACACTGTGAATGGCTCTGGTCAACGAAGGTTATACTATCAGGCTTGGCAGCTGCCGCTTGTGTAAAGTGTCCACCTTCTTAACGGAGGCGGCATGTCTGATGCTCATGTACATGCCAGGTTGTACCATAACGACTTGATGTAGCATAGCAGTTCATTGCTGACAAACACTTGGAACACTGGCTGGAATAGCCTGGGCGGGGGCATCCAGTATCCGTGACCGACCATGATTGAGCCCCCAACTGGGGTTCGAACTGCTTCACCACTCGACCATTGCTTGTCCCGCAATAGCTCTTCTCTCCTTTGCTTGAAGCCGAGTCTACCACTGAAAAGAAAACCCAAACTGTGTGTTTGTGTCTGCCTGCCTACTTGCCTGACTAACTGTCCGACTGACTGCTGGCCTGACTGATTGACTGATTGGCTCACCGTCAGCCTCTCTTCGATGTGCATTGCCAAAGGCAATAGAATTTACCGCAACACTGGCTATGGTGTGAGGTGGTGTTGAAGAAAGGGTCCCCGACCGTCCCGAAAACTATCGATCCATTGTTGTGACCAACAACATATATCGCGTTATAATGAAGCCGTATAGGCCTCGCCTACAGCGCAGCAGCGGCTTGTGGACCGGGTGGCCAGTCTGGAGCAATATGGGTCCAAACGTAAGCATACCGCGACCTAGCAAGCTGCGAACCTTGTCAACTCCCTCCACGAGCGTGAGATGGAAGGGCGGGAGCCCTTGGTCGTCCTCTTGGATGTCGCAAAAGCATTCCTGTTGACAAAGTCATTCTCTCCATCTTGACCCACGCTTGTTTCCTGCTCAATTATGTCGCAGCCTTCCGCAAGGTCTATGCATATGCCGACACGTTCATAGACATACAAGGGGAGTGGATATACTTCAAGCCCACACGCGGTGTCAAAGGTGGATGCCCTTCAAAGCTTGTCAAAGGGAGGATTGTGTGCGCAGCGACCCGGGCTTGCAGGGCAGCGTAGAGCATAGAGCGCATCTCTTGCCTTACCCTTGTACCCGACACCCGCAATGGTGTGGCCCAAATAAGTCAACATGGGATCCTTGAAGTCTAGGCGGCACTATCCCCACCAAATGTGTTTTGCCTACTGAGCGCCCCCTAAGGTAGCGCCCGAGGACCGTGGTCTGTGGAAACGGTACACTTCTGTTTTACTAGGATTGGGCTCGATTCCAATCTGCAATCCCCAAGCACAGAGGTTGGCGAGAGAAGTTGTTCCAATTCGAAGTAATCTTTGACAATGATAGCGATATCATCTACGTAAACGAATGTGTCCGGGTACTTGGTGATCAAGCGTTTGATCAGCAGCTGGTATACAATAGCGAACAAAAGTGGAGAGCGGGCACAAATTGTCAACTCGGTGCTCATCCCCAAGTGGGTGTATAAAGCCTCTTCTGGATAGATGTGTGTTGGGGCAATCGGATGGAGGCCGCCTTCGAGGATTTTGTTGTCACGGAGGGAGGTGTGGGCTTCCACGGCACGTCGTGGGCAGGGTTACGCGCCCTCAACCCGTTGGTCCAACGGGTGTTGCGGATTCCCCATAGGCCCGTGACGAGGCACATCAACTCCGGACATCTACCACACATGGTAGAGAAGTACCAAGAGATGTTGTTGTCCTTTGGGATGGAAATGGAACGCCTCCCACACACCACCCAGCCCAGGGGCCGAAAGGCACCCAAGCAGTCTTATAACGACACCAAGTCGCGTTTCGATGACAAGTACTCTGATGAATGTACGTTCCTATCGCTTGTGCCCCACAAGTACCTTTAGTCTCTTCGTCCCAAGGCCGGCATTAGTCACGTGCAACCCAACGTGGTTCACTCAGGGTACGCGTGGCACTAGCATGGGTAGCCCACTAAGTCGGTGTGGTAGAGTGACGGCAGCTTGTTGGAGGCGCGAGCAGACACAAGGGTGGTCAACAGGCTTATGCACATCCACGCGAGAATACCAGACCCATAGATGATCTATCGGGCGGAAATGTACAGTGTATGGATCACGGCGTGTGTGGCCAAGCTAGGGGACTCCATAGTGCTAGACAATCGGGCGGCGGCCCGTTGCGTCTCCAAGCCACCCAGCCCACAGCCTTTTGACTACGTTTTGCATGATGTGGCGTATCAGCTTATCTCGGCCAAGTCTCTCCAAGTACGCCGGGCGCGAGGGCATCGGGACCCCAGGAAGGCGCATAGCCTGCAAGACTACCGAGACGGGATCGGCAAGGAGTTGGCCGACCGCGCAGCCTGTATAGGCGGTACTGTGCACCCCTATCATGGCGTGGGGAGCACGTCACAGGCGGATATTCTCCTGAACAACCATGTGGTGCCATCAGGACATGCAGATCCCACTGAAAGAATGGGCGATGTCATTGTTTTGACTGGATTGTAACTTCCCTGACAGGTCCGGCTGACATACACACCCATACAAACAGGGCAACAGGGGTGGGGCAAGGCGCAAGACTCGTTCCTCCCGCCACCCCGCTGCAGCTGTCTTGGTAGCGCTAAGTCATACCCAACCCTCACTCGAAACTGCCCCTGTCACTGACCCATGACCTGCTACGTGTACTCTTGATGGACACTTGATGGAGCTTCGGTCACGAGTTAAAAAAAATTGTAGGTGAAGCATGAACCCTGGGATTTTGATCGCAAAAAAGTGGGATACAGTGAATGTGCAGGAACAGGCAACAATTAGAGCTGGGACTTGATCTGGGGCAAAGTGAACCTTGCTGCGACTCTTTGCACTCGTTTGATCTTGTTGATCTGCTGTCAGCATTTGGTTCATACAATGGAGCAGAGAGTGATGCAGCTTGAGGCGAAGGTGAAGGAGCATGAACTCATGGAGACGATGCTGCGGAATCAAGTGAAGGAGCTGGAAGTGGCCCGTGCCAGTGACCAACAGGAGAAACTGGCGATGCAAAGGAGTCTCAGCGAGAGTATGACCAAGGCTTCTGCCCCGGTTGACGAGGCCACTGTGCTGCTGGGCACTATGCAGGAGCAGGTAAGGTCTGGGGTGGAGCGAGACCATACACTTGAGGACAAAGTCCGGCGGCTGCAGAACGACTTAATCGAAGCGAAAGAATCTGCAGTGGACATGGAGCTGGAGAACGAGGGCTTGAAGCAGAGAGTGACTAGTTTGGAGCAGGTCTCACATCGATTGTGCACTGGATTGGGTTTTGCAATGGGTGCGTTCGGCCGCGTATGGGGACGTGGCCTGGGTTGTGCATTGCCTGTGCGCTGGATGGTGCATTGGAGTATGCATTGGGTTGTGCATTAGGTTGTACATTTTAGACCATGGGCATCACACATTCCCTTGCGCTACCCAATGCACAAAAGGATGTACATCAGATGCAACCTCCCATGCATAACCCAATGCACAACCCAATCCATAGTCCAGAAAAATCCATTGCAAATTTTAATGCATCCTGCAACATCCGATCCGATCCAATACACAACCCTATACATGTGCATGGAATTGTGCATGGGTCATTAGGCTGCGAATCCCATTTTGCATGGGGCTGTGCATCGGGTTATGGGTTTGGTCGCGTATTGGGTTCTGCATTTTGTGGTGTTGTTTGCTAGGGACGTAAATTCCTTGCAATTCATCTCCTTCAATTTCTGGGCTGGATTTTTTGAGGGGTTATGACTTCACCAGCAAGGTCGAGGACGTCAAGTGGAAGTGACTGCTACATCAAGGGCAGGCATGAGGGACGCATATTCCCCATTTTCGGGGATACTTGCATAGCATCATTGGGTTAGGAATGTATTTTCACGTAAAATCATGTATTTGAGAGATACAAACCGCCCCCCTAAATTGTTTCATTTGGGCTGGTTCAAGCCCCTGAGGCTGATCATCCCCTTTGCACGCATAACTGCCTGGGCATTTGGTGTGCAGGTTTTTTGGGAGGTACGAGACATCCCACCTGTTTGTTTGGCTGCGTTCCCACATACGCTTCATGGCAGAATACCTGTGGCATACAACGGTACAGTGTGCGTGTGGCACAGCACAACGCGTCCTCCAATGAAGCAAGTCGAAGAACGGGGAAAGGAGCCCCCCCCCCCCCACCCCACCCCACCATGACACCAGCGCCGACCTACGTCGACCCAGAAGACCTGCGCTTCGTGGGCTGCCAGTGACGTGCTGAACTAGGAACCCTGTGGTCACACCGACTGGAATTCACCGTCATAGACGAGCGGCCGGACAGTGTGCTTCACGGAGTCAAGGAATACGAGCTGCCCAAGTGTGCTGTGCGACTCGGCTCTGCGAACACACGGAACGATGCCAGAGGAAACACAGACGGATGCTGCTGCAGCGATGAAAGTGCGTCAGGACTTCCTACAGAAACACCGAATCCCGGAGGAGGAATCAGTGGTCCTAGTAGTGACAGACCCAACGCAGCTGGCAATTGTTTGCGGGGCGGCAAGCCCAGAGCTCTCTGCTATACTGTGCGACCGAAAATACTTTGCTCCAAAGGACATTTCGGTTCCGTATATGTCAATGCCCACCATCTTGGACGAAAAGGAGAAGGAAATGAAACAAGTGATCTGGCCCTCGCCGCAAGGGGCATCCTTCTTGCTGGCCGTCAGTTACACAGCGCTGGATGAGACCAGAGAGATGACAAAGAAAATCCTGGCACAATACGCGCAAGTGAACATGAAGATCGTCATCTTCACACCGAATGAGTCAAGGCTATTTGAAGGGGCGGATGCCCTCCAGGGTCGCTTCCCGTTTGCAATGGATTCCATAGAAAAAGTGTCCCGGCCCATGGGAGTCGTGGGGGGAGGGCAACTGCATACGTGGATTATCGAGTCCAGGCACACCACCAGGACCAACCCCTTTGCTTGCGTGCCACGCAAGGCGCTTGTAAATGTGCTCCCCCCAGGACAGGACCCACTGGAGACTGTCCTGAGTCTGCAGCCCATAGGGAACAGAATGGCTATCTCCATAAATAACAAGGAATTGGCAGAACTCATCAAGGATATACAGCAACCAGAAGGAAAAATCGCGATAGCACCAGGACCCCACCCCACATTAACATCCTGGATTATTTTCACCCCAGAGTCCAGAGAGCAGGTGGAAGCTCTGGAAGCGAAGTGGCACCCCAGAGAGAATTTCTCCATGATGCCACTGCATGTCCAGCAGGGAAAGCTGACAGGGGCGGAGGTAGTTGCGGAAGTATATCTGGGAAAGAACCACAGGAACCACCAGTTAGTGACACACTTCTGGAGTGTTTTGAATTTTCACGTGCAAAAAATAATGGACCAACTGCAGGACCGACCATACCTGCAGTACGAAGGCGCTAATAAAATACGGCTGGCGTTCAAACACAAAAAGGATGTGCAAACCTTCATTGCCTCAGCGCTACCCACCCTCAAACAGCTCGGATACTCTTTCAAAACAGAAGGCACGAAGGATGATTTCTGGGACAGAGACGGGGATGTGTCATCATCCTCTAGTGTCCGTACCAACAAGTCGTGGAGTACGGTAGGGTCCAAAGCACCAGGGGAGGGGGACACAATCGTGCTGGTGGACTTACCGGAATTCTTATCACCAGATGAGCTCCTACAGGTTGTTAAGGAGGCGATGCATAAACACCAGGTCCCCACAGACAACGCAGTGATCACACTGGAAAAACTGCGCTGGAATATGGGGAATCTGCGAAAGCCGAACTGGTTGGTGAAAGCGCCAGGCATCAGCAAATTGAAAGGCATGGTCCTGACGCTACAACAAGAGGACGGCACGAAACAGATTGCCACAGCCAGATCCAAAGGGGAATGGGAAAAAGCCAGGGCTGATTGGCAAGCACGGCCAAAGAAAGCCAACACGCCACCCCCACAAAACCAGACAGGGGCGGCGTCGCAGAGCGCACCCCAAAGCTCCCTCCTCCCCGCACACCATGTACCTAACCACCATGTCTCTGTACCCCCTGTTCTCCCCAATATCCTGAACAACAGCATTGCAGTCCCGCCGATCTACCAGCAGGGACACCTGAATGCCAACCAGCTTTCATATCTACAGGCCCTACTCTCTCAGTCTCAGTCCTCAGGCACATCTTCCCGACCATCGGATGCGAATGAACAGCGTATGATGGCGCTCGACATCACATCGGTACGGAGCAAACGGCCCCTGAGCCAAAATGAATCCTCTCCTTTCTGATGCAGGGGCAAGCGCCCCACATTCGACAGACGTCAGCGTACACGCGCTGCCAATCGGGGCAGACCTCTCAGTCGCCACCCTGAATTGCAATGGACTGCTTACGGAGGTGGGGGAGGGTTCAAGGGAGGTACCCCGACTCGCAACCATACTAACCTGAAGTATTTTAAAGCAGCCAATGTCCAAAATTTCGCAATACAGGAACCACACCTACGGAGCGAGTCGGACACACTGGAACAACAATTGAAGAAGGTAAATACACTCGCAAAACGAGCAGGGTATGAACTCATGACCCAGCTCACTGTGGGAGGGATGCGGGGGGGGTGTGTGGCAATTTTCCGGAGTAAAGAATGGAAATGCATCAGTGCGATGTCATTTTCGCCGCGAATCATGGTGGTGCACCTGATGAATGCGGACGGCCTGGAGATCTCAGTGATGGGAGCACACTTCCATCACGAGCCAAATAAGCGGCTGGCACAATATGAACTCCTCCGTAAGCAGTCCCAGTATATAAATCTCAGACAGCACTCAATCCTATTGGCTGATCATAACTTTGCAATGGCACCGGGCGTAGACTCAGAAGTCTGCACCGTCCATGACGGACTGCCTGATGCAATGAGAGCGCGAGACGCTGAACTGGCATTCTGTGTAAGCCACGACCTCTGTGATGCGTGGTCACATGCGTTTAAACCCACCGAGGACCCCGAGGCAGAACACACCCCCAAGGGGTGGACCTGGGGATTTCACACAGAACACAGGACGGATCCAGCGCCAGGCAGTGGGGACACGCCACTACCGTTCGCACCGCACCGAAGACGCATCGACAGGATCCACTTTGCCTCCCACATGCTACACTCCCTGACACGCTGTTACACACACAGGCTGGGTGGCTCGGACCACCGTGCTGTCATTGCAACCCTCTCCCCCCCACAATCCACAGACATCCAACAACGGCTGCGCGTCCCAGTGTCCTTCCTGAAGGACCCGGAGACGGTAAAGGAAATGGAGACAGAACTCCAAACTGTCACACGCCAAGGAGATGGCTGGTGGGAGGAGGCAACAAAGATAATCAAAAAAACGGCATTCAGGTTTGAAAAGTCCGTCCGCACGCAGGGGACACAGGAGGCGTTGGCGATGCTTATGAGCGCAACACTGCGCCACACACCGGCCGAGGCGCTGCGCTTCCTGCGTGACAAAGGGCTCCACCCCCAGAACACGCAACGTGCATACGCGATGCTGCAGGCTTTTGCAGAAAAAGAAAAGGCAGACAGGAATGGGACCACGGTCCTGAAAAAGCTGCAACCGGTACTCCAAGCGGAGCCGGCGACAGTGTATCAGAAACAACAACGCAAAATGGAGGTGGCACGGCTTACAAGGGAACTACAGCAGCGGCGGCAGCTGGCGGTACTCAGGGACAAGGGAGGGCAGCTTCTCACCGAACCCACGGCAATAGCCAAGGCACTGCAAGAACACTGGTCAGGCATAATGGCGGCAGGCACAAAAACAGTGCCAGAGTGTATTGAATACCTAAACTCCCTCCCCTTGGCACAGAATATCAAAAATGTGGCGCCCATCCTCCTCCGCCCCCTCACCCAGGAACTGGTTCTCACGGCACTCGAGAACCTGAAAAAGGGGTCGTCGCCAGGGGTGGACGGTATCCCAGCAGAAATTTTTCAGGCGCTGCCAGATGTGTTTGTACCCAGGATGTTGCAGTCAATTTCTGAATTTATACAAAAGGGGTCAGTCCCGCAGGCGTGGTCCCTTGGCATCTTATCCCCCATCCCCAAAGAGCAAGGATCAGTGTCGATCAACTGTCTGCGACCTATATGCCTGCAAACTGTCCTGCTGAAATGGCTATCGGCCTCGTTGTATTTAATGCTGGAGGACGTAGTGGCATTTGTCACGCCATCAGAACAGAAGGCCTTCATCAAGGGCCGGTTCATTTTCGATCATATATGGAATGCACGCGGGGCATGGCAAGCAATGCAAGAGGGCATCATGATTCCTATAGATTTCTCCAAAGCATATGACTCTATCCAGCACAATTATATGGTGGCGTTTTTCCTGCATATCGCACTCCCCCTTCCCCTCATTGCACTCCTGATGGCACTGTTCAAGGCACCTTTTCTGTTTGGAGTCGCGCGAGGAGTCGTCAAGGACGTGCACGTCCATCCGCAGTCAGGGGTCAAGCAGGGCGACCCACTGTCACCGGCGATTTTTGTCATGGTCAGCTCAGTCCTGGTCCGAAAGCTACAGAGCCTGTCACCCTGTATTCATGTACTCTTCTATGCAGACGATCTCTTGATCTACATTCCATTACCCCCGCCCATCGTCTGCAGGCTATTGACACACATATTTGAAGCCATACGAGTGTACGGGCTGTTTGTGGGTCTGCGGATCAATTTAGGAAAATCGGCATTCCTGCTTAAAGGGGACTGGGGGGACGACCACAAACGCATCCTAGCCTCCTTCGGAGTGCCTGTCAAAGCTAAAATCAAGTATCTGGGTATAGTCCTGGGGCACGTGTCCAGTGAGGAGGCGTACGCCCCGACCACAGCGAGGGCCATGCAGAGGGCGGAATTCATGCGCACGCTCCCGCTCACGCATCAAGAACGAGTGGCACTCTTCCAGGAGTGGGTCCTGCCACTGCTCATCTTTCCAGCTAGGGCATACTTCCCAACAGATGCAGTGATATCCCAGGTGTCGGCAGTGTATAAGACAGCACTATGCCTCACCTCCTGGGGACTGACACTCCCGATCCTGGAACTCCGACCAGGACTTGGGGGCGACACACTGCCCCGGCCGTCCAAGTTCCTACTATGGCAGCACGCCACGGCCTTCATGCTCTCCAGACAAGAGTCAACAGTGGTACCCCCCCTGTCTAGGCTACATCTCCAGGCGTGGGCCTCCACCTTTGGTATCCCACTGGAGGCCAGGTTCCTACCATAGCTCCAATTGGGACCGATCCCATGGAAAACATACCCCTTTTTGGGAATGTCATGCAAGGCATTCTCGCTGCTACGCAAGCCAGCAAGGATCCCGACCCCCCCACACACACAGGTGGATGCCATGCCGCTGTGGCATTCAAGACTGTTTAGGGACACGCGCATGAACACATACTACTGCCCAGCCCTCATCAGGAAGGGCATACACACAATAGCACAGCTCAGGAACATGGACTTTGCGACACACCTCCCCAGAACATGGATCCCGGTGTACCAAAGTAGCCTGTCCAACCTGGCGCGTCCCAGCACACCCCAGTCCGTGGAGGACGAGGGGCGGCCAGCATTCTGGCTACAGTGGAACAAAAGGGCCATGTTACGTTTCCTTATGCAGCTGTCCCCTGAGACCCCGAGGCAGACACCGGACACATGGCGTGCGTGGGCCAGACTCTCCCTACCCCCGAGTGACCTGGTGTTCATCCAGACAGCACTCTGGAGAAAACTTACAGTGGGGTGCCGGCTGGCCAACTGGCAGCCAGCAGCAACCGCCTGCCCCCTGGACAGAGCACAGGAGACAATGGAACACACACTCACAGAATGCAGGTTCCTACCCACAGCATTCCATCTGGCTGTGCAGTGTATTGGCCCCATCCCCCACGAAGGTGGAACGGTCGTCGACCCCAGGGAGGTGCTGATCAACACCCCGGTGCTGTCCGTGACAACGCCGCTGGGACTGGTGTACTGGTCGGCAGTCAGAGCATCATGGGCTGTCCGGTGTAAACATAAATTCCTGGAGTTAACAACACCCCCCTCCTGGTCCCACTTCTTACGTACGTGGATCAAAGTCCTGTCGGAGTGGGAACAACACCCCCACCCCTCCCTCCCCAAGAATGAGATCACCCTGCTGCTGCATGCTCTCAGAACCATGGACGCCACAACGGTGTTGGAACACCCCAGGGTGCGGGTGGCATCAGACAGGCCGCTACCCACACTCCACCAACCAGTTCGCAAAAAAAGGAAAAAGTTCCAACAGGCAGCAGAATTGGCAGCACACTATGAATCTATTATACACAGTCACGTGGAGGAAGGGTGGTCCATTGTATACCCAGACGGATCATATGAAAAACACCCAGAGGTGGGGAGGGTGGGGGGTTACGGCGTGTACTTTGGGGACCACAGAGATGTGGCAGAGTTTTTGCCTGTAGACGAACTACAAACCAATATCCGAGGGGAACTCCGAGCAGCACTCCCTGCGCTACAGGGGCACGTCCCAGGAACCAGGTCACTCATTTGCCCTGACTGTCAGCTAGTGGTAGATGGAGTCCTCGGGTTGGCTCAAAGGTGGCGGAGGCATAAATGGCGAAATACCACAGGGGACATGGCACATGCAGATCTGTGGGCCCAGATCTTGGAACTCACAGACCAGTACGGCACAGAAATCAAGTGGATACACATCCCATCACACATTGGAATCCGGGGAAATGAGAAAGCGGACCAACTGGCAGACCTGGGCAGGAGAAAATCGCCGCTGCTCTTCGGGAGAATATCAGTGACTCCCAGGCGGGAGGACGAGGAAGAGGAGCGGGAGCTGTTGGAGGGGGAGGCATCAGTCTGGGGCGATGAGGAAGAACCCCCCCCCCCCCCGCCAGAGGAGGATCACCCCCCTACCCCCTGCCGGACGCCGCAAACACCACAGGCCACACCACAGCGGCTGGTTGGAGCCCCCACCCCGGAAATCATTGACTCACCACTGTGGGACGCAGAAGTGTGCACACCAGCCATGGTACGCAAGTGCCGCAGAATTGGCACGCCACAACCACGAAGCCAAATCAAGTACACGCCACAACCACTACGATTGCCGCTGCAGTCACAACCGACACCCATGTCAGGAGTACACCACACACCCCGGGTAATAGGGCCCAACACGTGCACATTCCAGACACCAGAACCGCCGTCACCGCTCACACCCAATGCCAAAACCAACCTGCTGACGTCGCTAAACCTGGTTGAAATGGAGGGGGGGGGGGACCCCCCCGGAAAGGACGCTATCGGACAGCCGGATGGCAGAGAACTCCGATACGGAGTCAGTGGCAGACACCGACTCAACGATGTCATGCAGCACAGCGTGCTCAATGTGCTTCACACCCTAACACACAACAACAAGCCGCAAGTTGAAGGTTGAATGTACTGACCTCCTAACCGCAGCCTGTACCCACAGACTCCAGCCACCCTTTGTTTGGCACGCCCAACAACACACGACCCCCGCCCTTAGGATTAGAGTCACGGCCGGCAGCACCCACATAAAGGGCAAGAGACACACACGGTCCAATAGTGAGAGCGTAGGTCTTCAGTCGTCCAGTGCGGGGGTTCGATCCCGGGAGCTGGTGCTCTTGGGATCCCTGCACGTAGTTCTCTCTAGTTGGCGTTGTGGGAACCACCCCCCCCTACAGCAGCTCGCGCCACCACCGGTACCGGTGGATCGGGTGGAGGTCTCGTTCGTTTTGCCCCAACCCCAGAAAAAGGGACACGTTCGTTATGCCCCAACCCCAGAAGGGACACGCGGGAACCACACCCACCTGCAGCAGTGCGCCCCGCCACCTGTACACGAACAGGTCGGCAGGAGGCCCCGTCCGGTATTCAAAGGGATCGGTGGGAGGCCACCGATCCCAGGAATCGAACCACCCCCTTCACGACAAGCGCCGGATGCGCTACCACTGGAGCGGCTGCCTTCTAAGAGGCACCGGCACCCGGCACACAGATCAAACACACAAGTTCACACACCGACCACACATGCAGGCGCCACGGCGCCGCCCACCCTCCTCAACCTCTGTATGGCTGTATGTTGACCTCCGCATAAGCCTGTACCCACTGGGGTTTCTCAATCCTAAGGACCTAAATAGCCCAGGGCCGGTGGCAGTGGCCTACAAGGGTGACCTCTGACCGCCCCACCCCCCATGACCTGGTAAACCCGAAACACGGGTATGTGGCCGAGAGGGGCCAGCGCAAGCGAGCATGCCAGTGGAACGACGGGGCGCCAAAGTGGGACACATCAAACGCTACGCCCCGAACTCAGTCCAAAGGCGACAATGCCCTGAACCCGGTAGATGCAGCCCGACTCTTACCCCAACCAGGGAGGAGGGAAGGAACGAACTGCAAAGCACTGTCAGCGTGACACGAACAATCATGGAACTGAGTTGGCAAGGAAGGCCGCGAGGCAGTCGCGGCTGGAGCTAAGTGGCGGGTCCACACCTGACCAATTGAAGCCCACCCCACCCTGTTGCCTTGTCTTATGCATACTCCCCCATTTCACAAAAATTTAAATCAACAAATCAACTCAACCATAGAAATACTCTGGAGCAATACTAGTAGGCACAGTATTTGGTGATGGCAAATCAAATTCATTCGGATGCCACCGCTCACAGCATTGTCGTCACCGTTGCTTTCGCCATCTGGGTTCCTCACACATTTCCCTTCAATAATGCTAAAAGGTAGGTACCCTGCCCCCCCCCCCCCCTGCAAACTCCCGGGTTAGCGCGCGACGGTCTCCCGGGTGGGGGGGGGGGGACGGTCGCCAAGTGACGGTCTCCCTGGGGGGGGGGATTGCAAGGGTATTTCAAGGCAAACTTTGGTACCCTCCACTGATGCAAGCAAAGAGAACACGTGTGAAGCGACTTTTGCATTGATGCGGTGCCAATGTGTTTCATGCAACACAAATGTTATTGAGGATCCAAAGAACTTCTGGGTACGAGAATAACACACTTTGAACTGTTGCACATGCTCAGTTTGCATGACAGGCACGGGGTGTGTTGCACTGGCTGATGAGGAGGAGGCAATGGCGTGCGGGGCTGGTTTGGCAGCCGCTTTAGCGCCCGCTTGCACAGCCACACCACTCCGTTTGGAGGCTGGCCTTTGGAGCGAGAATATCACAGAACACACACAGGTGCTTCATTTGAAGTAATGGGAAAGCAATGCAAGGCCATGCGTAAAGCAGATGGGCAACACAACCCAGCACAATACATGGTAACTAGAAAAACATGGAAGTGACGGTCTCCCGGGGGGGGGGGGGGATTGCAAGGGGGGGGAGTTTGCAAGGGGGGGGGGTTTGCAAGGGGGGGGGAGGGTAACGGTGTTCGGTCCTGTTTGGGATGTGTTCCCTTGTTCAGACCCAGGTCTACTTGCTTGAGAGTGAATAGAGTATCGCCTGCTGTACTCTTCCTCGGTGTTGTCCTCTGTGGGTGGCGGTATGGTTGTCTCAACGCTCGCCTCAAGGTAATTCTGGTCTGAATTCAGCCCCATTTCTCCTTGCATGCACATGTAGCAGGGTGCGTGCGTGGTATGCATACATGCCTGCATTCTGCCTGTCCTGGTGAGTACACATCCCTTAATGTTGACCCCCGGGTCTGAGGCCATGCCCTCTGGTTTGTGAGAGCATGAGCTTTGGCTTCGCTAGAGCTCCTGGGCCTTTCCAAGGTGTCAACATTGGATGACAGGAAACCCAAAGGAAGATAGCCGTCCTCCAAGGGGTCGGTCGCGTGGTTTCGTCGGTAGCGCTCCCTGAGGGTGCATGCGCCTTGGTGTGGATTTTTGCAAGTTTGCAAATGGGAAGGTGTGGGAGGGTCATGAGCCAAAGTGGGTCAGAACTAGGATGTCAGACCAAAAGCATGATTTTTACCCACCCCCAATGCAGGATTGTCTGAAAAAACTTGCAACTCTTTCTATACCATTGCCCAATGACCCCTTAACCCCGAAGACCATGGAATTGCTCCACGCCACCCAGGCAAAATAATGCTTTGCATTGCAGAATTCACAATACAATCTGTTACAAATGTGGCAGAATTGGGAAAGATTTTTCCGCACCCACTTCTTGTCCCAGAATACGGAAAAGGCTGTACTGATTCTCGATACTTTGTACCACAACCTAGCCTCGCATTAAAGGTGCACCCAACCCAAAACTTCTACATTGGTGGGGCAATGAAGAGGCATGTTGCTGTTTTAAGTGAGCATTTCCAGGTCTGCCAAGGGCCCCAAAAATTGCCTGTTAACGTCCCAAAGTACCATCTCTATCCTCCGAAATGTGACATGATCACCCTTGTAACAGCCTTGTTTTTAACCGGTTTCTCAAGTTTCTCTGAAATACTGCTGGCTGAACCACGTGGGACTGCAGAAGCATGGGTCTGTCCGACTTATGGAGATTATGGAGATCTGATGGGTTTGGCAGAGCGTAGTCCAGTGGTCAAACATCCAGGTAGGCACACAACTAAGTGGAAGTGGCTAAAGATTGATGCCACCCCGACTCCAACTTCAGTTTGGACAGCATTGCAGCGTGGGTGTGGAGGGGTCGTTGTATAAACGTGATTGTGCTGCAGTTCTTTGCTCAGCAAGGGAGCACATGCAGCCAGCGTGTATGTTGAGGTAGTCAAAAAGACCAATAGCGAACAAGTGCATGCAAGAAGGCCAGGTCAGACTGGTACGCTTGAACAAGCCCATGGTACGGCGTAGAGTAGGGGGTATGTTTCTATCATTATGGACCATGGTGTTGTTCATGATTCCACCCTCGCACTCAGGACTGGTGGATGCCCCCCCCCCCCCCCCCAAGTAGAGTTGAGTATATTAGTACTGTAGAAGAGGTGGGGTATTGCATAACCAGGTGGCTGATGGTGGTTCGAGTGTCCTGGTGACCCGTTGACCTCTCGGCATGCTGGCTGCTGAGGCCCCTGTGCTGCGTCCCACGTTGCAGGGCCAGCTGAAGCTTGAGGAGGAGCAAATGGAGACGCTCGAGGACAAGATCCGGCAACTCGGGAACGAGCTGATCGACGCGAAAGAAGCCGCAGTTGACCTTGAAGAGGAGAACAAGGAGCTGCAGAGGAGAGTCATCGAGTACGAGAGCGGCGGCGGGCCATCTCTCGAGGATGTGCAGGAGCTGACACGCAAGTTGGCGGACGCAGAGGCGAAGATCTCGCAGTTGGAAGGCAAAGGCAAGGCATCTGGAGGGTTTACGACAACATCCTCTTCCATTTTGCGCCCCCTCGCACCCTCAGCGGCAGCAGCAGCTGCGCCGTACGGGTCGTATGCAGCGCGGAAGCTGGGGGCAAGCCCAACAACCTCAACGGCTACTACGGCTAGTACTACGCCCTATAGGACCTCGTCCTATGGGATCTCTTCCGCCCCCTACCCCTACGTTTCCAGCGCCTATGGCAGCTCTTCATACGACTACTACTCGTCGCTCGCTGGACAGAGTGTATCCTCTGCCGTGTACCCCATGTACTCAGTGCAAGCGGCAACGGCATGCGGGACATACGGGTACCCGTATGCCTATGGCTATGCGGCCGCGGCGGACTACACCTCGACCCTGGGGTACACAAGTGGTGCGGCATACCCATCTGTCGTCGCCACAGGGCGGTACCTGTCCATTTAAGCTGTTTGCCACGGTTGAGGTTTGGAATATGGCAAATGTTGCTGCTGGTGCTCAAAGCCGCACCTGGAGCTGTAGCTGTTGCCCAAGCCATAGCCACAGGCACAGCCATACCGATAGCCACTGCAGGTAAAGCATTTGCCCTAGAACTCCAGCTGGTGACGAATCGGAGATCCACCTTGAATGGTAACAATAGAGTCGTTCAGTTGCTGGTGGGGCAGTGGGGCATGTCATCTGCTAATCTGAGTCACCCACTGCCCAAACCAATCTGTATGTTCTCATGCCTCTGTTATTGTCTGGGAGTTTCTTCCACGCATTGCACGCGGTGTGCATGATGCATTTGCGGCACTTTAACGTTGGAGTCTGTGCACCGAGGGGGAGCACCGGACACGGCTGTCAGGCGTTGTGCCATCAGTGTCGCACATGCCATCGTGATGTGGTTTGTCTCGTATGCCACCCATTCCCCTGACTGGCGATAAACCAAAACTGAGGAAAAAGCAAGAGCAACCTTAGTTTATGAGTTACTGTTCAGGGCCCAGTGATTCAGTCGAGTAGACGAAATGTCGTACAGGATTGCACAGGCCCTTCTTCGGAATGGGCGTGCAAGCATGGTCACGCGGGTGCCAGCGCTGTTGACGCGTGCATTAGTGTAGTGTGTACGTTGAGTAAACGAATGTGTTGATGCGCGTGGACAGTCAATGTTAGTGCACCGTCCATCCGCGGCTGCATAATCCCCCCTTTTCCCAGGCGTCACTGTCCTTTTCCTGCATGCTCTTCATGAGTATCCCCCCCCCCCCGTCATGTGTGCACAGTATGTAGAAACTGTGCACAGTTAAAGGTGAATGTGCACGTTAGCCGTTGCACACATATTAATGCGCACACTAGTGATGAACACCCACATTATCCTTCAATGGTAACAGTCACGTTCATGGTGCTCTGACTGCTAACGTGTGCATTGCATGTGAATATATGAATGTGCGCGTGACCATGCCTTGATGACTGTCCTCGCAATACGACAAATTGCATGTGTTTGGGTCAATAGGGTGTTGCAGTTGCTGTTATTTGCTTTTTGGAAATGGGCTAGTGACAGGAGACTCCGTATTTTTCTAGTGTTTGCACAATCGTTGGTCACTTGTTGGTAGTGGATTTTCTGGAACACTTGCAGGGGGGGGACCTCATAATAGTTGATGACTCATGCTGTGCGCATGTGGTGCACGCGCGGTGCTAGCACTCGGCCTGAACACTGGCATCTTTTCAACGCATAGAGTGTGGGTGCCTCTGAGAGGTGTGTCATGGGGTGGTGCAGGGAGGACGTTGGAGCAAAGATATGCTGTGGCAGCCTTGCTTTTCTTGGCCAGGGTACTGACATGCCCAGCCCCCAAGCCTCACAGCTCTCACAATGCATGCTGCCAGGGCATGGAAGGGCGGACTACAATATACTGATACCGAATTGACCATACTTTGGCAAGCACATGCCTGTGCTCACCTACCTACCTACCGACCTACCTACCTTCCTACCTACCTTCCTACCTACCTTCCTACCTACCTTCGTACCTACCTTCCTACCGACCGACCTTCCTACCCATCTGCTGCATTGGAATTGACACGGCGGGACAAAGCCGCATGGGTCGCCTTTTGGGCCGCCTACTCACAGACATACCTGGATGTCTGGGACTCCGCTCCATTGATGAGAAGGGCGCTCATCATGGCTGAGGTGATTCATCCTAAGAGGGGTTGCGAAGACAGATCCAACGACACGCAGGTTGGAAGGATCGGTCGCTCCATCCCATGGACAACTGGTTACACTGACATACACGGGTGGGGGGGGGGTGGCCGGGCCCGGTCCTTGTATGCGACCCCCCCCAACCCCCCCCCCCCCCCGGGTGTTGAAAGATAGTGGTGCCGGGTCGGCCACCAACAAGTGTCTCTAAAACTGAGAAAACTGTCGGGCGCCGAAGGCGCCAAAATTTTTTTTCATACTATGTGTTTATACTCAAAATACTCAAAACTTTGTAGAGAAATCATATTTGTGTTAACACAACAAGAAAAAATTTTGACCTGAAGGAGGGCTACAGGAGGGCTGCGGCCCCTAACAGCAACCACAACCCTAGCCCTAACCCTAGCCCTAACCCTAACCCTAGGGCTAACCCTAACCCTAACCCCCCCCCCTCTTCCCTGGCTGGACACCCCCATGACCCCCGGCCAGACCCCCCCCCCCGACCCCCGGGAGGAACACCCCCCCCCCGACCCCCGGGCAGTGATGGATCTAATTTGTGCGCCACTCAGGGGGTGGGGGTGGGGGGGGGGGGGGTAGTGAATTGTGACATGTCACAAAAAATACAATAGGCCATAGTGGGAAAACAGCTTTTCTGAAAATATTGTGACACCCAAAAGGCTCTGCGGTACTTCCTGAGGGCAGTGGTATTTCCTGAGGGCATGTGGGCAGGTTGCTGAATAGTTGTGTCTGTGCTTCTGACCTTGCTTCTGACCTTGCTGTTTTTTGTGACATTCATCCATCCACTGCATGCACAGCATAGAGATGCAAGGTTTCAGATTCAGGCAGCTCCCTGTCCTCTTTTGGAAGCATTTCCACAGATGCCTCCAGCGCAAGCGCCCTCACTGTCAGTGACGAGGAAAGTGGTACTGACAGTGACAGTGACAGTGAATGAGAACCCTGCTGCACAGTGACAGTGAATAAGAACCCTGGGAACGCGTTCTGCCAGAAACTGCAGAGTATGTTGATAACCTGGGACAGGTTTCGGATTCAGGCAGCTCCCTGTCCTCTTTTGCCAGCGCAAGCGCCCTCACTGTCAGTGACAGTGAATAAGAACCCTGGTGGACTACCCAGAAACAAAAAAAAACTGTTTGTTGTTGCCTGTACCCTGCTGCACACACATGCCTCTCTGGAAGGGTTGTCCTGCTTGCCTCCTGGTACCCTGCGTGGCTCAATCTGTGACCGGGTTTTTTTGTGACGCGTATTGTGACGCCTCGTCACAACAGGGGGGGGGGGAGGGAGGGACACCCACCCCCCCAATTACATCCGTCACTGCCCCCGGGAGGAACACCCCCCCCCCCGACCCCTGGCTGGACCCCCCCCCCCCCCCAACTGCCCCCCCCCCCCCCGAGTTTTGAAAGATAGTTGGGGGGTGGGTTGCATCAGTGCCGGTTGTACTCACCCCCCCGTGCTGACATAAAAGTTCAATAAATCTTTTTAATTGTTGAAAATTGAATTACCCGAGGCACATATCATGCACACCAACGAACATTCGGCAACCGTAAGTAGACAACGGTGCGACCTTGCCACCCACGGCAGTTTGACGTGCCGCTGGTGTTGACCAACCTCTGATCACTGCGAAAGCGTTGGCCACTAGCTGTCAGTTGAGCCGTGGGGGTGCTGTCGTCACGCACCCAAAATCGACGAAGGTTGCGTGCTTAATTTTCAAGCCCAACGTGGCCTACTGCACAGGGCTGCCCACAGATGTGGGGAGTGGGTTTGGTTTGGGCTGCTTTGAACGCGCCAACTACTGGAAGCCCTTTGCACTGACTGCAGGCGTTCTTCAGGGCAGAAGGGAGGAGTGTTGAAGCTCAAGGTGCACGGAACGGATCCTACACGTTGGGCTGGTAAGCCTGAGATCGGTGTCTGTGAGGGGCGCTCTATCCATATGAACGAGACGCACTGTTGCGCAGGGCCCAGCACAAGATTGAAAAGGTTGGTATTACAACTTGAATTGACACAGCAGACCAGTTATGCACATGGTCACTTTGAGCTAGGGCCGAGCACAAGGCTGCACAAGGCTCACAATAGCTGGCACTTCATCCATATTTCGCCCTTCGCTCCGCAGCCGGGTTTATACTGTATTGCATGGGCCTATGCTCCTACAGCTGTGCTTCAGGCACTGTGCTGCCTCCGTTCCTGCAGCTCAGCTTCGAAAATACTGTGGTACAATTTGGAAAACATGACATACTGCACACCTGAAGTCTTTTGCGTTCATGCTTACTGTGCTCAGTGATTGAAGTGATTCATGGTGTGCTGTCTGAGGACTGAGCCAAGAGGATGGATTGGCAGTGGGGTTGATACCTAATTCAAGACAATCCAAGACGTCTTGCATATGCAACAGTTTGTGGTTTTGGAAGAACTGAAATATTGAGCCTACAGCTTTTGGCCACATGTATCGCAGTGGTCCCAACTAAAAAAGCTGAATTGAATAGGTGCAAGTATTGGCTGCAGACTGAACGCTTGTAGTTTGGATCGCTCATAGGACAAAGGCACGAGGGCCATATGGCGCAAGGATGTGCTGATCGGTCCCGTCGCCTGTTTTTGGTCAAAGATTGCTGGTTTTTTTATTTTTATTTTTTGGCCCCTGTGCACGTGGTTTGGTGTTTTTTGGTGTTTTTTGGTGTTTTTTTCGTGGTTGGATACAACACCCACGCAACTGGCCCTTTTGCAACCGTCCAGGTATGAACAGCAACCGTCTAGCCCTGGGCCTGGCCACCGTGCATGCATCCCAAAAAGGCAAGGATAGCATTCAGAAAAAAACAACATTTCTAGCAAAAATCAAAACATAAGCAAAACCAGCCAAACCTGGACCCCTGGCTATGGTGCATGAATAGCAAAAAGGCGAGGATGGCATTCGGAAAGAAACAAGATTTCAGGCAAAAATCCCACAAAAACAAGCTAAGACAAGCCACAACCGCTTTTTTGAGAAGAAAAAACAACATTCTGCCTGTCCGCCTGTCACAGCCTCTGTGACAGGTGTTTATCTCTTCCTCGGCATGATGCTAGCTCTTCCAAACCTAGCATCATGGCCTTTTGGGGTGATCCACCTATTTGCACAGTGGTAAGGAAATCTTGAATCCCTATACCCTTGAGAGTGGCGTAAATGCCAAGGTACACCATCCACCAACCACCATGTTTAGTTTGACTAAGAGCTATGAAGCAATCCAATCACAGATGAAAGGGTGCGTTGCAAGTGATTTGCAGCAAACCACAACCCCAGCCACCCCCCTGCACCCCCCTGCACTCCCAAAAAGGCGGGGACATTCAGTCAATCAGTACCGACCGTTGATCCCCAAAAAGACTGCAATGTGCAAGAACCACTGGACTAATGGCTGAAAGTGTCTATGGTGCGGACATTCAGTAGCTCGATACCGACCATTGATCCCCCCCAAAAAGCTGCTCCTTAGGTAGCAGAACTACCATTTGTGTTGCACAAATGTAACACACAGGAATGGTTGTTCACCCCATCAGATATATGCACCACCGCCAAGAAGAGTGAGCCAAACGGTGCGCCTCCAATATCACATCTCATAAAGGACACTATTTGAAGAGCGCATTTGACACATTACAGTGGCACACGTTTAATATAGCCAGTCAATAGCGACTCAGCTCAGTGTCATGGCAACCCAATGCATTGGTTGCACTAGTTTAATGCTTTCTAACTGTTGATACTGGTTAAGGCGCTCCCTTGCTGCCGGTTTAGCTAAACCAGCGGAGACATGATGGGGGAATGGTTTTGCCCTGCATACCGAAAGAGGATTTAATTAGGGACTGAAAAAGTTGATATGGACAAATTTCGAAGCCCTCCCTCGTACCAAATGTTTCCTTCAATTTTAAGGATTCTTTGTGCCATATTGTGTCAGGGGGTGCATAAGGACGCTCACCCTTTTTTTTTTTACTATGCCATCCACTCTCTGATGTTCAAATTTAGGCAGATCCTGATATAGCTTAGTTGGTAGTTGTACTAGCTTGTAAACCCAAGGGTCCTAGGTTCACGGGGGGGCCGTCTCCTCGGTTCGGGTACGTGACTCCCCCCCCCCCCCTCCCTGCCCTCCGGGCCCACTTAGTTACCAAGGGTCAATGGCTACTGGCTACACATATGGTGGCGCCGAAGGCGCCCGAAAATTTTGTCCCCTTTGCTGGGGACCCCCGAGAATGCAGGGGTTAGGTAGCATTTCCGTCCACTTGCGGGCCCCCAAGAAGGCAGGGGTGAGGTAGCCAATTTTGATTTTGAGGTAGCCACTTTTGATCAGAGCTTTTGAGCGCCAGATATCGCAAGACGAGGCGCTATACGAGCTTCCATCGCTTGCCTCAAGGATGAGATCTCCATCACAAAACGGCTGGTGGCTGGTGTGAACACATTAGAAAATGTATGCGACTGTGCACCCCATCCCATCCCCTTCACGTCCCTTTCGGATTTGGCAATCCCTCTGGCGAAGCTGGAGAGTGGCGAATGGCACATAGCCAGCTATGCCAAGGTGACCGCCGTTGCGCGGCACTCACGGACCAACTACATGCCTGTAGTGGTTTCGTGCACAGCCTCATGCAACCGGTTTACGGGGGATGATGAGGTTGAATCCATCCTAGAGTTTGAGGAGAAATGGGACCAAGTGGCTGCCACCATTGGGCCGTGCGTCCAATATGCCAGTGATGGGGATAAGCGGCGTGCTGCTGCATTCCGTAATCTTGCCGCCGAGGTGATTTCACTCGATGGTTTTCTTTTCTCGCAGGTTCGGGTGCTAAAGTCTGGTGCCACTGTTACAAAGGACATGCGCCATATTATAAAGCGATTCGTCCGCCGTCTGTTTAGCAAAAATGCTTTCCGTGTGCACGGCGTTACTATTGACGTTGATGTCTTGTGCACGTTGGCAAAAACCTTGGGGGTTGCGCGCCGTCTAGCCAATGCTGTCAAAGAAGTTGACTTCATGTCGGTTCCCAATGCACTCATAATCATTGATTGCATAACGGAGACTGCTATGGCGGACCACACCGACCTTGACCCTTCGCGCCACGCCCAAGCTAGGGCAGTTTGGAGTTTGCATTGGGTTGTTTTTTATGCCCGAGACTATTATTTCTCTAACACTCTCGCCCTTTCCCTTCGCATGGCTTATGCTGCTGCAGCATCGGGGCACCTCATGGCCCTGCAAAACGCGTGCGCGCCATTCGATGAGCAATGGTATTGCGACATGGCAGAAGAGGTTGGCGGAGTGTATTATGATGTGCGCCGGCAGGAAAGGGACTTCCCTGGTTCCGAGTACTTCATTTGTCTTAGAGGTACCGACCCCCTTGAGTCGCAGTTCGGTGTCGTCCGGACGGCGCGCGGCCAGGGTGGGGTTCTTGACATTGTGCAACCGAGGCGCCAGTTGGCCATTGCCACCCAAATCCAAGAGAGCACTGTACTCAAACCCGTCATAAGCCCCGATGCCGCGGAAGAGGATGTGGCTGATTTGCCCGACGTTGAGGAAGAGGAAGATTTGGACGATGAAGTGCGGCATTGTGTTGATGAGGCAGAGGTGTTGTTTGGTCCTCAGCAGCCTCTGCTGCACTTTGAAGGTGGTCCTAAGTCTAAGCAACACATTCTCAATGTGCTTGTGAACGATGCATTGCATGCATCACCAAGGGATCGTTTGCAGCGTGCGTTGCAGCAGGCTCGACCAGGCCTTGCTGCGGAGCCTACGCTTAACTTGAGCGGGGGGGACGGTCCCATCGTCGGGGATACATTTGCTACTCTAGTATTTTATGAGAAAAAGAAGCTTAGCCTGGCCCTGTTCTATTTGCGTGCTCTCACTTGCCGTGGGAAGAAGATGGCAGACGTGGCCACTGCTGAAATCGAGCACTCATCCGTCATTATGTGTCATGGCCAGTTGATGAGTGTAGAAGAATTTCCTGTTCCCCAGTTGCATGCGTGGAATGGCATGTTGGTTCAGAAGGTATTGAAGTTTAGAGGTGAACATTGCCGCTCCGTTAAGTTGAGGGCAAACGAGGACCACATGTGGTTTGAGTCTTCTGCACGATTGAGTGCGCTCACCTCTGAACTTCTTTTGAATCCTCCTGAGTTCGCTCCTACGATTGGTGTTCCTCCATACCCCAATCTGCCGATCAGTGCCCTCAACGATGCATCTTGTACCGTGAAGGTGGGATCCGCCGCACCTACCTCAGGCACATGCGCAGTGTGTAACCATGTTGTCCCCTTACCCTTGGTGCGCGTTTGAAACCCAATGTTGTTCCGGCCAAATTGTTCCAGTGTTCTAGGCTATCTGGCCGGAACAAAAAAAGTTCAAAATTTATTTACCCCCCAACCAAGCCTACCCGTACATGGTGGCAAAATATGTTGTTTGCTAGCCTTGGGGGTCCCTGCTGGTATGCTCATATTTGTTGCCCGGCGTGTTGCCACGTGAAAAAAACTTGTTTTCAAAAACAGTTTTTGTTAGAACACCATTGGAACACCGCTGGAACAAGTTATTGGAACGTCGCCGGAACAAGCACTCTACAACAAGAGCAAAGCACAAGGAAGGGTAAAATGGTAATATACATTGTTGTGTAGGGTGCCCCCGGGGGCCCATCGGGTTAGTCTCTTGTTCTCACCTAAAAGTCCTGCGTGGTCGGGGGCCCGGCGGGCGCCCCCGAACTCTTGTCACCCGCCCCACTATCCCCCCTATCTCCCTCACCGACCACCACCCCTTCACCCACCACCCCTTCACCCACCACCCCTTCACCCACCACCCCTTCACCCTCCACCCCTTCACCCTCCACCCCTTCTCCCACCACCCCTTCACCCTCCACCCCTTCGACGTCCATCCTTTCCCCCTCCACCCCTTCGACCTCTTCCCCGACGCCCCCATCCCGGTTAGCCCCGGTAGCACCCAAACCTGCCCCCGGTTCATCCCCTTCGTCTCCCCCGTCCCCGTCCCCGTCGTTGCTCTCGTCCCCCTCCTCGTCCGCGTCCGCGTCGTCCTCCTTGTCCTCCTCCTCGGCCGCCATCATCTTGGCGAGGAACTTCTTCGCCTGCGTCTTGGTTTTCCAAACCGACGCTCTCGGGATGGCGAAGAGTTCGGGGTCTTTGGGGAAGGCGATCCACGTCTCCCCAACCCCGGGGGGGCAACCCGCGGCAAGGGCCTCTTTGCCCTGCTCGATCCCCCACTGCCCATTGTCCCGAAAAACTACATACACTTGCTCCCCCGCTTTGTATTTGCACCCCCCCCCCCTCTTGCCTTTGGCTTGGCCTTGGGTTGGGGTTGGGGGGGCTGGGCCTTGGGTTGGGGGGGCGCGGCTCTCTTGGGAGCCTTGCGAGGGGGTTTGGTGGGCTCCTCGGCCGGGGGGCGGGGCTGGGGCTCCTCGAACGCCGAGGAGTCGGTGGTGGACCCCGAGGAGGAGTCCGTTGAGGAGTCGCTGGACGACTCCTCGCTGGAGGACCCCCCCGGGAGCCTCTTCCTTTTTTGGGGGGCTGGTTTGGGGGCGCTCTTGGGTTCCCGCTTGGGGGGGCGTTGGGGTTTGGGTTTGGGTTTGGGTGCTGTTTGGGGGGCTGGCTGGGGGTTCGGGGGTTGGGGTTGCACGGGCGGTGCATACGCGGGCGGGGGGGGGGGGGGGTCTGTGGCCACTTGTTGGCAGTGCGGCGGCGCTGACGACATGTCGCCAATGCTGCCCCACCCCTCGATGCGCGTCGCGAGAACGCTGCCGCGGGCTGCCACATAGTCCATCATGGCCGTGAGGAACTCGAGCACGGCGACGGGCTGCAAGTGGAACTGCTGAAGCAACGTACCCAAATAGATGGGCCGGGGATCGCTTCCTGGCCAACGAAGGATCACCCAAACGGCGCGCGGGTCCGAAGGGTTGACCTGGATGTCCTCCACCTACATGGAGGATAGCCATGATGAGTGTTCCAGCGACGTTCCAATAAGCTGTTCCGGCGACGTTCAAAAGACTTTTCAAACGTTTTTTGGCGACAGATTGGAACGTCGCCAGAACAAACTGTTTGGAACGTCGCCGGAACAATGCACCGGCACGCCAACCATGTGCATTTTTGGGCCCTATTAGCCATGTGGACATGCTTGCGGGGGGGCATACCCGCACGCGCGTGTCCACGTTCTCCTTGATCGCCGCCAACGCTTGCCGCAATTGCGAGGCCGGCGTGCGCTCACGTTCCGCTAGCACTGCCCGAACGGCAGATTGTTGGTGCCGCTGCGCGTCGTCCTCGCACTTGACGCGTAGGGCGCCAGGCCGCGACAGCGTTTGGCCAACGACGAAGCCATGGTATTTGCCTTCGTCCTCGACCACATAGACGCCGTCGCGGAGGATTCGGGTCCAATTGGCCTGAAAGAGGACGGTGTCCTTGCGGGGAGTCGCCCTCACCTCGCCAAGGCCGTGGTCGGCCCAACGCTCAAAAATGAGGTGCCAATGGCAACTCCCCGCACTGACAGAGCCCGCGGTTAGAAATTTGCCCCCCTGCGCCTTGCTGGGGAGCCAGTCGTTGGGGAGGGGTGCCGTGCGCCCTGTTCCCGGCCCGGTCACCCAGGACACCGGGACCCCCCCTGGCGCGGACCCCTCCTCCCGGCGCCAGCGGCAATCACGCTGCTCCTTGCAGTGCAGTTGCTTGTGCAGGAAGCGCTGCAGTAGCCAACGGAGCGTGTAAATGGTGGGGTGGGGGGCTCGTAGGACACAGGCGTTTCGGGGCGGGGGGGTTGGGGCCTACCAGAAGGATGAAGAGCGGAGGGCTAACCCGGGGGTTAAGAGAGAGGAAGAAGAGGGGGGGGGGGAGGGGGATGGGGATGGGGAGGGGGATGGGGAGGGGGAGGGGGAGGGGGATGACGCCGGCGGCGTCTTGCGCATTACGGATTGGATGCGCAACCGACTTGGCTCATCCCTGGCAGCAAAAGCTGCCAATTTTCCCCGGACAAGGGAGATCTCATCCACCACCACCTCACCCAGCTCCACAATGTCATCGTCGTTGACACCCCCTTCCTGTTTCACCTGCACCCCCCCCACCCATGCCCTGCAACTCCCTTTCAAGCACCTCCACCGCCTTCTGCGCCTCCCTTACCCGCCGGTTCCCCTCGAGAACCCTCTCGCCCGCGTGCCCCCCCCCCCCCCCGGTGATGTCCCCACGCCGCCGGCACTCCGCCAATTTCGCAGACCATTTTTTCACCCGGCGGCGGAGGCTTTCAACATTGCCCCTCGCCTCTTGCAGCTTCCCCAGAACCACGGCGTGCTCCCGAACCCCCCCCCCCCTCGTTACACATTGAGCTCCCAGTCGAGGGCTCGGGCAACTGGGGGCGATGCGCTTGGAGAGGCGCGACTGGCGCGGCCCCTTGTGGGGCAGGCCGTGGCGGCTCCAGTGGCCGGTGAGCGGGGGTTGCCCACGGAGGATGTTTGGGAGCGCCCTGAGGTGGGGGAGGGGCTGGCGAAGCCAGCGCAGAGCTGCTGCGTGGCTCGGAGCGCGTGGCCCCCTGTGCCCCCAGGGGGGCCTCTGGGGGGTGGTGCAGCCAGTGCTGCCCCCAGGGCCTCGGTCTCGGTCATCCCGTTCTGCAGACAAGGATGCCGGAGAGAGGCCAACCCTACCCAGACACCTTGTTCCGGCGACGTTCCAACAACCTGTTCCGGCGACGTTCTGGCGACGTTCCAGTGGCCGCTGGAACGTCACCAGAACGTCGCCGGAACACGTTGTTGGAACGTCGCCGGAACAGTGGAAAATAGGCACAGTTCCGCACGCGCACAGGGCGCACTGCGTGCACTACGGCCCCGTGGGGGGGGGGGGGGGGCATCCACTACAAAGATTCCTTGCCCCTTTATGGGCATGGGGCACGAACAATGATTGGGGGTTCTTGGGTTGTCCCCTTCCCCTCAACAACAAAGACCCCTAGCCCCTTTATGGGCATGGGGCACGAACAATCACTGGGGGTTCTTGGGTTTTCCCCTTCCCCTGAACAACAAAGATTCCTAGCCCCTTTATGGGCATGGGGCACGAATAATCACTGGGGGTTCTTGGGTTTTCCCCGTTCCCTGAACAACAAAGATTCCTAGCCCCTTTATGGGCATGGGGCACGAATAATCACTGGGGGTTCTTGGGTTTTCCCCTTCCCCTCAACAACAAAGATTCCTAGCCCCTTTATGGGCATGGGGCACGAATAATCACTGGGGGTTCTTGGGTTGTCCCCTTCCCCTCAACAACAAAGATTCCTAGCCCCTTTATGGGCATGGGGCACGAATAATCACTCGGGGTTCTTGGGTTTTCCCCTTCCCCTCAACAACAAATCATCAAATTCCTAAAGAGCAAAGAGCAAAAGGGACACAGGGGGGAGCGGGGGGAGCAGGGCAGGCAGGGACACACAAACCCAACGCACTGATTTCCACTGCGCGCAAAGCGCGCCAAAGCATACACCCAAGCCCAAACCCAAACCTAGGCCCAAACCAAAACCCGCACCCGAACCCACACCCAACCCCTAGCCCAAACCCAAGCCCAAACCCACACCCAAGCCCAGACCCACACCCAGGCCCAAGCCCAAACCCCCACCCAAGCCCAAACCCGCAAACCTGAATATTCTTGGTGGCCTTCAGAAGCGCCAACATCATTTGCATCATATCTGCGCTGACGGGCGCGGCCATGGATAGGAGCAGAAGAAAGAAGAGAGCCGAGGAACGGGGGTGGTGCAGAGGGGGTGGTCTCTAGTGCAGCCCTGGGAACACAAGGCACATGTCGAACAGCATCATGTTGGTGGAGATGAATGTGAAAGTACAAGAAAACCCATTGCAACACTTGCCGCAGGGCGTCGGCGTCCGAATCAATGGATGCCTGCGAGCGACCGCAGCTGGCGGTCCCAGTAGCCGTTTGCCGGCCACCGCCCCGGGCACTGTGTTCGTTGAAAGCCTGCTTCAGGAAGCGGTTAAGGCTTTCGACAATGTCATTGGAGAACATTGCCAATCCGAACGGCCAAATGTCGTCCAATACGCGATCCGCATCCTCCTCCAGGAACAGGAGGTAATGGGACGCGGACCTAGGAGCACAATGCTTCCGGAAGGCAGCTGCCGCTGCCCGGCATTGGGGACGCGTACCCACCTGATAGGTGTGGTACAGGTCCTTCAAAAGCTTCGCCATCCCCATCACAGCCCTATAGAGGGGCTCCTCCGGCCCAACCGACAGCAACAATGCAACATCGGGCCAAGCCGCAAACAGGCGCGACGTCTCCTCACCATCCGGGGAACAATCCTTGCCTAGGCGGCACCCAGTGCGATGCTCATGCAATACCGCCTGAATCGCCGCACGGGACACCTCATCGCCCCCGGCTAGCCGCTCTGCCGCCAACCGCTCAATGTTGGTCATTTGCAACCGGCCCATCGCCATGCAACTGTGCAGAATGCACATGACAACGCGGCACCGGGCAATGACCACCACTGGTTCCACGGAACAACCTGCGGCCTTCAGCGATGGTGTTCCCAACAAGAAGGACGTCCGCTGTGCGTGATCCGACTCGGTGGTCCGGACCACGTCTTTGCCCCGCCACACAGCGGCGTCGGAGTCCCAAATCCCCTCGTTGTATAGTGACCCCACTTGTGGGGCCCGTGTGATCCCGATAATGCGGCGCACCCACGGGGAATCACCACCGAGCCAGGCATCGGCCGCTTCCTCATGGGAATTGAAGACCACCCGGTGGGTGTCCACGACCTCCTGGATGGCCTAAGAAAAAAACATCAATTTTGTTGGAACCAGATTGTTCCGGTGGCGGTTCCAACGAAACACTTGAACGTCGCCGGAACGTCGCCGGAACAAGTTATCGGAACGTCGCCGGAACAACACGGTATGTGCGCGGCACACCTTAATGTTGTCTTCCCAAAGGGTTGCTAGGGTCGCCATCGCTTTGTCCCCGCAGATTGCGAGGCCGATGACCCACACGCAGGCGGGAATTCGTCCCCAAAGGCCCATGTTGGCGATGGACACAGACAATTGGGACCACTCCCCGCCTGCGCAGGGGTAGCCATCCCCCCTGACAATGAAAGTCAGGGGGAACGACCAATCGATCATGCGGCACAACGGGGGTTGGCTAGCAATGTAGCGCAGCCATGATGCCCACGGCCAACTGATGCCCGTGGCCTTGGGATCCGAAGTGCTCACCGCGGGGGCCAGCTCCAAGGGGGCCAGTAGATCTTGCCAGCGCTGCTGGAAAGCCCTCTCAGGGCAAATCGGACGGGCGAATGGAAGGCCCGTGGTCGCGGTGTACTTCAGCCCCCGGAGGGTGTACACTTCCGAGAGCGTGCGCCAAGCGGATTTGGGCGCACGCAGGTTGAGGATGAGCTCGCAACACTCATCCGGGGGGAGCACCCCGGAGGCGTACTTGGCGATTGCCCCCTGCTGTATCTCTCGTACACAGCTTGGTTGGGCCAAGCGCACGGCCACCGCAAATTGGCGGCGGGCGTGTGGAGAGGAGATGGCCCATTCCGCTATGAGCTCCCCAACAAGATCCCCGTCGCGGAGGCTAACAGCACTAGCCAAATGGACGAGGTGGGTGGTTAGTTGCGCAACGCGGGTTTGCGATCTAGGCATGATGAAGCTACAACAATGAACTACGAAGCGAAATTTGGCAATGCATACCTCTAGGGGAAGATGCCCGTAGACCCACCGAGCATTTAGGCAAGGAACAAATACCAAAATGGGACCCTAGGCATGGCCACAATGCACAAATCAAACGGGAGAATGGGGACGCCAACGTTGAAAAGTCATACAACGCTGCGTCTGAACTACAAGAAACAGCAGGCTTGCAAATGGATACGAAAAGTTCGAAATGTGTACACCTAGTGGAAGGTGGCACCAACGGCTCACAATATGTCAACATGGCCCCGATGGGAAAGACAAGCCTGGGACGCGTTATACATGCAAGAAAGAGACAAAAAACATCATTTACGAACCTGGAAACTCATGGTGATGGATCTGGTTATCTGGCCTGCGACACTTGTTCCAGTGGTGTTCCCAACGAGATTGTTCCGGCGGGAATTGTTCCCATTGGGAATATTCTAGTCGGGAACAACATTGGGTTTCAAACGCGTACCAAGGGTACACAGCATGCGGACTCATGTGGGGAGGCACATCTTGAGGGACGAGTGTGTTGCAGATGCCTGCGGCTTTTGTGGAAGCAAGGAATGCACCACAGAATTGCTCCGCAATGGCCAGGGTAAGCTTGTTTCCGTCATCTTGACAAATTGTCCCCTGGAGCCCACTAACGTTCGGTGGGGGGCGATGGCGAAGGCTTCTGCACGCAATCCGTGCACAAACCGGCCAATGCATTGCACCTTGTGTAAGTCCACCGTATGGTTGTACGGCATGCAAATGCACTTCGATGCAAAGCATCCCGATGTCGCTCCCCCGGGTAGCCTTTGTGCCCCACCCTCGGAGCGGGATGTTGTCCTTGCTTGGACCGCGCATGATGGATGCAAGAAGAAAAAAAACGGGAGACAATGCGCAACAGAACGAGGAGGTGGATGTGGCAATGGGCCCCCCTTCGGCGACCCCCCATGCCAATGTTCCCAACCCCCCTTCGTCTACCTCCTCCTCCTCCTCGTCCTCCTCGTCCTCCTCCTCCTCCTCCTCCTCCTCCTCCTCCTCCTCCTCCTCCTCCTCTTCCTCCTCCTCCACAGAGGCGTCATCAGGTGCAGAGCGCACACGCCCTTTGGAGAGTGTAGGACAGCGCAGGAAAGTGGAGTTGTCATGGACACGGCCCCGAAAGCGGCGGAATATAAATGTCTCTGATTCCGACTCATCGTCGGAGGGAGAGCTTTTTAAGTGAGTCGTGGGCGAAATGGAAAAAAAAGGGACGGAACGAGCTGTATTTGTGTATATGGCGAAGGAAAAAAAAACCTACTACTGTAGAGCAGTACTTGTGTGTACGGCGAAGGAAAAAAAAAACTTATTACCATAGAGCAGTACTTGTGTGTACAGCGAAGGAAAAAAAAACTAATCGGGTGCCTCGTAGGCCTGGGCAACCTGCCAGGCACCCAGCTGCTCTCCGGTGTGACGGGCCGTGTCGGAGAGAACAGCATATATATACGGCCCTCCCCAGGCAGGGGGTGTGGGCGCCTACAACCACCATTGCAATGGTGAGGAGGTAGAGTGGAGGCCTCCGTTGTTGTAGAGTAACCCCTTAGGCCACCGCGTCTCTGCCAAACTGAACTAGACCTCTGCTAACCCCCTCCCCTAGCCCCCCCCCCCCCCCCGCAACTAGCAGCGACTAGCAAGTCCCTTAGAAAAGCCCTCCTCTGCGGCTAGCCCCCCCCCCCCCCCAAACAGCCCCCCCCCCCCCCCCCCCCCCCCCCTAGGGGCCTTCGGCCCACTTCTACTGGGGGGGGGAGTCGCGTCTATAAGCGAGGAGACGGCCCACCCGTGCCTAGGTTCAAACCCTGGTGTCTGCAATTTTTTTGGCTGCGGTTTTTTGGTCTTTTTTATGTCTGCATATCTGCATGTTTGCATGTGCATGCACCACCAGGAAATAACAGTAACCATCCAGAGCCCACCCGGAATCCACAATGAACATCCACTAGGAAGCAGCAGCAAGGGGCCTCATACCAAATTTTTCCTTCATTTCTAAGGAGCAATACCAATTTTTTACCCCTTTAATTTTGGTCATCGGGAAAAAAAACCTCTTAAATTAAAGCCTCCTTTGGTATGGAATGAGACCCAGATGAGGAGCATCTTCTGCAGGGCGATGGGAAGTGTGTGGCAGGGTTCTCAGTAAGAATCACACCAATTCGGGGGTGTGCGTGGGGGGGGGGGTTGGCTACCCGTGACAACGTCGTGGGTAGGATGTCACACCTGGCTTTTTGAGGCTGACAGTGACAGTGACAGTCGTCACAGTCACAGTGACAGTCACTGGGACAGGTGCTGTCTCTGTGACTGTCACTGTGACTGCCACTGTCACAGGGACTGTGACTTTGACTGTCACAGTGACTGTGAATATTGACAGTCACAGTCACAGTCACAGTCACAGCGACAGTGACAATCACAGGGACGGTGACAGCGACGAGGACAGTGACAGTGATAGTGAGGGTGACAGTCACAGTGCACAGTCATGATGATGGTGACAGTCACAGTGATGGTGACAGTCACAGTCACAGTCACTGTCACACCCGTGGACCAGTGGACCCGCGTACCTGTGACACGTGATGCGTGACAGGTGGACCCCTAATACGCCCCCCAATACGCCCCCTAATACGCCCCCTAATAGGCCCCGCAATAGGCCCCACAATAAGCCCTACAAGAGGCGCCCTAATAGGCCCCCCGATAGGCCCCCCAATAGGCCCTCCGGGGACCAAAAGTTCCCCGAAAAGGTCACGATGATGGTGCAACGGGGCCTCCTGGGTACGTTGGAAAGACAGCCAAACTTGGAGGGAAAACCCCTGTGAAATCTATGAGCATTACCGGCTGAATTCTAAAGATTTGCAAAAATATTTAATTCCTGGCACAAGATGTTGTTGTCCGCAAAAAAAATGCAAAAAAATCACCTCGAAGAGAGGTTGTTAGATCAAGCGCAGGCGCGGGCGTCGTATACCCCCCTTTTTTGGGGTCATTCGCGTAGCATACCCCAAGGCATGATATTTGATGTCCAACCCCTTGTAAAATCATTATTTTGCCCAATAAGACCATCCCCCAATGGATTTTTTGATTCTGAGGCCTCTATCCCCTAAAACTGGATATCACTTTTTTGAGGGGTGGGGGTGGGGGGGGGGGTGTGGGGGGGGGTCAAAAGTTTTCGCTCAAAACCCAAGCTATGGGGAGGCATATTGCTAACACACAGCTGTTGGTCGAATGGTAACGCAGCCGACGCAAAGTTTTCTGTCGGCGGTTCGAATCCTGGTCAGCTGCCTTTTGGCGGCGGCGGCGGCGGCGGTGTGAAATTCAAGCTGCCGGGGTTCGAACCGCCGACCATGCAGGCTCGGGTGGGCTGCACTACCATTCAGCCACTGCTTCATCTGAGCTGAAAGGGTCTCCCCACTGCTTGGGGCCGCATCTGCCACTGACAAAAAAGCAATGTTTTGCCAAAAACATATGTTTTGCATTCCGGTTTAGGACTGTTTGTATTTATCTGTGTGTTTCTATCTGACTGACTGCTGGCCTGGCTCAGGGACTGATTGGCTGAGTGTCAACCTCTCTTCGAGGTGCACTGCCGAAGGCAATAGAATTTAATTATTGGCTTCACGCCTTACGCAAAAATGGGTTCCGCAAAAAAAATCGCAAAAATAAAATAATTTTTGCCCCTGCCCCCTTTTTGCAAGAATGCCAGAATCGCGGGAGAGTTTGCCCCACTGCTTGTTGTCCCCCTCTTCCGTGTCTCATGCCCCGTTCTGCACCTTGCTTTGCTTTCAGAGAATGAGGTATCCAGGATTGTCACAAGTGTTAAAATACCGTGCGACGCACGGTGGTGGAATTTTTTTTTTTTGGCTGCTGATGTGCCCCAAAGCAGATAAAGGGGCTAGTTTGGGCCGCGGTTATTTGAATGTGGTTGCTGATGTGCCCCAATGCAGATAAAGGGGCTAGTTCAGGAGGTGCATATTTGAATGTGGCTGTTGATGTGCCCCAAAGCAGATAAAGGGGCTAGTTCGGGACGTGCATATTTGAATGTGGCTGATGATGTGCCCCAAAGCAGATAAAGGGGCTAGTTCAGGATATCGGGTTGCCAGTCTTTTTGTGATTGCAATTTGTTTGTTGGTTGTTGGTACAAAGGAGTAAATCCGCGGGCCGAGGGCCTCTCCTGCAATCCCACAGTCCAAGGTACGCATGGTTTCTTGCAGTAGCAACAAAATGAATCCCAAAACACAAAAAAAAAACCGCACAATTTTTTTTGGGTCCAACACCCTACGCAACAATGGGTTCCGCAAAAAAAATCGCAAAAAATTTTTTTTGCCCATTTTTGCCCATTTTGGATGCTGCCGCAAAATTTTTGCTTATTATTAATTCAAAACACCCTACACAAAAATTAGGATTCCGCGAAACTTCAGAATCTGGCCGGTACTACAAAATGGACACATAAACACCTTTACACCTCTGTGGTACCAACCAATGGCGTATACATGGTTGCGCCAAAGGGGGTAAAACCCCCCCCCCCTTCTTTTTGGACTTTTTGGACTTTTTGGCCTTATGTGCATTCCGTTCCTGTACATCCGGCTAATATTGCATTTGCTGCGGGCGCCGTACCTGTACTCAGTAGGCAAAGGATACGTCCCGGGGGTTTACCATTACCCGCGCGCGGGTACGCGCCAAGGGGGCCCACTGTCCCCGGCGCTATTCTCCTTGGTAGTGTCCTTTGTCGTCTTCCCACTACAAGACCTCGATCCGGGGCTCACCATCATGATGTATGCGGATGACGTCATCATTTTTATGGACGGACGGGCAAACCCACAGTTGTTGGGGGAGGTGTGGAAGGTGGTGTCCTGTTTTGGGCTCTTTTCGGGGTTGAAGATAAAATTGAACAAAACGGCTGCAATCGTCCGCAATTGTGGAGGACAAGAATGGGCCAAATGTTTTGGGGAGATTGGCGTGGAAGTCAAAAATTTCGTCAAGTATCTCGGGGTACGCTTGGGGAATATTCGGCAACATCAAGATGACCAAGGATGGGGGTTAACGATAGAACAACCTTTGCACCAGCACTCCAAGAAGCTTTTCGGCGGGCACGGGTGGTGTCCACGCTGCATTTGTCGATGGATGAACGCGCCTTCATGTTAACATCGTGGATTTTGCCGGTAGTGGCATCGGTAGCCAAGGCATACTATGCCCCAAATCCGGTGATTCGGCAACTGAAGTTAGTCTACCGCGTGACCATGGGTACCAACAGTTGGGGTATCACTCTGCCAATTCTCTCGCGCCCACGGCCGCAAGGAGGACTAGCCGGAATTGTTCCTGATGCATCAGGGAGCAGCTCCATTTGTCAGCCTCTTGAAAGAACCCCATAAGTACCCCAACATGTCAGTGGAGACCTTTTATGCGTGGGCAACGTCAATTGGGTTTACCCCATCCAAAGACAACCTTCTGTACATCCAGCTGGGCATGGTTAGAACGGCGGGACTGACGTTCCTGGGATGGGCGGCGAAGGCGCATTCACATATCCAACGGGTGGCTCCACAAGTGGCCCCCCCAAAGAATCGGGACGGGCTACCGCTATGGCACTCAGTCTACTTCCGGAATGAGTACAAGTGCTCATACTACAACATGAAGATGATCCGACGGGGTGTAGTGACGTGGGGTCAATTTCAATCCCTTGATGATGCGAGGCTTATGAATGCACTGCCTCGAACTTGGAAGGAGGTGTACAACCATGGCTGGCGGCTCTTGAACAAAGTTCCATCGAGAGAGGGGTTTGATACCCCCACAGTCCATGTTCAAAACTGGACCAGAGCTTGGTTGCTACAATTCTATGCTTCACAACCCGGGGTACGCAACCCGCAATCCCCCGAGGTGTGGGAGCTATGGGCAAATGCGCAACTGCCACCCAGGGTGAAGGATTTCGCACAAAGGGTATTGTGGCACAAACTTACGGTACACAAAAGGGTCTACAAGAGGTCGGGCACGGACAAGTGCCCGATCTGTGCACAGAAGGAGTCAATTAAGCACGCCACGGTGGAATGCTCCATGTTTAAAGCGGCAGCAGCGGTCATACCACACTACTTTGGCCCGGTGGCAACCGGGGATGGGGAGTTTTCAGTCCGGGACATGATGGAATCCGACAATCAGGAATGGTTGTTGAGTACGGACCAAGGCCGGGCAATGTGGTCGGCAAGAAGTGCTCACTGGCGATACAGATATGAAGTCAAGGCGGGAGCATCACCAGTGTTCACGTCATACCTGACGACGTGGCTCCGCGAGCTGTGTGGATGGATCGAGTACTACTCAGGAGAACAGAAGAACCAGTGGAGGGGTTTCACACAATCGCTGGAGCAATTTCGAGATACCGGAGTGCAACCACGGCAAGGGGAAGTATGCACAAACACGGGGCTAAGTGCGTGGTGGCAAACACATACGGAATGTTTCACACAAGATCGGAATATGGGCACGCGCAACTGGCACGGGGAAGCAGAACCACACCCAAAGCGCCCGAGGCAGGCAGGCCCAGGGGTGCTGCAGGGTGTGCAGGATCTGATTGCTGAGCTGGTGGCGAAAGGATACAGAATTGTGTACACGGACGGGTCCTCCAAGACATTGGGCCACAAAGACATGCGCAGAGCGGGTGGTTTCGGGGTTTTCGCGCCAGAAGATGAGCAAGGACCTGAAATGCGTTTCTGCGGCTATACGTCCCGACGTGCCACAGACAAACAAATAACGGGGCAGAGCTTTGGGCGGCACTCGAAGCGCTACAAGGATTTTGGGTGCCCAAGCTGGCGATCCTCAATGACTCCCAGTACTTGCAGTTAGGAGCAACGGGCAGGGCACAGCATTGGCAGTCAAAGGGGTGGACGACATCGTCCGGCAAACTACAGGTTCACGTGCCTGTGTGGGAAATGCTACTCCATGAAATGGAGAAGCCAGGCAGGGACGTCAGATGGGAACATGTCCCAGCACATGTCAACGTGCAGGGGAATGAGGTGGCGAATGGACTGGCGATGGAAGGCATGTGCTCCAATCCACTGTGGTCCAAACAAGTGCCACGGGATTCGCCGGATTCAGAATCCATAGTGGGGCTAAGGGGAGGGCCGGGATCAGAATCTGAGGACACCAAAACACCGTGGGCGTCTTTGGGTTTGGTGCCCATGGACAGTGATGAAATGACAGGGGAAGCGTCCGGGGAGCCAGCACCTCACGGAACAGAGTCGTGCAGTTCGTGTAGTGAGGAGTCTCGGGTAGGGTTCATGCAGACGGAATGGGGGGGGGAGATGTCACAACAGACTGAGTCAGACCCCCAATCATTCAGTACGGATGTGAGTGACACAAGGCGACAGCGCAAGAGGCGGAAATTCAGGAAAAGGCCGCTAGCCAATGCAACCGTGTAGGGCACAGGGAACTGACCCAGACCTAGACTGTTGAGACTATGAGTCCGAGCGACCCTGAAATGCAAAATGAGCCCCGCGTCTTGACTCCGGTATCTCTGCAGCATCACTTTACTGCAAATGTTTGTGTGCACTCTCAAACCTCGCGTCTTGTCGCGGAGGAAACTGTTGATGTGAGCCCCGCGTTCTGTCGCGGAACACGGCAGCGACTCATTCCAGCAACAGCTTGTGTGCCAATCCAAACTCCGCGTCTTGTCGCGGAGGAACTCGCTGGCGTGATGCCGCCACAAAGGTCATGGGAGACACAGGAGAGGTGGTGGAAGCCGCAGTACCGACACGGCCCATACACGCAAGTCAGCCCGTCTCCAAAGAAAATCAAGCCGCAGCAGGCACGACAACGTTTCAAAGTACAAGCATTGAGTCGGCTGGACACCATAGCGGAGGAGGGGGTGAGGATTATCAACTCGGAGCTGGAAACTATGGTCTGGGCAATCTGGCTTCGACTGGATCAACCTCACAGCACGAGGATGCACTGTGAAATTGTGGACAACCACGGGGAGCCGTTGCTGATGAGCAATGAGGAGCTCTACTCGGTGATGGTCCAAATCAACTGGACCCTGAAGACTCGGGCCCTTACGAATATGCAAATTGAGTGGCGGCCCAAGAGTGCGGGCAAGTGGCACCCGTTTCAATGGGAGGCGATCCTACATTGTCCAACGGCAGAGGGCCACAGGGTGGTGCCATCCTCAGTGAGTAGGAATGGTGACTGCCTGCACGTGTAGTTGACGGGTCGAGCTGACCTGATGAGGCTGTTTCAGAAAACACTCTTCAGGCAGGCAAACCCGGTCACAGGGGACACTGTACGGTTCCTCTGCACGCTGCTGAGCACGCCGCCGTGCGAACGGCGGTACGCCTGAGTTGCACGGGCAAGCAGAGGGGGGGGTTAAGGCGAGGCAGAGACAAAGGGAAGAGAGGGACAGAGAGAAACCTGTGGGGAGGGCGAAGAGGAAGAGAAACCCCCTTGGGAGGGCGAAGAGTAAGACATACCCCCTTGGGAGGGCGAAGAGAAAGAAGCACACAAAGAGAGAGAGACCCACAGAGCGAGAGGTTTGAGACTAACCGGCGCTGTGGGAGGGTGGTGGGAGCCAGCTGACCCAGACAGCTTAAGAACTTTCGATAGCCACCTGGAGTGGCGAATGCAAGGCAACATTCGGCACTGATCTGGTTTGCGCTGCAATGCAGCAAGGCAAAACATTGAACTGAGTGTGGTGATGACCATGCGCCTGTGACACGGGGGCGTATGCGAGCCCAGTATCCGTTGCCTCATGGCCCTCTTTTTGGATGTGGCCAATCTTAGGCCAAACCTCAAGGCGCCATATCTCGCAGAAACGCCCCCCAACCCCTCCTGCATGGAACCAAGGGCGTGCATTTTTGAAGCAGTGTATTCTTGGTCATGCATTTGTGTTGTGCTTTCAGCGGTTTGCATCCCAGAATGACTTTGCCAATGAGAGATTCCGGAGGCATTTCTGTGAGGCATCTGCCATGCTCTTGCAAACACACAGATGGATCAATGGAAAGAGAAATGGACACCAAACTGTCTTCAGACTGACTGGCACTCAATTGGTTTGCTGTTCTGTTCCTTTTTTGTTGTTTGCCCAATGAGGCTGTGTCAGCCAGTCAAATGGTTCTAGGTGTTGCTCATCCTCTCGGGGACAGTCCTTCACCATACATGAAAATTGGCATGCAGGGCACACAAGCATGTGGGACACATTCCAGTAAATGATCTCCCTTTTCAGTTTTCAGTTTCTGGAGAGGGGCATCTTGGGTTGAAAGGTAGGAATCTGCGTGCAGATGGATCACCTGCAACATGACAGGTGCTCGGCAAGGCCCTAGCTCTGGATCACTATGTTTAGCATTGCATGCATGCACCCACTGTGTCCACACCTTCGGATGCCTACAGGCGTGGCAGTTCCTGCTGCATCTTCTGGTTTCAGATTTAGCTCGCCCTACCTACGTGCCACGTCCGCTACCACACTGAGCTGCGGGACAATCGTAGCACTAGATTGCTCTGATTCCTGATTCTGAGAACTCTCTCGAGTACCGTCTGGTATGAGGGCTTGCCAGCTTGCCAAGGTCTGAACCAAAAAAAAAACTAAATTGCATGCATGCACCCACTGTGTCCGTTTCCCGGTAATGCTTTGTCAGTACCTGCATCACACAAAATGCCTGCTGACACGTCGGCTCTGGAAGCGAGGGTGAAGCAGCTTGAGGCGCAGGTGAAGGACCAAGAACTCATGGAGGGGCTGTTGCGGGGTCAAGTGAAGGAGCTGGAAGTGGCCCGTGCTGGTGACCAAGAAGAGAAAAAGGAGTTGCAAAGGAAGTGCAGTCTCTCTGCTGTCAAGGCTGCTGCCCCAGCTGATGAGGCCACTGTGCTACTCGGCACTTTGCAGGGTCAATTGAAGAGTGAGGAGGAGCGAGAGGAGACACTGGAGGATAAGATCCGGCGACTCCACAATGAAGTGATCGAAGCCAAAGAAGCCGCAGTTGAAGTTGAAATGGAGAACGAGGAGTTGAAGCAGAGAATCAAAGAACTGGAGGAAGGACCTGGTCCTAAGGTTGTGAATTGTGCTGTGCGTGCGTCATACATTCAGTGGTGCGCGTTGGGTTGTGCATTGTATGGTACATGCGGAGTTGTTGGATTTCGCACTGCACTGTGCTTTGCAGCATTCATGAGAATATTTTTTGAAAATATTCTTGAGGATTGCGTTGGGCATTGTGGTGTGCATTGAGCCATGCATTGCGTTTTGCACGAGTTTGTGCATCAGAATTTATTGGTGTGCATCACAATGTCACAAATCTGCATTGAGACATGCAGTGATGTATGCAATGTTAGATTGTGCACGGGTTTGTGTCCTGGATTTTTTTTCTGTGTGGGGACAGTCATTGTAAAATGTGCATTAGGGTGTGCATTAGAATTTGCATCGTACGGTTTTGGGGCAGAACGCTGGGCACGAGTGCATGGTTTGTGCACAATGTGAACATTAAAGTGCGGCCGACCCGAAGCAGGCATTGGTTTCAAAGGTTTTGGGCCATGCACCCTAGTGCAAGCTTTTTCAACCTCGTTTTGGACTGCTGGAGCCAATGTTCCCACCTATGAGAACACCTTACACCATCTTGTTGCTGGTCTCTGCTGTGGAGAGCCTGCTACAGCAGCCGTTATGCAGCCAAGCTGCCAGTCTCTCGTCTAGAAACCCCAACACAGCAGTGGTTCTGGGCCCTGAAGCCATGTCATTCTTTTCGCTTACCCTGATACGGCAGGAGCCGTGCAGCCAGATACAGATGCAGATGCAGATGAGGAGCACCCTTGCAGCAGCAATGCAGTGGTGCAACAGTAATATCTGACGCTCGTTTGGACCCTTACAAACACATGTTTGGCCAGTGGCGATTAAGGCAGATAATGCAATTTGCATTCTAAAGCACTGTGTCTTTGTGTTTTGTTTGTGCTTGTTGGTGTGGCTCTTTGCATGCTAGGGTACAGTCCACGTGGTCAAAAGTAGGTGACGAACTATATTCTCCAAAAGTGGTCGGGGACCATCCACAGTGGTTGAAACGGCATTTAAGGCCTTGGCCAACCACTTTTCACTTGTATGTGTCCCCAGAATGCCTAGGTCCGAGTTGGAGCCCATGTGGAGCCCCCCTGGGTCACATACCCCTGGGTTGAGCCGGGCAGGCCCTGTACCATAACACATCCTTGGCTCTAGCCTGATTGGATCCCTACCCAGTGAGACATCCCAGGCTGTAGCCCTGATAGGAGCCCTAGGCAATGTTGAGAGGCCCACCCGATCACACATCCCTGGGTGGAGCCTGCCCAGAGGCCCATCCAATCACATCTGCTGAGCCAGAACCTGTCTGAAGCCCTACCCAATCACACCTCCCTGTATGAAGCCACCCCTGAAATCTGCAACATGCAACTTCCCCCAATAGCTCAATCCTGATACTCATTTCTGGCTGGGGAGTACACAAAAATTGTGCATTGGAAACGCTGCACTGAACTACGATGCGTTGCATTTCACGCTGCACTGTAAAGTTGATTGTGGTCAGGATGGTTGCTTGCATCGTGCCTTGCATCTTGCCTTTGGTTGTAGGAGGTGGAAGAGAAGCTGGCAGCAGCCAAGGCGAAGATTGAGGAGTTGGAAGCCAAGGCCAAGGCCCCATCCGTTTCATCGCTGCCTTCGGCCACAAGTTACGCTGCAAACACTTTTGCTGCCAGTCCATTTGCGGCGCGCACCTTGGGCGCAACCACTTTTGGCACCCCGACTGCGGGTTTGACAGCAGCCACTCCTGCAGCATATGCTACCCCTACGGCCCAATTGTCCACAGCCTATGGTTCCTCTGCTGCATACACACCCACTGCATATGCATATTCTGGTGCAACCTCTGCTTATGCCTCCATGTATTCAACAGCAGGGTATTCGTCAGCCACTGGGTATACATCAGCCGCAGCTTACCCATCAGCATCGGCATACACAACACCAGCAATGGGCTACACACCGTCCACAAGCTGGTTTTCAAGCCAGGCATTTTACTAAAGGTATATATGTATCCATAGGTATATATGTGCCACTGTTCTGCCGGGCCTAACATCCGGACCCTTCGCCGAATGCAAGGGGCCGATGGTATCAAAGGTCAGGTGTTGTACTATTTGGGGTTGATACCTCAAACAGTGAAGGTGTCGCAGGAAGCTCAACGATACGAACTAAAGATTACATTACTGACTCTAACCAGTCAAAAGGAAAGAGGTGAATGGAGTCACTCAGCATTTGTCTCTTGACCTGCTTACGTGGCATGTCGTGCAAGTGGTATGTCTGCAAGTCTGTGCGTGGCGCAGGAACGGGACCTCCTTCCACAAGTATACTGGCTGGGCTGATTGAGGAAAGTCCGCTGTGCGAACCCGGCGGTGGTTGATATCAAACTGACGGTAGTTGGCGCGAACACCAACGGTGGTTCGCGCCTAATCGACGGCCGTGACTGGTTGGAAGGTGTGGCCCATGGTGGTTGGCCCCTGACAAGTGCTGGCTTGGAGGCACAGGGCAGTGGGCAGCCACACTGTTACCAGCCGTTTTCATTTATGGCAGTCAGGGATTGCTCTGTCAACGTTATGCGGAGGTTGGAAATTCATGGGGAAGGAGCCTGGGAGGTGCATGGGGAACCAGCAGGTGCCAGGGGCCAGGTTAACTGTGTGTACTCGTTTCAGCTTTGCGCCAAACCCTGCCGAGAGTACCCACTATCCGCCCAACCCTTCTGAGCAGAACAAAGTTGCCGTATTTGGGGACATTTCTGCGTGCACAGTGCAGTCGTATTGTCTTGCTGCATATTCAGAGTTCTTTGTGGCGTGCCTTTTGGCAGGTTGGGCGAGGGCATACTGCATGGCAGCGCCGGTACCAAAACAGTCTGCTCCACCATTGCTACTGCTGCCAGCAAAGCAGAAATGCAATCAGCCCCTGGCGTCACGTTTGTTGAACGTGCTGGTACTGTTAAGAGCTGCAGACCACAACGGAGGTTGGAACGCAACCAATCCAGATGCGCTTCATCAGAACAATGGTCTTTGATGGCGAGGGGAAAATAGGGCAGCAGCCACATTGCTATGTCTTTTCCTTTGCGGTCAGGGTGTCGGCCTCCTTTGGGCTCAGGTGTTTTAGACATCATTTGATTGTTGGTGGCCCGGGATCAGGATGCCCTTGCTGTAACTTTTACTTCAACAGACCCCCACCCCCCTCCCCTTCCCCTCTGCCAAGTCAGCCATAAGGATGGGTTTTTGGATTCTTTGTAGTGGCCTCGAGATGTTTTGCCCTGTGCCTTCAATACGTATTGAAGGGTGTCAGTTACTGCTCCACATCTATTCTGTGTGACTTGTCTTGCAAATGTCCACGTCCGGGAGCCTGTTGGCCGCACGCCCCGCACAAAACATGAGGATGCAATCAAGATGGGAAATAGAAGTGTAGAGTGACATGCAAGACGTATGTTCCACTCTTGGTTTGAATGCCCCAATTGGAACAACGCACGATTTTCTGTCATTCGCGCAAGAAAGAGTGTTGCTAAACTGCCAATTGTGTTGCTTGCCACATGAATGTGCGGCAATGCACACAATGATGTAGGTATGGTGGGTAGCACAGCTGCCACGCACACAGAGCCTTTAGGTTTTTCCGTCTTTGATACCCCCCCCCCCCCCGCCAAGAAATGCGCCCACTACACTTCATTCTCACTCGTTTTTCACCCATTCTTGCCCGTTCTGGGTGGAGATAGTGTCAAGCATTGACATCACACTCAAGTAGCAACCAGTTTGGATCCCACATCTGTGTTATGGCCCTTTGTACCCTTGTCCTGTTGCTTGGCATGCAAATCCAGCACCAGTGTCATGCCCCAACATTCTGCTACCACACAGCAAGCATCAAAAAGGGATGGGCAAGGCAAATCACAGAAAATTGAGGAGTTTGTGCACAGCACCTACACTGCATGCTCTTTTTCAAGCAGAGAAAGGTAAGAAAATCTCAGAATCTTGTGAAGATTCTTGTGCTTCCATGAACTAGTGCACCCTGAAAATGGTAGGGAACCCCAGAATGGACCAAACACATATGCCCCCTTGCTGACTGCTAGGCAGCCTTTTGGCAATGTTTCTGGCGCTTTCGGACAGCACTACGCTGTCCTCTCCAGAGCAAGATTGCCCACCACTCGACATCATACCCTAGATACCATTTGTAGATAAATTGCAGGACCCCACATCGGTACCCAGTCCACAAATTCGTGTCGGCAACGGAGTTAGCCACTTGGGTCGGGATAGGTCCATGGTGTTGCGCTGTGGATGGGTCGAGTCCTTGAGATTTGGGTGTCTAGAAGACAGCCCAACTGGCGTATGCCACAATCCCTCAAAGCCTTGGTCGCTCCATGCACATAAAGCCCCCAAAGTGGGGGGAAAACCTGCCTGCATCATCCCTGTGTTTGCCAATTGTACCACCCCAAGTGACATAGTACTCCATCCCTGTGGCTATCCGTTCCCTGCAATGGTAAGAGCATACTGCACCGTGGCCGGTGCAGTCGACCCGTGCAACCCATTGGCCCTAGGCCTTGCCGAGACCCACTAGCACACCACGTGGGCCCGGGCATTGCGCTCATTTGTGCTGAGATACGCAGTGGTCAATGCAATGGCCTCTTGTAAGTCCTTCGGTCTCACAAAACAATCCGTATCTGTATGGCAGTCTGTGATACTGCATGAGTGAGTGACAGACAACAGGTGAGTCTCAAATATACGTCCCGCCACTAATGGTGGTATGCGACCCAGGAATCGCACGGGATAACATATGTTGCACTTACACTGTCATTACTGATCCGGCCCGTCTGGCCGAGCACTTACGATGAACTTGTGAGTCTGAGTCAAAAAAAAACAACAATCCGTATCTGTATGGGATTTTCACAAATAAGTGACACATGACTTGAAGTGATGCATGACTTGGTTGGTCCTGCAGAAAGGGGTGATGACGTAACAATCCATGTGCCAATGCATCACGGCAAGCAAATCACATGTCACTATCATAACACCGACAGGGCACACCATTTGTGTTCAGGTTGCAGGGTGGCCCTGCATGTACACTGCCTTGCTCCGTACCACATGAACATGGGGTAAGGGTTGTGCAACAATATGGGTTTTCATTGAAAATACACCAAAAATTGTGCAAGTGTGCACAAATCATTCAAATGATTCTTTAGCGGCCGTTCACGAAAGGTACAAAGGAGGCATTGCTGTGGGGGATTTCAAAACAGTGCCATTGGCCGTAGGGTCGCAAAAACAAGCGTGAAGTTTCAAGATGGCGCGCATTTACAAAGTGAGGTGGTCTGGCATGTTACAAACCAATTACAACGTCCAGGATAGCACTTTTGCCACTGCCTGCACGTGAACCCAACAACACCTGAAGCTGAATAATGATATTGAGCATGTGTTGCTGCGGATGCCTTCCCAATCATAGTGCTTGATAGGTGAGCAAGGCACAAACGTGTTGAGCAAGAACCCCAAACAAACGTGTGATCCTATCCACTGTAGTGCTAGAGCAGAGTATGCAATAGCTTCGTGATTATCAACCTGAATGATGTGGTGAGCTTCATGGCCTTGGCCATCCCCCCCGCTTCCTGCAATATCAAATCTTGTCCCCTTCCCAATGTGCGTCCCTATGCAAATTTTTTTCTTACAATAGTTTGACATTGTACCCATCACTGTCACTGACTGTCATGGGTCCAAATGGTATGAGAAGGACGTTACTTCACATGCACAACACACCCTTGAACTGCAGAATTGACAGGTCATTTTACTACGCATTCGGGACCCCTGCCTGCAATCAGCTTCAGTACTGCCTTACTTTGTCCCTCTCTTTAATTTTATCCATTTGAAAATCGAAAAGATTGGGGGAGAGTTGAACAACAACAAGGATTTGTGGCATATCCTACTTGGAGGTCATGGAAACATTGAATCGGTATCGGTACGCGTCCAAATCACAGCTGCTTGTCCAAGACACTTGTGTCTTTCAAACTCCATATATTGCGCTCATGTGCTAGACCTTCGTGGTAAGAAGGCAATTTTCTCGACCCCACCCATGCTCTGCTCTAATCGTGTGAGACACCCATTGAAGTTTTCCGTATGCTCCGATTGAACTGCCTAGCGCATGCACAAGTGAACGCTGATGCGTTACCAAAGAATAAAGCACTTGTTTGGCCGTTATTTATTCTTCTGAGTACTGCTCACTGCATCACAGCCTGGCATTGTGCACTGCATCCTACAGACATGGACCGTGCAGGGAGCGGCAGTTTTCTGCTCTCCCCTGCAAGTGCAAAGTCCAAGCCTCTACGCCATTTGGGTTCTGTGCATATTGACTGTGAGACCACATCACTGGGAAGCCCCCGCTGGGATTCAGAGGATGACGCTGACATTCCTGTCCACAGTCCGAACACTGTCCACAGTCCTAATATCAAAAGGTGCTGCTACCTGGAGCCCATGTCGGAGCTCTTGCGTAACCCAACCACTTACCCTCCTTCTTTCTCACCCATCTCCCCGTCCCCATGTCCATCAGAGGGTCAGTTGCGCCCCACCCCAGCCGCCCTGTGTCATCACCCCCCATCTAGTTCCCTTTGGGGGGGGGGTGCCATAAAGGCTGAAAGAGTATGCCGGTTGGTGCTTCCGGGTGTACCCACGGGTTCGCCTTTTGAGCAGGGAATCCTCCACTCGTGGATGGATAGGTGGGTTGGTTGCCCACCTGTTGGCTTAGGGGCAAGGAGGGTGGGTTCAAAAAACTGCGAGAGATGGGCAGCCTGCTAGGCACCTAACAGGCGGGGAAGACTTATTTTTTCTGCGTGAGAGCGAGACACTTGTCCCTCTGCTCACAAGTGCTGCTTCTGCTGCCCCTCCCATGCCAGCGCCAGCATGCTCCACACAAAGTCTTTCCCAAGACGGTTAAGATTGGAGGGTGCTCCTCACCACCGACGGGGAAACGCCCGCACAGTGTGCAATGGGTGTTTCTCCTATCCCTGCGGTGGGGGGACCTTGGTGACCACCGAACAATAGGTAGGCAGGCAAACCTTCAAGGTGGGGATTTAGGTGTACTAGGGGACACAGTTGCTGCCAAGCCTCCTGAAAGAAAGGCCAAACCACCTCCAGAGGGTCCCAATCAGATTCTGGTGCATTTTGGTGCGGAGTGGTGAGCATGTTCAGGAATTCAATGCCAAGTGGTCCAGGTCCAAACAAATCAAAACTGAGCCCTTGTACCAAATGAAGCATCTTCCTTGTCACGGGCCATGAAACCCAGGGCATGCGGTTTTGAGTACTCTTTGCCATGCATTTGTGTGGTGCCTTCATGATGTGTGTTGCCTCATTTTCCATATGTACCACTTTACGCGTGTAGTGATGGTATTGTGCTGGGGAGGGGGCACAGGAGACTGTCATTCAAGACATTCCTTAATGACGCCTTCATTCCGCCTCCTTTTGCTTGAGGAACGAGTTCATGCAACCATCCGACCCCTCTACCCCTATGTCACCGTGCTGAGTGTTGGGGACCCCTGAGACGGTTGGTGCTAATGTAGCCACTTTGCCCACATGTGGCCCCCCAAGACGGTCGGGGTCAGGCAGCTATTTCTAATTTTGTCCCTACGCCATGCGTTGGGGATCCCCAAGACCTTAGGGGTTATGTAGCCACTTTGCCCACATGTGGACCCCCGAGATGGCAGGGGTGATGTAGCATATTTGCAGACATGTTGGCCCCAAGAGGGAGCGTTAGTGCGCAGGGCGCCCGCACGGCAACTTTTTGGGCTATTTTCGATTCCTTCCCCTGTTTTTTGGCGTGGATTCTGCCTGTCGGGTGGGTGAGTGGGTGGGCTTTGGGTTTGCCTAGGCTATGTAGCCATATTAATTTCTCCCCACCATGGGGACCCCAAGAAGCCAGGGGTGATGTAGCCATATTGACCTCTCCCCACTGTGGGGACCCTGAGAAGGTAGGGGTGATGTCGCCATATTGATCTCTCCCCACCATGGGGACCCCGAGAAGCCAGGAAGCCAGGGGTGATGTCGCCATATTGATCTCTCCCCACCATGGGGACCCCGAGAAGGCAAGGGTGATGTCGCCATTCTGCCCACACGTGGGTCCCCGAGAAGACAGGCTGATTTTGTCCCTGCGCCGAGCCTTGGGGACCCCCGAGATGGCACGGGTGATGTAGCCATTTTTCCCACATGTGGGACCCTAAGACGGCAGGGTGAAGTAGCCATTTCTGATTTTGTCCCTGTGTCGAGCCTTGGGGACCCCCGAGACAGAGACAAACATGGGTGATGTTGCCATTTTTCCCACATGTGGGACCCCGAGACAGCAGGGTGAAGTAGCCATTTCTGATTTTGTCCCTGCACTAAGCATTGGCCGGGTCGTTCCGATTTTCCCATGAACGTGGACACCCCCTATCTCCAAGACTCGGCACAAGCAGCAAGTGCTGCCACTAGCAGTAGCAGCAGTAGCATCAGTGCACAACCTCTGCCTCTATACCAACGTTATATTTTCTGGTCCTTCAGTATGATGTGCAATGCATTTGTGCTTGGAAAACCATGCAATGGGACACAATTAAACAACGTCAATGTTAGGGCTTGTTGAAATTGCCCGTCAAAGTACAAGTTTTAGGGTCACACACACCCTAGACAATGCAATGGTAGACTATCAAACACCATCAATCTCAAGAGCTAGTGAATCACCTCGAAGAGAGGTTGTTAGATCAAGCGCAGGCGCGGACCTGTACAACCCCCCTTTTGGGGGGTCGTTCGCGTAGCATCGCCGAAGGCATGGTATTGGATGTCTAAACCCTTGTGAAATCATTATTTTGCCTGACAAAAGGATCTCCCAATGGAATTTTTGATTTTGAGGCCTCTATCCCCCTAAAACTGAACGTCACATTTTGGGGTCGGGGGGGTGGGGGGGTCAGAAGTTTGTGCTTAGAAGGATTTGAACTAGGGTTGTGTGATAACCCGCACCGGCGATCGCCGGCCGGGATTCAAACCCACGACATCGAGGCGAAAAGCGAGTGTTCTACGACTTGATCGCTGGTTGCTCTGGTGTAAATGCGGTTCCCCACTGTTTGTAGATGTAGTCCACAACTGAAAAAACGATTGCCTGCTTGCCTGACCGACTGATTGACTAACTGCTTGCTTGACTGACTGACTAATTGGCTGATTGCCAGCCTCTCTTCGAGGTGCCTTGCCGAAGGCAATAGAATTTGCTAGTAAACGTGTGGGCTTTTGGGGCCACATAAACCCTAGATAATGCTGTGGGACACAATCAAGCACCTTCTATCTCAATGGTTGGTGAATTTGCTATTCAAAGTGTGGGTTTTGGGAGCCATCCAAAGTTGAGACGATGTAGTGGGACACCATCAAACATCTTCAATGTCAATGCTTGTTGAATTTGCTGTTGAAGGTACAAGTTTTTGGGGCTACACAGACCCTAGACACTGCAGTTGGACAGAATCAAACACCTTCAATGCCAATGCCTTTTGATTTTGCATTGGGCACTGCACCAATAGAGGTGTGAAAACGCCACAGATGGTTACAAGGCCTTGGCAACCCCATTTCCTCGTTGTGGTTGAGCCGATGAGTGACGCCTTTAGCCCTCGCTCTGCCCCTCACCCCCCATAGCCCACAAACGACCATCCCCGCACGCACACAATCAGTGGCTGCGCATGGCCTACCAAGGAGTGGAGGAGATGTACCTGGTCTCCTTCCGCAAGGTCTCTCGAAATTTTTTTGGGGAGTATGACCGTAAAATGCGGGACTAGTGCCACCACAGCTACACCCAAGCAGGTAGCAAGAAATAGTCCCTCTTCTCCTGCGCGGCCTCCACAAGTGTCCGGCGACACTTAGAGGACCAAGCGGTGTGGTTGGAGACTCTCAGACCACTGGTTGACGGATGCCTGGTCCCAGAAGGAGCACCACCTAGCCGCGGAGTCCGACATCGTCCACCGCCTCCTCCTAAAATGCAAACATGTCCCCTCGCCTGGGGGCATGCGTGGCAAACACCCATGCCCCAATCCCCAGGGGGACACTTGTGCACTGCAACTCACAGGGTCCCCAGTGCGACAGACTCTTCACTTCACTGACGGCATCCAGCCCAGTGGGTCTCCCATCCAATGGGACGATGCTGGACTGGATAGTTAGCCCAACTCTACCGCATGAGGATGTGTGCTTTTCGGCGCTCCTCGCAGAAACCAAGCCCCTGCCCCGTACCCTACACGAAGTCTCCCCCCGTGTCCTACTCCCCTGATCTGAATTTGGTGGGCTTGACAAAGCCGTGGCAGCCTACACCACTACATAACGTGTGCAGTAGCTACGAATTGCCCCCCCCCCCCCCCACAGCATCCCCAACATGGAGACATGCCTCTCTGCATGAAGCTGTAGGTTATCCAATTCATGTTGTACATATTCTCTTGGCCTGAGTGCCCAAGCACACCGTAGGCCGGATGGCCTGAACTCTAGTATTAGCAACAAAAAAAAGCATTGGGCACTGCACCAATAGAGATGTGAAAACGCCACTGATGGTTACAAGGCCTTGGCAACCCCATTTCCTCGTTGTGGTTGAGCCGATGAGTGACACCTTTAGCCCTCCCTCTGCCCCTCACCCCCCATAGCCCACAAACGACCCCCCCCCCCCCAACCTAGCTGCACTCCCTAGACCTCGGGGGAGCCTTAAGCGCAGTGCGCGCGCAGTGCAACTATTTGCCGTCTGGCCGTACTAGAGACCCATACTTTGAGATACTAGGGGCCCCTAGGGGCATCATGGTGACCCCTAGCGGAGGTTTTGACTTCTGATTTTGTCCCCCTTTGTTTGGGGATCCCCGAGAATGCAAGGGTGACGTAGCATTTCCGCCCTCTTTTGGGCCCCAACCTTCCGGTGCTACGGTAGACGGTGGACGTTGGCCGAGCGGCAAAAGGAGTACAATGATGTTCATGGTTTCTATAGGGCACGTATTGAGCACTTGTTTGCACGCATGTGGCACTGGGGCATCGTAATGAACATATGGAGGGGATCCGGTACGGAGTTGCATGAGTACGTGCATGTACTCTTGCATTTGCAGCAATTTTTGATTCGAAGACAGGTACGGTACCGTCCATATGGTCCGTGGGAACACGTACCTGCACATGTATGGACCGCACCTACACAGGAGGACAATGATGATGAGGATGTTGTGGGTGATGATGGTAATGTTTGTGCCCTTTGTTGCACCAAGTCTGACCCTAAAAAGATGTCTATGTGTGACAAGTGTGTTGAGCTGGGGCAGTTTGGGTCACCTAATTCTAAGGGCGTTTCCAAGGGGTGTGCTTGGGGGCTCTTCGGGGGGAACATAGTCTAAAAGTAGCGTGCCGTGCGCGTGCAGTGTGCGCACAGTGCGCGTGCAGTGCAAAGATTCCCCCCTCCATTGACCACCATGGCAATAATGGCTCCCACCACCGCTGCCATGGAGGTCTGTGTCTGGGCCCCTGTAGGTGACGTCTTCATTTGGTTTTTTTTTCACTTGAGGAAACTCCTGCCGTTGGTGGGGGGGGGGGGGGGCTACTGTTGCACGCAGGTGGTGGGGATGAGAGAGGGGGTAGGTCATTCGTCCTTTGTGTCCATAAGTTTGTTTGATTCTTTTCCTTTATTCAGTTGGTCAAGGAAGTGAAGTGTTTGAAGACCGTACAAATGTTGGGTGGGTGGCTGAAGTTGTTTGCACTGTACCTGGTTAAATGGGAAGACCTACACCCTCCTCACCCTCTCACTGGAGGCAGACAAACAGGGCAGCGCTATTGGCAGAGATAGCTGTCAGCGAATTGGATGCTATTGGATGTCACCTGTAGTAGCGACCACTGTGATACCGATGAGTGTGTGTCTTGTTTTGAGAGAAAAGGACGATTGGATGTAGAATCAGAGGTCTCATTGGTGTTAAGTGGGGTTTCCACATACCACCAGGGTTGTCCAGAATCTCAGGTTTGTTTGTGGAATGGGAATCCACGTGCTTTGGGATTGAGATGCCCTGTTGTATATGGGCGACACCCTTTCGATGCTCGTCCCCGTGCTACCCCCCCCCCCCCCCCCCTTGTCGTTCCCCACCCCTTGTCGTTCCCCGGGGGGGGGGGGGGGCGTCACTTGGTCAACCCAAAATTTTTCGTTGCGGCTCATTGTGTTGTTGTGTGGGTGACTGTGTTGTGGGGCACTGCCACTTGTATCCCTTGCACTCATGGCAGGACATTTGCTCACTTTCGCTGAAATGAAACTTGATAGCACAACCATGTTTCCCCCTGGGACAAGTGTGATGTTCATCTGCTCCACGAGGGAACCTGTTTTGGCGCAGGTCGTTGGACATTCGGCCTCTCACTGCCACGTGCTCCCTCTCCGCCCCGCGTGTACGGTGGTGGTGCGGTCCCCCAGGCGGGGGTGGGGGACCGTCACTTGGTGACCGTCCCCCAGGGGGTGGTGGGGGACCGTCTTCCCTGGGGTGGGGAACGACAAGGGGGGGGGGTACTTTTTGTTTTTCGATTTCTCACTTACTCGCTGCAATTGCACACCAATACGCTTGGCAGGTCTCACTCCAAGTTCATGCATCACAGGTGGCTTGCCCTAACTGCATGTCAGGCCCGTTCACACATGTACACAAACGCATGCACACGCGTCTGCGCGTGGCATAAAGAACGTTGCGCACGCAGGCGCGACACTGGCCATGCAAGTCATGGTTCTTTGGACCCCTCCCTCATGCAATCATGGGCTTGGACCCGGGCGTGCTTGCAAGCGGCACTACAGTGGACTGCGCATCGTTCGTGACTGCAGGTGTCCCTGCTCTGTGAGGAGGGACTACAGCAACCCCCCAGAGTCCAAAGTAAACCACTTTTTGATCCTCCAAGGAACATCCAACCCACTATTAGTGCAATCCCTGTCCCCACGCCCTTCCCGGTCCAATGCTCAGGTGCACTACCATGCAATGCCGCATGTGTTTTGTCTGCAGTGCTACCTACACGGGACCACCAACTTTTGTAAGAGAGCGTAGCTGGGGGTCCTTGGAAGGAGAGTCAGATCTCCTACCGGCTCACAGTCCAGAACACACAGCTCATGCAGGGTCTGCCCACAGCTTGGATGACCACCAAAGCCTCAGCTCAGATGCAACGTCTGTGGATGATAGTGGCATGCTTCATGCTCCCTTGCAGGTACCGACCCTCTCCAACCATCCCCAACTGTTGTCAGCCCTTATGATTTCGCAACACTAGTACACAACACTGCAGGGCTGGTGGGGGGGGTGGGTGCGGGGGTCCTGCATGAAACCAGGTTCATGAAGTGATGGTGCGGAAGCTCCAGTCCTTGCAAACAAATTTGAGAACCTGAGATTCTGCTGTAGTGACGCACGAGGTCGACTCTAACCAACCCCCATCAGCTCTCACGGACTTGTGTTTTGCGCCGTCCAGGAAGGGCCCAGTAGGACCATTCCATCTACCGTTGAATCTGCATACCTCCATTTCACCCTCTGGAATGGGCTTTCAAGAGACCCCCAAAAGGCCCTTTTTGGCCAGTTTGGGACGTCCTAGTTGGGCCGTCTAAGTATGGGGCCGAAGCAACACAGGTGGCAGGCAAAAACAAAGCAACCGAGGCCACAGAAAGAAAACCCCAACACAACATAAAATAGAGGTGAACACGTTAGGATATGCCTGGAGAAACAAAGACAGCTGAGGCAAGAAACCAGCACAAGCACAAAAGGACCACAAATAGCGGAGGCACTGTGCCAAAACGCTGCTCTCCCTGCAACACCGCCGAAATGTCACTCGAAAACATGAGCATACCCACAATTCAACTGTCGGGGGTTTCGAAGCAATGAGAACGGGGTAGCTGCCCATTCATATGCCCACGACCGCACCTCGCCCACTCAAGGTGGCAATCAGGTTTGTTACGGTTTGATCAAGTGTGAAAGAGTCCTCAAAACAATCCTGCCAAGGAGAAAGGCCACCACCTCCCCCGCCCCATCCCGCAATCCACCTCGTCCCCCTCTCCCCCAGCCCCCCCGCACCACAATCCAGTCGTCGTTTGGGATTTCAACAAGGGGCTCCCCATGGGTGAGAGCATCACTTCTCAAATGGCGCCATCAAGCTTCTGACGATTTGTCACCTTCACACAGATAGTGATGGGATGCCGACCCTCCATCACAACTCTGTCATTCTATTGCCTCTACTGATGCTGGCCATTCGCATGCATGCACACGGACAGCGTACCTGCTCCGTGCGCGAGCGACGGCCAGAGTCATGTTCCGTGTCAGGGTTGGTGGTGTTGTGTTATTTTGCGATTTGTATGCCTCAGATTCGTCAGTTCGAGGTAAGGAATGCGTCTGTGGGGACCAACTGCGTTTTTGCTTAGCACCTGTTATCATTATGCGTGTCGCCCACGTGCAGGGCAAACACTCCGTGGCTCTGTTGCCTCTGCTGCATCCACCAACTTTGTTGCCTTTGTTGCATCTAGAGCCTCTGTCTCCTCTGCTGCTGCTGTCTCCTCCGCACGGGAGAGGGAGCAGAGGCGGCAGAGGCAGCAGATACATTAGACGCAATACAGGCAATGGGGCTACAGGCAACAGAGGCAGCACAGGCAATAACGGCGATAGAGGCGGTGGCAAACAGAGGCAGGGGCATCAGAGGTAGCAGACGTAGCAGAGGCGGTGGAGGCAACAGAGGCAGCAACAGCCTCTGTGTGTGCGTGCAGTTGGAGGGTAAATGACTTCACTTGGCCGGATTCGATGACGTGTCGGCGTTACCGAGCCCAGCCGTTTGCTTCGCCAACCTTCACATGTGTGCAGACCACATGCCGGCGGCGCTCCTGGGACACCGAGGCACAGGCCGCAACGGAGTACGAGACGCACAATGCCCAGCTGTCGCAGATGTCCTCGCTCGGCACTTCCCTGTCAGAACCGCCCAAATGTGGCAACCCTGACCCCCCAGCGCCGAGCTTTGCCCCGGCGGATCCGGCGGCCGGCAGGCCTTCACACAGCACCACGTACTTGGACACAGTCTCGTTGAGTGCAGATGCAGAGCTTGACCAGCAGCTGGACGGTGCAGAACTTGACCAGCAACTGGACCCCGCAGATACGGGTCTGTTTGGTTGATTGGACGGTGGGCTTTTGGGCCAGGGGTAGAGCAGTGGAATTGCTCCGGGCGGTACTGCTTGTGGGTTGATGTGCAGTACAACCCGCCCTGCCCGTTATATGAGCTTTATGGCTGACCCCCCCCCCCTCCCGGTCTTGTACGACATGTCGTGTGCTCGTTGGTTTCGTGTAGAATGTATTCCTTGGCTGCCGAGACCCAGGCTACATTCCGGTACTTCTGGGAGGAGAAGGCGTGCGACTTCTGGGGCAGAACAGAGCCTCAAACAGTCCGTCGGCCCACGCTGATGCTGTTGCTGCTGGAGCTCTTGCATTTCTCTGTTTCGTTTCTTTGTCTGATTATCAACAGCGCCCAGGAGTCCTCCCACGCGGCCGTAGGGCCGTCAGCCGTGATGCGCGCTCCTACGCCCCGCAGTTTGCTTGTGCTCCCTGCGGTGGACACTGCCCACTGGGATATGGTCCAAGGCCCCGAACGGTGGGCCTCCCACCGATCGCCGTTGCGTGTCTCAACGTGCCCCGCTGGACCCGTTGTGGACTACCCCCAGCCTTTTGGCTTGGGGGACCGCAGCCGGGTCGAGGGAGGTTCACTGGCAGCGGGTGACACGCAGCCGACGGCGGTTGATGGCCGGCCGACGCCCGTGGGCCGAGGACCGACGGTAGTTTCTCGCCGGCTGGCCGCTCTGCGGAGGCCCGAGCGTACCGGAGGCTGTCGTTTCTTCTTTCTGGCCTTGAGGAGAGGAGCGGTAAGCCACACGCCTCCGTGCGGGGGGAGTCTCCAGAGGGTGGCATGCCGCTCTACAGTGGCATGTCTCTAGCCTCCCTGGGGCCGTAAAAAATGGAATTTTGGGGGGGGAGGGGGGGGCGACGGATTTAACCGGACATGGGTTCGGCGGACTTATCGGCTCGGCGGACCATCGGCTGGCCGATCGGCCGGCCGAAAGTCCGGCCGGACTTCCGGCGGGCCGACTCCGGATTAAAACGGACTTTCGGCCGGCCGAAAGTCCGCCGAGCCGATAAGTACGCCGAAACCCAGGTCCGGTTTAATCCGTTGAGCTGGGGAGGGGGTCAGAAAAAGTGCCACAAGCCCATTCCTCAGTCCGGGTGCCACGCAAGGGCTCCACCGGCCACTGTTATGGTCCGCAACCGGAGCGCATCAGACAAGCGCTCCGAGGGCCAGCCCCAGCCTGACAGTACCGGGCCAGCACTGGGTAAAGGGTTGAGGTGCCAATGTTGCTGCTGGGGGGGGGGGGGGGGGGGCTGGCGAGGGCGACGTAAGGCGCCCCAAACGCAGCAGCCCCTCAGATCCCCACCCCAGAGAGTCCAAAGGGGAACTAGCCCTTGGAGCCTCCTTAGGGGGGGGGGGGGGGCACGGGCTTCTGGAAAAGGGGCTTGAAGCCCCCCCCCCCCCGAGTTTTGCTTAACAACTGAGCATCTCCCGGGGGGGGGGGGGCGTGGGGGGGGTCTGACCCCCCACCCCCCCAGCCCTCGGACCCCCCCCTCTTAAGTGATTGGGCAAATCACCTCGAAGAGAGGTTGTTAGATCAAGCGCAGGCGCGGGCGTCATATACCCCCCTTTTTTGGGGTCATTCGCGTAGCATACCCCAAGGCATGATATTGGATGTCCAACCCCTTGTAAAATCATTATTTTGCCCAATAAGAGCATCCCCCAATGGATTTTTTGATTTTGAGGCCTCTACCCCCTAAAACTGGATATCACTTTTTTGAGGGGGGGTGGGGGGGTGTGGGGGGGTGTGGGGGGGGGGTCAAAAGTTTTTGCTTAATAGGCTAGAAGCAGTGGGGACGCACCGTGCTGGTAACATGGCCAGCGGTCCAATGGTAATACAGCCGACACCAGATGTGCAGGCGTCGTTTCGAATCCTGTTCTGCTGACTTTTAGCGCCGCCGCCGGCGGCGGCGCCAAAGTGGCCGGACTGGGGTTCGAATCGCCGATCGCACGGATGTAGGTGGGCTGCATTACCACTCAGCCACTGCTTGGACTGCGGCGAAGGGCCCCCCTGCTGCTTGGGGCCGCATCTGCCACTGACAAAAAACCCAAACTGTGTGTATCTGACTGCCTGCTTGCTGGCTCAGGGACTGATTGGCTGACTGTCAACCTCTCTTCGAGGTGCACTGCCGAAGGCAATAGAATTTTTCTCCGAGTCTTCGGCCAATCAAAAATTTTCTCTGGGCCCTTCGGCGCAAGGCAGTTTAGGCCAAAAAATTTCTTCGGTGCCTTTGGCGCCTCTAACAACTCAGGGTCTCCCCCCCTGCCCCCCCCCCCCCCTCCCCCGAACTCAATTTTTCAGGAGCCCTGTGGCCTCGAGGCATGCCCCTGGCTCAGCATTGACTGCCTCTGGCTTGGGGTGGCATGCCAGCATGGCCCCCCTTCAGCATCCATATGGCCGTGTGACCCCCTTGCCCTCTCCCCCTTTTTGTCGAACAAAGGGACCCTGGTGGACAGCACCACAGTCGTTTTGGGGCTGAGGGGACACATGTGCCAGAGCTCCGGGTCAAAAAACCTGTAGTCCACTGATTTTGTACCGGGTTTGGCCTGGAAAGGGACCGACCTTTCATGCTCTGCTGAAAGGGCTGTTTCATGAGCAGCCCTATTTGTGATCTTTTCTTCACAGATTCAATTTTTATATTGAATTTTTGTTGCTGACATCTCTGACAACACTTCAGATGTTTGCTATTGCATTTAAGAATTGTGTTGCTTATGTCATGCTGAAACCAACAGGCAACAAGCATTGGAAGCTGAAGGTCGCATCCCCCACACAACCCCCGCCCCCCCTCCCTGTCCGAGTCGGCGAAATTCGGCGAAGTTGCCAAAAACCAAAATCACCTCGAAGAGGGTTGTTAGATCAAGCGCAGGTGCGTACGCCATATACCCCCCCTTTTTGGGGGTCATTTGCGTACGATACCCCAAGGTATGGTACCGGATGTCCAACCCCTTATAAAATCATCATTTTAGGAGAGAAAATGATCCCCCAATTAAATTTTTCGTTTTTGACCCCTTTAGCCCCCCGTACCGGGTACCCCCTTTTGGGGGGGTGGGGGTGGGGGGGGTGTCGGGGGGGGGGGGGGGGGTGCTGTGTGTGTATTTGGACCCAGGTCACGGGCAACTTTTTTCTTGCACATGGACCCCCTAACCCATGGCGGGGGCCTCGGGTCCGAACTCCAGGTACCCCTGGTTCCCCCCCCCCCCCCCCCTGTGGGCCCTTGCTAGTGAGGACTTAGCCGTTTTCATGCTGGATAAGGCTATTTAGTGACACTTGCAAGATTTCCAAAAATTCGGCTTTTTCCAAAACCCTTCTGTTGCCCCTGGGATGGGTTTGGGTGATGATTTAGTGACAATACGGGTACTTGAGCACCCATGGGGACCCACGTAGTGGCTGCCAAGCCCATATAGCCCGAGCCATGGCCCCTCCAAAAGCCCCGAAATTTGCGGTTGTGTAGGCTGTTTAGTGACACCTGCAAGATTTCCGAAATTCGCCTTTTTTCGGAAACCCTTCTGTCGCCCCTGGGATGGGTTTGGGTGATCATTTGGTGACAATACGGGTACTTGAGCACCCAGGGGGACCCACGTTGTGGCCGCCAGGCCTATGTAGCCCGTGCCATGGGCCCCCCAAAAGCTTCAAAATCACCTACCACATACCCCCCCATTTTGGCCTTTTTGGGCCTATTCGCGTACCCTACCCCAAGGGGTTGAATTGTCAGTTTAACCCCTTGTAAAATCATTATTTTGTCCGATAAACGCATCCCCCAATGAGTTTTTGGTCCGGACCCCCCCATACCCCCCCCACTTGAAACCCACTTTTTTGAGGTTTTCAGGGAGGTGGGTGGGGGGGGGGGGGGGTGGGGGGGGTCGAAAATCACGAATCTTTTGGTTTTTTTCGATTTTGAGCCGAAAAAGTGTTTCCGGGTCCCGACTCCATAGGGTTTGTATGGGGCGGAGTGGGACTAGCACTCATGCAGTTCATGCATTTTCGAGTCATTTTTGCTATGTTGGCGGTTTTGGCGACCTCGGTGACCCCGTGGTACCCAGTCCGAGGGGTGTGAGTGGGGATATTGTGACAGTATATGCCTACTAGGATATGGAAGGACGTTTTTTGCAGTTTGTAGCTTTGCCGAGGGCCGGCCAAATGCCCGTGCCAAAGACGCGAAATGGCTATTTCCACCAATAATGGGCTAGTGAATGGGTTGGTACACAACTTGCTTATGCAGTTTTTCACCTTGGGCATCTCAAAAATCGAAGTTTTGGAAACTTACTTTTTTGATGTTGTGACCACACAATATGATCATCCAAGTTATGTAAAGCATGTTTTAGGCCGTATTTACATGTTTTTCACCCTGTTTGGGTCATAGGTTGGCGGGGGGGGGGGGGTCCTCCCAAGGGATTGGCACACAACCGGCTTATGCAATTTTTCACCCTAGGCTGCTCAAAAATCGAAGTTTTTGAAACTTGTTTTTTTGATACGGTGATAACCTAAAATGATCATCCAAGGTATGTAAAGCATGTTTTAGCCTTTATTTGTGTAGTTTCCACCCTATTTTGGGTGTGTGTTGCTCGGGGTAGATTCTCTGTGAGGTGGACTTGCCGAAGGCAATAGAATTGGTTTTTTTTGATATTGTGACCACTCAAAATGACCATCCAAGGTATGGAAAGCATGTTTTAGGCCGTATTTGCATGTTTTTCACCCTATTTGGGTATTAGGTCCGGGGGGGGGGGGGGGGTCTCCCAAGGGATTGGTACACAACCTGCTGATGCAGTTTTTCACCTTGGGCATCTCAAAAATCGAAGTTTTGGAAACTTACTTTTTTGATGTTGTGACCACACAATATGATCATCCAAGTTATGTAAAGCATGTTTTAGGCCGTATTTACATGTTTTTCACCCTGTTTGGGTCATAGGTTGGCGGGGGGGGGGGGGGGGGGTCCTCCCAAGGGATTGGCACACAACCGGCTTATGCAATTTTTCACCCTAGGCTGCTCAAAAATCGAAGTTTTTGAAACTTGTTTTTTTGATACGGTGATAACCTAAAATGATCATCCAAGGTATGTAAAGCATGTTTTAGCCTTTATTTGTGTAGTTTCCACCCTATTTTGGGTGTGTGTTGCTCGGGTAGATTCTCTGTGAGGTGGACTTGCCGAAGGCAATAGAATTGGTTTTTTTGATATTGTGACCACTCAAAATGACCATCCAAGGTATGGAAAGCATGTTTTTAGGCCGTATTGCATGTTTTTCACCCTATTTGGGTATTAGGTCCGGG
>OZ038397.1:27217139-27247139 GCA_964036045.1 Eutreptiella sp. 'Long Island Sound 2002' | reverse complement strand
CTCACCACTTGAAGATGCCTTTGAAGATGCCTTTGACCACCTGCCCACCTTTCATGTACTCCAACACCGCAAACAGTTCCGCTTTCTCCGATGGTCCCTTCATTGTGGCATCCACATGCTCACCGGTGGAACATGTGAAAATAGCTGGACACCCAGGTTCAAAAAGAGAAGATTGCATGGTGTGCTGGTGCAAGAAAAGGGGATATCGTGCAGAAATGCCCCCAAAATCAGAGCTATGTGGGTGAATTGGGCAAACACTCACAACAAATGTGTCCATGACTCTATGTAACTGGCAACTTTGTCACCAAAACCATGTCTTATCTGGCTGCACTACATTTGGTACCGAATTAAATTAGGTCCCAAAGTAATACGGTCTCTGCACCCGCTGTAGCTTGGACAAGGGCGTAGAGGGGGGGGGCAGGGGTAATTTGTTGCCTGTTTCGTCTATAGCTGGTGGGTAGTGGCCTGAAAAGAGGAGTGAATCTGAAAGGTTACGGGGAGAATTCCGGAGGATGGGGGGTAGAGGAGGGATAAAAAGTGGAACTTAGTGCGGTGGGCCAGGGCGTCACCTGGTGCGTGTAGTGAGGGCACCCGTGGAAGAGGAAGAGGACGCTCTGGGGCATGTTGTGGGGGTCCAGCCCCGCCTGGCACGCCCACGTGCGGAACAGGGCCGAGTGTGTGCCGTTGGCCATCAGGTCCCACCGGGAGCGGGGGCTCGGCACCCGCCAGCTGGGCAGGCCGTCCTGCGTACCGATCATCCCCTGCGCCAGCTGCATGTGCACGACGGCGTAGCCCCCGCTCTCCGCAAGGCGCAGCAGGTCCGAGGCCTGGCAGTTGGCGGCCACCTGCGGCGCCGCCTTCCGGAACAGCCGCTCCCCGACGTAGCCCAGGCCGCTGCGGATGGTGCAGAGGCTGTTGGGGTTGGGCACGAAGGCGATGCCCAGGGCCTGGGCGACGGCAGTGAAGAAGGCCTCGGAGGTGTAGAGCACGCCGATGCCCTGGTTGTTCATGATGAGGCCGCAGGGGTCTGAAGGAGATGGGGCCGGAAGGATGGATGGATGGATGGTTTGAGCGGACCCAGGCATGACGCTCTGGCTGCTCCACGTCGCTACCAGCAAGTGCTTATCATGTTCAGGGTGCCGATTGGCTTACCCATGGGATTCAGGCTTTTGTGAGATAGAGCACGTGACCCGTCAGCTTATGGTGGGCAGCTTTAGGCAGCCCAGGCGCCCCCCGGACTGCCATAGAGAAAATTCTGGGCAACTTCAAGCACCCAGCCCCACCCCCCGGGTGCCGACAGGCACGAGAAGACTTCGTGGGGCCCGAGGAGAGAGAGGATGGGAGGGAGAGGGATGAGGGGGGGTGGGGGGGAGGGATCTACCAATGTACACTCACCCTGTTTGGGTACCTCACTTGCTCGAAGGAGGTGGGGGGGGCAGGACGCAATCATGGTGCACAGTGGTCTTTGGATGCTAAGACCCCCCCCCCCGTTTGCAAGGACAACACTAAAGTCCGAAAATTTGACGGAAACAATGCCGAACTTACAAGGGGGTTGTTCTCACGAGGGAGGGGGGGTTTGGCAAAAGGCCTCGGTATTAGATTGTTTGCCTTTGACGGCAGAGGGGGGGCGGCCCCCGTCGCAAGGAGGTCGCGAGGGGCTCACAGGACACGCAAAGGGACACCGGGGAGCGGGGAATTAGGGACGTCCAAAATATCAAACAGCGAAATTTGGTGCGGAGAAAGTTTGGCACCAATTCTTACAGGGGAGGGGGGGGGGAGAATTTTGCACCAAGTCAAATTCGCGGTGGTAGATTTTGCTGTGGGAGCCCCCTGGGTTGAGTGGATCCCGCCCCCGGCAGAGTCACAGTGTGTCCCGCTGGTGTGCGAGAAATTCGCGGAGAACCCGGAATTTCGCGTGGGAAATTTCGCGGTCAATTTGAAACGCGAAATTTCCCACGCAAAGTTAAAGTGCCACGAAACCCCCGCCCCCCCCATGTAAATGCCACTGCAAAAGTTGGTACAGATTCCCAGATTGTGGCACAAGAACAAGCATGGACCGTGAATGGTGGTTGTTATTTCCTGTGGGCCTTGGTTGGTTGCTGTTACTTCTCGTAGCTTCTGGATGGTTGTTTGGATGGTTGCTCTTGTTTCCTGGAGGCTGTCGGGCACAATGGAAATGTGCATGCAACCAGACCCAAATGACACCGAGAGCAATGGCTTCGGGGCTTCAAATACCGCGGCATTATTTGGCACACTTTTGTTGTGCCAAAGTTTGCCATTCCAGACTGCGCCCGTCCCTAATCCTCCCCTCGCCGGGCTCTTGAAGAACGAGGGGGCGAAGGGCAGTGGGGGGAAGGGAGGCGCAGCAGGCCCACATCGGCGACCTGATGCCACCGCGTACCAGCCCGCACGGCACTGGGGCTCCCTCGGCGGCATGCGGGGGAGCTGCCCCACCTCCACGCCCCCCGCCACGTTGTTGCTGGCGAACTGCAGGAAGTCCAGCAGCGGGTACACCCCCGCGGGGAACGTGGCGCTTCAACCCGTGAAGTTCCCGTACTCCCACAGCCGCGCGACGCAGCCGCGCCCCCCAGTGACCTGCAGCGCGGAGGCCGTGTTGGCGTGGGAGGGGGGGAAGGCCCAGCGCCCCTCGAAGTACGTTTCGCGCGGGGCCGACACCGCAAACTCGCCGCTGGCGTAGACGGTGGCCACGCACGGGAGGGCGACCCTCGCGGGGCCGACGGGGGCCGGGGGTGGGGACGGGGGTTTGATGCGCAGGGGGGCCTAGGCGCGGTAGGGGTCGAAGGGGAGGGCGACGCAGGTGGACGGGAGGAGGCCGAAGACGCCGCAGTACTCCTGCCCCGCCGCGAGGGACCCTAGGCGTGTGTGCTGGCGGATCCACGTGTGGCAGGACTCGAGGGCGAGGCGGGCCGCGTAGCAGGCGTTGTGGCCGACCCTCCAGAAGTAGCTGCCGCAGTCAGCGGTCATCACGAAGGCATGGCCTGCGCGAGTAAATGCACAGAGCCGAAGAGGAGTGGGGGGCTGGGGAGGACAGACAAGGGGCGAGAACATCGCATGGCATACACAGTGACAAGACCAGCACCGTGGGGTAGTGTGGGCAGCACAAACACTTTTTATAAGACAGGAGGTGGGGGGAGGGTCCGAGACCCAAGGGTTTCTGTACCTAAAATGGTCATAAAAAAAGTCCTTCCTATCCCCCCCCCCGCCTTGTCCAAGCAACGGTAAATGACCACAAATTGACGGAACCAACGCCTAGTGTTGCTTGGACAAGCATGTTGCTTACGCGCCGCAACTTGCGTGATACATGTGTAGACCATCCTCAGGGGGCTTGAAGCGGAGATGGTGGTACACACAAGCAAAGGGTTGACATATGCAACAAAACACTCATGAGCAGCGATCATTGGGGACCAAAAAACTGGCACATACAGTTTGAAAACATTGAACATTACGCATCCACAATCTCAGAAATGATGCCCTTCTTGGTCAAGCTATAACGCATCGTGAACTGTTGGGCGTGGTTCTTCTTCTTGCCCTTGTGCATCACCCTTTGCTGGAGGTTTGGGTGCATGCAGGTTTTGGGGCTGAGTTCGGGGCTGGTTTTGGGACAGCAATATGCGAAGGGATGCAAGCATCATCCACCAAATCTCTGGTCGAGTGGACCGTGTGGAGTACCACGGCCAACCGGGCTTTATCCAAGACATTTCGTACTATTCTGAAAACCAAGAGGCAAAACACGCTACAATTGCCCTCTTGGCCAACAGAGCTGCCTTGACGCAAACTATGAACATCGTGCATCTCAAAAGCAAGATATCAGGAAGCACACATGGCACACAGTAGAACGAATTGAACAACACATCGCCAAAATCAACGGTGCAAAAATTGACGGAACCAATGCCTAGTGTTGCTTGGCCATAGAACAGTGGAATGTTCAGCGATAGGTCCCCACCAACAGACCTATGCCCTCATACGACAGGTATCACGCGGCAGAGCCGCGACACAAATGGTCCGTGATGTCCAGCAAGGCGCCGTCAGGCGCCATCCCAAATTGTCCCTTATGTCTAGCAAGGCGCCGGGAGGCGCCACCACAAGTGCGGATTCCAGGTCAGGACTCGGCCAGGTTTCAGAAACCCCCCCCTCGACGCCTCTTCCTGCTCTCACTGACATCTGTACTAAATTCGTCACTGTCACTGTCCGAGACCCTCCGCAACCGTGTGTCACTAACATCCGTGCTGTACAGCTCATCACCATCTCAGCTGGACAGGAAGTCCTCGCCCCCTGAAGTCGACGGTGCGCTCGAGCTGCTGTCCGACCTCCCCCCTGAGTCAACCTCTGACCCAATCTCCAGGTCCGACGACTCCGCCATGAGCTCCAGGCCCAGGGCATCCCACTCGGTGACGTGGCGTCGCTTGGACAAGGGTAGCAGGTCATACGGGTGTAACCCCCTGCCCTGCCCCGCCAACTCGTCGGCTGCTTCGTGGCCGGCCACTCCGAGGTGGGACGGCACCCACCGGACCTGCAGCATGTCCCCCGCCTACCCCCGCAGCCAGTCAATGTGTTCCCACAAATCTCTGTGCCCCACCTCCCCCGTGGACGTTCGCCACCCATGTCTCTTCCATTTCTCTGTCCACACGGTAATGGCTTTGAAGATATACTCGGAGTCTACCACTATGGCCATGCGCTCCCCCTCCGTCCGACTTACCATGGCGTGTAGCACCCCTCGCAGCTCCCCCCTACTGATACTTTGCCGCTCATGTGCTGGCACATGTGCCCGGAAGTTGCGGCTGTGATGCTGCCCGAACCAAACCTTGTACCCCGCTTGCATCCACCCCCGCACCCGTTTTGCGGAGCCATCCGTGTACACCACCACCCAGCCCTCCCCCGACATTTTCTCCAGCTCCGCCAGCAATGACTTCTTATGCTTTCCCCATTTTTCTTCCTTTAGTTCGCGCAGACGGCTGCTTGGCCGTTGTGGGTGCCTGGGGCGCCCTGTGGAACATTGTTTTGTGCTCCGCCCAACTGTGGAGCTGAGCTATCAGATGCCAAAGATCGGCTCGATTGCTGCCTTTGGGTATGGAGGAGCGGGCCTTTCTGTTTGCTTCGTGGGTCGCGCCGGTTGTTTACTTGACAGCGCGAGCGTATGCGCCCACGGAACATGTGGTGTCGCAGCTCAATGGTCCACAGGGCAGCCCTGGACATCAATAATTGGCACCTCACAATGCCCATACTGGCGCTCCCGCCAGCTGAGGGGGGGCGGGGCCACGTGGGGTTGGGGCTGTACGCGGCCTGGGTGCACAGTCAAACCTTTGTGCAGGCAGTGGTGAGGCCCTCGTCGCTGGCAGAACAGCATGCGCGTCCGTTCCGGGGGTGGGCCGACCGCGTGGGTTTGATACTCGAGCCTGTGTTCCTTCCCTACCTACAGCTGGCCCCTATACCTCTGCCTAGTGTTGCTTGGACAAAAGGGGGGGGGTACTATTTTTTTTCCCTCGAGGAAATTTTAGCCGGAAGGGGTGGCAGTGCCGCGGGACACGCACGCAATAGACACCCACGCAGACCGGAGAAGGATGCAGAACACATGCACACACTCACAGAATGCGACCCACATGGTACCTACATGTGAGCACAGCCCAGAGACACAGCAGCAGCCCAGAGACAAAGAGGCAGGACGAGGCCGGACGGGTTCTGGTGCTTCCCTACTGTTGTCCCATGCCTTCAGGCGGCTACTCTGCGAGATGGAAACGAAGGTGGACAGAAACAGGAGAAAGTGGGAGAAAGGGCAGTAGAAATATAAACAAACACAAGGAAGGTCGAAAGAGTCAACCAAACACCCACAACAAAAGGACGATGCCGAGACAAGAGGCACACAGAGACAACAACAGGGGACTAGGTGTCACGGATAATGATGGAGTTGGGCGACATGAGGTGGAGACAATAACAGAGACACACACGGGCGGAAATGTGACTGTGCCACCCACACGACATCGAAGCATGAACTGCTTCAAATCACCCACCTCTCCTGCTATCACATCCCTCCTTTTCAACATACCCCACAGGGTGCTAGAGCGAGGGTCCATTTTGGCGCTTGCTGCAAACTTTTTCCAGATACTCGACATAATCGAATCCATTCGTGAGAGGCTACAGTATTTGTTAACTGGGTAGCCACACGCATGGCTGTGGGGAGGCAAGGGGGCTACGAACGTGCCAATGTACGGTTGGATCATACGGTGGTGCTGCTGGCGGTGGTAGGATAGTGTCTCATCAGCGCTGCACAGTGCTGGCGAGAAGCACCACCAAGAGAGCAGAAGGACCGTCCAAATGGTCCGCAAGAAGGAATCCATGTGGTTGAGTAAGGTTCGAAGTTTCCAAGGCTGGGCTGGTGGCGTCAAAACACCAAGATGATGGACCCAGGACTTAGAGCAACCGCAGCGTCAATGCCACAACCATCATGCCCATCCTGCAGGCGCTACCAGCATTGCTTCGAGCACGCCATGATCGGACTGGTGAAGCGGCAACAAGGTGTGATGGGTTCAGCGTTGTCCAAGGCAAGGTGGGCTGGGTGCAATTTCTGGTCCTATATCCCTAGTTATTGGTTGCTCGTGATTTCCGCTTGTGTTGAAAGCGGCAAAAATAATCTTGTCCGCTCCGAAATGGAATCCTCGAGGTTGTTGCTCTACAAAAACTAGTGGGGAAGGCAGGCTGGCGGGGTTGTTGTCGATCAAAGCTTTGACACCAGTGAAATCCCGCACAAGATGGCAGTTCGGCCACCCAGTCTCTCAAAACATACGCGTGCCCCCCCCCCCCCCCCAAGAATAGACTGTCAGTTTGGGGGTGCGCCACACTCACAAAAAATTTTCCGTTGAGCACCGGCGAACTTCTGAGTTTCCAGAACTCTACGCTGATGCGAAGCGCGCTGGGTAGATATAAGCAAACTCATGGTGCTCCAGCCCATGTCAAGGATAGAGCGCCCACGGGCGACCATGTGTGCAACTGAGCACTTAAACATGTGGGGAGCACCAGCATGACAAACGCTCTCCATGGATGTGAGCCCATAGCTTAAATCCAAGCATATGCAGGTCTAATGGCAGAGTAAGTCGCGGTAGGTGCACATTTCCAGGACACAAAAACAAAGCAAAGGGGTCACATGCCTCCCAACAGGCAACTCAGCGCTGGTGCTTGGTTTTTGTGTGCAAACTTGGAACAAATGAAGATGACGAGATGGGCCTTGGGCCTGGCAGTAGTTAACAGTGTTACTCAAGGGATAGTCCCATCCCCCCCCCCCCATCCCCAGTATGGTACCCCAATAAGACGAGGTGTCATGAAAAAATCCTTGCAGAACCTCATCCATCCACACATTTGTATAGTCAGAGGAATACAACCAACCAAGGTCCATTTTGTTGTCAAATTTATACATAGCCCACGCTTCCCGACTTCTACTCTTCGACCATGCTATCTGATTCCTCACACTTTTTTTTGATGAGGGATCATTTCACAGCACATTCTGTTGCACGCGTAACACTGACCATCACCCCCTTCCATGTTGCTCAAAAATGGGTGGCAACCCGGCGAAATACCAGCATGGAGGAAGTGTTACTAGGGGGCCCCCAGACACCTTACCAACCACAAGGTCACTGGTGTCAGATATGAAGCGGTGAAAGGATCACGACCAGCTTGGCCGCGCCACCTGTCCAGGATTCCACCCTGACCATTGCTGTGGGGCTTTCGCTTACTATTGCCAAGAGAGCTTGTTGGGCAGCGGATTTTCGACCTCTGAGCATGCTGGGTGCACGAACTCTGATGGGCTTGTTTCCACTATCTTAAAAAGTAGCTAATGTTCCGGGAGAAATCCCATGGCTTTGAATGGTGCCGGTCTCAATCTTGCACAGCCGACAAGCAATGCAAAATTAAGCAAAAAAAAAGAGTCACTACTCTCATGTACTGAATGGGGGGGAATGTTTGCCCTGCGCGCGCCCGGCGCGCTACTTTTAGACTATGTTCCCCCCGAAGAGCCCCCAAGCACACCCCTTGGAAACGCCCTTAGAATTAGGTGACCCAAACTGCCCCAGCTCAAGAAAGTTGCAAACTGGGGTACACAGGACCACTCTCGCTCCTTTAAGGGCGATCTTGGTCAACACCTTAGCAAGTTGGGAGAATGGGGGGTTAGGATAGCACAACCGCATCGATCTCCAGTAGAAGCGATAGGCGTTATTGAGGTATCGCGAACAATAGAGCTGCATCATAACATTGGTCCCACAAGTGTGGGTGTCAATACACTCAGTACAATAGTGCTCCTTACACTCATCACAAACTGCGACGGTGGAGCGTTCTGGCAACACAACACACACACTTCTGCCTCATCCTCTGCCTCATCTTGCGTGCCACAACCGAGCAAACAGCTGCTCAATGTGTGCCCTATACCACCCGTGCACGTCATTGTAACATTGTTGGCGGGCTGTCAAAGCGCCATTCTTTCTTCCAATGAATGGCACAATGACATGAATCCGGCCCTTATAAGCACCATCATGGCCCCCAACTTCGGAATCAAAGAAATCACCTCGGGTACGAGAAGGTCCATACCCATCCCAAATCAAAACATCTGCTGATGTCCCGGGGGCCAAGGGGCAAATCCATATAATGTTGCCCAACATATCAACGGCAAAAGTCCACCGGTAGGGCACGGGTCACAAAAGATGCCCGGCGCGCGCCCGGCGCGCTAACGTTCCCCCTGGAAGTCCATGGTCGCAAACAGACTTTTCAGTTTGTGAGTAAGTTTGGAACCTGGTATTTTTGACAATAACCGGTTTGGGTCAATTATTTTTCGAATTTTCGAAAAAACAACCGGTTTTGTGAATTGACAGTTTTCAAAATACCAGTTTTTCAATTACCAGCTCCCTACTGACCAATCTTTTGAATTTTCCGACAAACGAAACCTTGCAAGCCGGATCAGAAGAATGATCACTACCCACCAAACTATATTTGAAAACCTATCAGCATTAGTTGAGATGTACCCTCTTTTGGTTGCAAAAAAAAAAAGGACGTGGTGTATCACTGAAAAGAATCTTGACCACATGTCATCACTCTAATTAATTGGTTTAAATCAGTTTTTAAAATAAATGGTTGTGCTGATTGTTTTGAACACACCCTCCGATTATTGCCAATGGCCGGTTTTTGCGAGGAATAGGTAAAACCAGTTCTGAACCTTATTTTTGAGTACAACCGTAACCAGCTTGTGCCATGCACAGGGCTGCAGCCACGGGGGGGCGACTACAACCGGTCCTGATGCGACACCCCCCCCCAACTATCTGTTAAAACGTGCGGGGGGGGGGGGGGGGGGGCTGGTGGGCAGTTGGGGGAGGTTCGGCTGAAGGACGTGGGGGGGGGGGGGGTCGGCCGGAGGATGTGTGGGGGGGTTCGCCCGAGGGGGGGGTTCCCAAGGTGGGGGGGGGGGGGGGGCGACCCACTACTACCACATGCATACCTCCAGGGGGGATGTGTGTCTGGGGCGGGTTTGGGGAAGCTGCTGGTGGCTGTTGTGAAGCAGGGGCTGCAGATGGGCAGGTGTGTCCACAGTGGCTGTGGTGATCTTTCACTTTGCAACAAACGACATTCGTTGAGCGCCTCGTCTAGCGCTCAAAACATGGATGGTTTGATGAAAGGGAAGCATGCACAAAAAAACTTGAGCGCGGTTGGCGCCATGGCCCCCACACCGCTATCTCTCAAAACCCGGGAGGGGGGGCTGGGGGGTGTTGCATACAAGGACCAGGCCCGGCCACCCCCCCCCCCGTGGCTGCAGCACCAACCCAGGGATGACACCTTGCATTGGAGCAACTGCATACATCAGCGCCACAGGGACGTGCCTCCAGGTAAATCGATGCCTGAAGCCCTTAGTGGATTGGCTTTCTTGAACAGGGTCAGTCCCCTCCCCCCCAATTTCGGTCCACACTGTCTGCCATCCGGGCATGTCTGGAACCTGGAAACGGGCTTGCAGTTGTCTTGGGTGCATGCGCCGGCTTCCCCTGACCCTCTTGCAGACCAACCCTCCTCCAGAAGCGCACACTTGCCAGTCTCGGTCTTGTTGGCTGTGCCCATCCAAGACCGAGATAAGGTACCCCACCCCCCTCCCCCTTGGCGCAGGCACCACCAAAAGCACAGAAAACACCGGTCTCACCAGGCAGCAGTGCTGGCGCAAGGGGGGCAAGTTTGCATGCGCGAAATAGGACCTGGTTCTAAAAACAGGTTCACCGGGTAGTGGTGCTTGCGAAGGGGGGTTGGGGGGGGCAGAAGGCATGTCTTGGGCTGTTGTAGGACGGTCAAATCAGGCAGGGTGAGTGGTGTGTTATTTTTGCCTGCCAGCCTGCAAGTTCCCATTTGTAATTCCCCATTTTCCTTGTTGAAAACGTTCACATATGTAGCGGCTTGTAAAACGCTGGAAACACGATTACACCAGCCCTTACAGGCACCAAACCTTACCGCCCCCTGTAACCTACTCTAGCTTTGGGTTTGCTTTGAGCTGCACTGTCATTGTGCGCCTCGTCTTGGGTAGTGCATCAGAGCACACCCCAGAAAATGCAAAGCACTACCCAAACAGGCAAACGAGGGAGATGCTGACCACTGGTGCACAGCCCACAAAGAGGTCCCTAAAGGTGGAATGCATACGCCCTATTCCCCAGGCCGCAGGATCACGTGGCACCAAATGCGTGCCATCACTACCTCTGCTTTCCTGCCCAATCACCCCTCCCAAACCCTGGGCACCCCTGTCCCCTTCCTCCTTCGCACATTGCAAAAACCACAAATACTTGCATGAGTGCTTGACTGAGGGATGGAGGTTGGCGTCGCCCAGCACAAAGCTGCTGGCAGCTACAAGGACGGCCCTGGAAGTGTGGGTGCTGATACAATCTGGCTGTGAGGGTAGGTGGGGCCAAGGTGACAGTAAGAAAGGGTCGTGTGTGTGGCTTGGTAGGGGCGGCGGGGATGAGGGGATGCAGTACAAATGCAATGGCGAGGAGAGAAAATGCAGACTGGCACGAGGCTCCAGCTGGAGCTGCCACAATGTGCAGAAAATACAGACTGGCACACCCTTGATAATCATCACAGAGGGCCTGACACCCTTCCTGACATGATGGAGGCCCACAAGAAAACGTGGGAACACACAGCACAAGAGAGGTGGCGCGCGGGTGTGGCTGCAGGACGTCTGTGTGCCACGGCACAGAGATCAACGAATGAACCAAAACCATCAGAAAATCACATCGCACAGAACGAGCAGAATTTGTAAAATACGTGTGAGGAATGCATGCATACAGCAGGCATGCATGCGTTCAATTGATTTGCCCACTATATTTTACTTTCAGGCATGGCATATAGCATTGCAATGTGCGAAAACCATCTTTGCACATCGCATCCAATTGCTCAGCACCTGATAAAAAAAATGAGGGCACTTTGCGCCGGTGCAGAAGTGGTTGGAGGTGGCAGCAGCGTAAAAGTATTTCTGTTACATGGCTGCCACCCGGTCGCAGCAACTCGATAGGCAGTGGGGACGAAAGAGTGTCGAAATGGGTAGTTTTATTCTCAGCAGCATAGCGCATTGAGACCAACTCTCCAGATTTTTCAACACCACTAAATCGTGATTGCAGCATGACATGAGGGTGATGTCAAGCTGACCTTAGGGGGGAGTGCTCGGGCTGAGGGTGGTCCGAGCTGCGTGGGGGTGCACTCCAATACAGGGAGCATCAGTGGGCCGATGCATCAGAGTGAGTGCCATGGAGCCTCGCCCCCACCTCCTTCCAGTGAGAACGCAAATCTCCGGAGGAAACTGGTGTGACCTCCTCCGAACCCCTGCATGAATCACTCCATCACGAAACTCAGCAGCTGTGCACCTGCCGAGAGGCCGGTGCTGACATGTCAGCCTGGGCTCGACGCATGACAGCAGCCGCATGTACTGACCCTGGCGGACAGCGCCTTGAGGATCATGAGCCATTCACGAGCACACCCTCCGTAATCGCACACGGCGGTGGGCTTGCCAAACCCACAGAAACGGCTTCAAGGAAAAGGCTTAATAAAAATAACACAGACGCGCTGCCGAAACGACTCCACGGAGCAATCCAGGAGCTGGGAGGAATGGGGGCGCCGCCATAGACGGAGAGGGTGGGCCTCCCCTCGCTCTCCAATCCCAGGCAGCAGGGCCGGAAACAGCCTCCAAAGGTCTCTGAGGCACATACTTTGTGAGCCAGAGAAGCGCATCCCCGGTGCCTTACGCGACCATCAACTGTTATTGAACAGCCAGATGCTGTTCCACGTGGCATGAGACCTTACCTCATACCCCGGGCAGAGATGGCAGGATTACAGATGACGACAGACGCTCTGAAGAAAGAATGCATCAGGGAAATGAGTGCCGCCACGCAGCCTGTGTGCACAGCCTCAACACCGCCTCCACACCGTCTCCACATAGTTTCGAAATCCCCTCTACAACGCTCCACACAGCCTCCGCACAGTCTCTCATAGCCACTACACAACCTCTGATCAGTGTGAACACGGCCTCTAGTCTCAAGACAGCCTTCAAACCGACGATTCACAGCTCTTGCACGGCCTCTCAACAATCTCTCCACAGAACAGCCCCTACAGACCTTCTGCACAGCCACTACGCCGCAACTACACAGCCTCCGAACAGCGTCGACACAGCCTCTACACAGCCCCTACACAACCTCCAAACACCTCTACACAGCCTGTCCTGCAAACCGCCTTTGCACAGCCTCAACGCAGCCTGTACACTGCCTCTACAGAGCCTCGAAAAAAAATCTACAACGCCCGTACACAGCCTCTACACAGGCGCCACACAGCCTCCAAACATCCTCTACGCCGCATGTAAACAGCCTCCACACAGCCTGTACACACCCACTACACAGTCGCAACGCAAGCCACTCCACAGCCTTTACACAGTCAGTACAAAGCCGATACACAGCCTCTAAGCAGCCTGTACAGCGCCATTACACTTCATTCACTCATTTTCTGGCAGCTTAGGCCCCTGCCTGGGACTGAGTTCAGGGGTTTAGAGAGTGATAGTATTGGATTTCACTGTAGCATAGCGAGTTGGCGATGGTAGGTGCATGTACCGTCATCTGGGGGCAAAACATAGTTAGGTTGATGGTCTCCAGGGATAAATAGGACGTTCAGACACCGCATACCATCGTTTTTGGGTCCGCCCTTGTTTGTTTACATGAATGTGAGCCCATTGTGTGTGCGAAGACAAAAAGGGTGCCTCAATCGCACCGCGCGCCGCACTGCGCACTTTCGCGGAGGGTTCCATTGTCCATTCCAATTACCTAATTGTATTCTTGATATACCATTTCGTTTGCTATTCATGCCCTTGCCCCACTTTTCCCCTCAGGCCCAAGATATCGGAAGCTGACAGAATAAGAGAAAAACAAGCCAATCACACAGAGGATGTACTTTACCCAATTTGCAGAGCAGTGTCATTTAGTCATGACTGTCCTTGAATTCAAATGCCCTGTTGCCAGCAAATCCCTCTAATTCAGATGTGACTGTTACAGCGATCCTGATTTTGTTGTTGCGCATATCGTCTCCGTTTTTTCAAGAAATAGTTTTCGCCAATCACATGCAAACAGTTCACTATACAACCAGGTTTGACACCAATCTGGCCTATTGTTACTCCTGTTTTGTCTGCATGGTTCTTTTGGTGACTGTTTGATCTGTTGTGCCCTTCATAAATTTCCACTTTATTTTATCCAGGAATCAAAATTGCTACATAACTCCTGCTTTCTAGCAGTCTCCAGTGTCAGAAAGAAACAGAATGGCTGCATTGCCTTGCCTTCTCAGGTGCACAAGGAGGGGAACGAAAATGCTACATAACCACTGCCGTAGGGGAGGAACCAAAATAGCTTCACAACCCCTGTGTCATCACATCTCTAATGTGGACGTTCTATTCGCATCCACCCCAGAACATCTTTTTTCCTTTTTCTCTTGCGTCTGCCCTGGCTTGAACAAAACACATTGGTGCCTGAAGCCCTTTTTGCTGATTTGACATGGCTTGAACCCATTTAGAACAAAGGGCTCTATCCTAAACCTCACCTGTGGTTCCTTGCATGCACCTAAACCCTGCAGCAAGAATGTCTACATGCAAACGTTGTTCTTGGACTTCTGTTGGCCGCATACATGGATGTTTCCTGACCCTTGCCTTCCCAAGGTCACCAAAAGATGGGGGGAACAAAACGGCTGCATACCCCATGCATTCTCGGGGTCCCCAAAACAAGGGACGGCTACACAATCCATGACTTCTCAGGGAGGGGAGGAGTGACCTTGGGACCTTGGGAAGGCAAGGGTCAGGGTCCAAACATCCATGTATGCGGCCAACAGAAGTCCAAGAACAACGTTTGCATGTAGACATTCTTGCTGTAGGGTTTAGGTGCATGCAAGGAACCAATCCATGACTTCTCAGGGAGGGGAGGAGTCAAAATTGCTTCATAACTGCTGCTTTCTAGCAATCTCCCGTGTGGGAAAGAAACAAAATGGCTGCATTCCCCTTGCGTTCTCAGGTCCACAAGAAGGGGAACGAAAGTGGCTACGCAACCACTGCCGTAGGGGAGGAACCAAAATGCCGTGACAACCCCCGGTGGTATCACACCTCCGGTGTGGACAGAGGGTGTCCCAACCGCACCGCGCGCCGCACCGCACGCACAGTAGTGTGCGCAGTGGCCGTGCAGTGCACCGCCACTGCAATAACACCACACCGCCACTACACCGCCACTCTCCAACCTCTACGGAGCCCTCTACACGCCCCAACACGACCTCCATCGCCCCTACTCATCCTCCGTGGATCGCAGACATCGAGCGGGGGGTCGAGAAGGGGTCGGGCAGGACATGGGCACGGGAAGCAACCTAGCGGACCCACGGGCTGGCCAGTCCAAGGGGATTCAAGGCATCCATCACTCTCTTGTTGACCTCCCTCCCGAATTGAACCTGTTGGCGAGAAAAACAGGGGATGGGCTCCTGCACAGCTGCCTCGCCAACCACGAACCCTCCCACTACTGCTGCGTGGCATTGGGGATGTGCCGTTGCATGAGTTTGTGCAGTCATATGGCGCGTTGCATGTGGGACGGAGTGCTGACTGGTGTGCATTTCTGTGGCGATGCAGGGGACGGAGTGCTGAGTGGTGTGCATTTCTGTGGCGATGCAGGGGATGGAGTGCTGACTGGTGTGCATTTCTGTGGCGATGCAGGGGACGGAGTGCTGAGTGGTGTGCATTTCTGTGGCGATGCAGGGGACGGAGTGCTGACTGGTGTGCATTTGTGTGGCGATGCAGGGGACGGAGTGCTGACTGGTGTGCATTTGTGTGGCGATGCAGGGGACGGAGTGCTGACTGGTGTGCATTTCTGTGGCGATGCAGGGGACGGAGTGCTGAGTGGTGTGCATTTCTGTGGCGATGCAGGGGACGGAGTGCTGACTGGTGTGCATTTCTGTGGCGATGCAGGGGACGGAGTGCGGACTGGTGTGCATTTCTGTGGCGATGCAGGGGACGGAGTGCTGACTGGTGTGCATTTCTGTGGCGATGCAGGGGACGGAGTGCTGACTGGTGTGCATTTCTGTGGCGATGCAGGGGACGGAGTGCTGACTGGTGTGCATTTCTGTGGCGATGCAGGGGACGGAGTGCTGACTGGTGTGCATTTCTGTGGCGATGCAGGGGACGGAGTGCTGACTGATGTGCATTTCTGTGGCGATGCAGGGGATGGAGTGCTGAGTGGTGTGCATTTCTGTGGCGATGCAGGGGACGGAGTGCTGACTGGTGTGCATTTCTGTGGCGATGCAGGGGACGGAGTGCTGACTGGTGTGCATTTCTGTGGCGATGCAGGGGACGGAGTGCTGACTGGTGTGCATTTCTGTGGCGATGCAGGGGACGGAGTGCTGACTGGTGTGCATTTCTGTGGCGATGCAGGGGACGGAGTGCTGAGTGGTGTGCATTTCTGTGGCGATGCAGGGGACGGAGTGCTGAGTGGTGTGCATTTGTGTGGCGATGCAGGGGACGGAGTGCTGACTGGTGTGCATTTCTGTGGCGATGCAGGGGACGGAGTGCTGAGTGGTGTGCATTTCTGTGGCGATGCAGGGGACGGAGTGCTGACTGGTGTGCATTTCTGTGGCGATGCAGGGGACGGAGTGCGGACTGGTGTGCATTTCTGTGGCGATGCAGGGGACAGAGTACTGACTGGTGTGCATTTCTGTGGCGATGCAGGGGACGGAGTGCTGACTGGTGTGCATTTCTGTGGCGATGCAGGGGACGGAGTGCTGACTGGTGTGCATTTCTGTGGCGATGCAGGGGACGGAGTGCTGACTGGTGTGCATTTCTGTGGCGATGCAGGGGACGGAGTGCTGACTGATGTGCATTTCTGTGGCGATGCAGGGGATGGAGTGCTGAGTGGTGTGCATTTCTGTGGCGATGCAGGGGACGGAGTGCTGAGTGGTGTGCATTTCTGTGGCGATGCAGGGGACGGAGTGCTGACTGGTGTGCATTTCTGTGGCGATGCAGGGGACGGAGTGCTGACTGGTGTGCATTTCTGTGGCGATGCAGGGGACGGAGTGCTGACTGGTGTGCATTTCTGTGGCGATGCAGGGGACGGAGTGCTGACTGGTGTGCATTTCTGTGGCGATGCAGGGGACGGAGTGCTGACTGGTGTGCATTTGTGTGGCGATGCAGGGGACGGAGTGCTGACTGGTGTGCATTTCTGTGGCGATGCAGGGGACGGAGTGCTGAGTGGTGTGCATTTCTGTGGCGATGCAGGGGACGGAGTGCTGACTGGTGTGCATTTCTGTGGCGATGCAGGGGACGGAGTGCTGACTGGTGTGCATTTCTGTGGCGATGCAGGGGACGGAGTGCTGACTGGTGTGCATTTCTGTGGCGATGCAGGGGACGGAGTGCTGACTGGTGTGCATTTCTGTGGCGATGCAGGGGACGGAGTGCTGACTGGTGTGCATTTCTGTGGCGATGCAGGGGACAGAGTGCTGACTGGTGTGCATTTCTGTGGCGATGCAGGGGACGGAGTGCTGACTGGTGTGCATTTCTGTGGCGATGCAGGGGACGTAGTGCGGACTGGTGTGCATTTCTGTGGCGATGCAGGGGACGGAGTGCTGAGTGGTGTGCATTTCTGTGGCGATGCAGGGGACGGAGTGCTGACTGGTGTGCATTTCTGTGGCGATGCAGGGGACGGAGTGCTGACTGGTGTGCATTTCTGTGGCGATGCAGGGGACGGAGTGCTGACTGGTGTGCATTTCTGTGGCGATGCAGGGGACGGAGTGCTGAGTGGTGTGCATTTCTGTGGCGATGCAGGGGACGGAGTGCGGACTGGTGTGCATTTCTGTGGCGATGCAGGGGACGGAGTGCTGAGTGGTGTGCATTTCTGTGGCGATGCAGGGGACGGAGTGCTGACTGGTGTGCATTTCTGTGGCGATGCAGGGGACGGAGTGCTGACTGGTGTGCATTTCTGTGGCGATGCAGGGGAAGGAGTGCTGACTGGTGTGCATTTCTGTGGCGATGCAGGGGACGGAGTGCTCACTGGTGTGCATTTCTGTGGCGATGCAGGGGACGGAGTGCTGACTGGTGTGCATTTCTGTGGCGATGCAGGGGACGGAGTGCTGACTGGTGTGCATTTCTGTGGCGATGCAGGGGACGGAGTGCTGACTGGTGTGCATTTCTGTGGCGATGCAGGGGACAGAGTGCTGACTGGTGTGCATTTCTGTGGCGATGCAGGGGACGCAGTGCTGACTGGTGTGCATTTCTGTGGCGATGCAGGGGACGGAGTGCTGAGTGGTGTGCATTTCTGTGGCGATGCAGGGGACGGAGTGCTGACTGGTGTGCATTTCTGTGGCGATGCAGGGGACGGAGTGCTGACTGGTGTGCATTTCTGTGGCGATGCAGGGGACGGAGTGCTGACTGGTGTGCATTTCTGTGGCGATGCAGGGGACGGAGTGCTGACTGGTGTGCATTTCTGTGGCGATGCAGGGGACGGAGTGCTGAGTGGTGTGCATTTCTGTGGCGATGCAGGGGACGGAGTGCTGAGTGGTGTGCATTTCTGTGGCGATGCAGGGGACGCAGTGCTGACTGGTGTGCATTTCTGTGGCGATGCAGGGGACGGAGTGCTGACTGGTGTGCATTTCTGTGGCGATGCAGGGGACGGAGTGCTGACTGGTGTGCATTTCTGTGGCGATGCAGGGGACGGAGTGCTGAGTGGTGTGCATTTCTGTGGCGATGCAGGGGACGGAGTGCTGACTGGTGTGCATTTCTGTGGCGATGCAGGGGACGGAGTGCTGACTGGTGTGCATTTCTGTGGCGATGCAGGGGACGGAGTGCTGACTGGTGTGCATTTCTGTGGCGATGCAGGGGACGGAGTGCTGACTGGTGTGCATTTCTGTGGCGATGCAGGGGACGGAGTGCTGACTGGTGTGCATTTCTGTGGCGATGCAGGGGACGGAGTGCTGACTGGTGTGCATTTCTGTGGCGATGCAGGGGACGGAGTGCTGACTGGTGTGCATTTCTGTGGCGATGCAGGGGACGGAGTGCTGAGTGGTGTGCATTTCTGTGGCGATGCAGGGGACGGAGTGCTGACTGGTGTGCATTTCTGTGGCGATGCAGGGGACGGAGTGCTGACTGGTGTGCATTTCTGTGGCGATGCAGGGGACGGAGTGCTGACTGGTGTGCATTTCTGTGGCGATGCAGGGGACGGAGTGCTGACTGGTGTGCATTTCTGTGGCGATGCAGGGGACGGAGTGCTGAGTGGTGTGCATTTCTGTGGCGATGCAGGGGACGGAGTGCTGAGTGGTGTGCATTTCTGTGGCGATGCAGGGGACGCAGTGCTGACTGGTGTGCATTTCTGTGGCGATGCAGGGGACGGAGTGCTGACTGGTGTGCATTTCTGTGGCGATGCAGGGGACGGAGTGCTGACTGGTGTGCATTTCTGTGGCGATGCAGGGGACGGAGTGCTGACTGGTGTGCATTTCTGTGGCGATACAGGGGACGGAGTGCTGACTGGTGTGCATTTCTGTGGCGATGCAGGGGACGGAGTGCTGACTGGTGTGCATTTCTGTGGCGATGCAGGGGACGGAGTGCTGACTGGTGTGCATTTCTGTGGCGATGCAGGGGACGGAGTGCTGACTGGTGTGCATTTCTGTGGCGATGCAGGGGACGGAGTGCTGACTGGTGTGCATTTCTGTGGCGATGCAGGGGACGGTGTGCTGACTGGTGTGCATTTCTGTGGCGATGCAGGGGACGGAGTGCTGACTGGTGTGCATTTCTGTGGCGATGCAGGGGACGGAGTGCTCACTGGTGTGCATTTCTGTGGCGATGCAGGGGACGGAGTGCTGAGTGGTGTGCATTTCTGTGGCGATGCAGGGGACGGAGTGCTGACTGGTGTGCATTTCTGTGGCGATGCAGGGGACGGAGTGCTGACTGGTGTGCATTTCTGTGGCGATGCAGGGGACGGAGTGCTGACTGGTGTGCATTTCTGTGGCGATGCAGGGGACGGAGTGCTGACTGGTGTGCATTTCTGTGGCGATGCAGGGGACGGAGTGCTGACTGGTGTGCATTTGTGTGGCGATGCAGGGGACGGAGTGCTGAGTGGTGTGCATTTCTGTGGCGATGCAGGGGACGGAGTGCTGACTGGTGTGCATTTCTGTGGCGATGCAGGGGACGGAGTGCTGACTGGTGTGCATTTCTGTGGCGATGCAGGGGACGGAGTGCTGACTGGTGTGCATTTCTGTGGCGATGCAGGGGACGGAGTGCTGACTGGTGTGCATTTCTGTGGCGATGCAGGGGACGGAGTGCTGAGTGGTGTGCATTTCTGTGGCGATGCAGGGGACGGAGTGCTGACTGGTGTGCATTTCTGTGGCGATGCAGGGGACGGAGTGCTGACTGGTGTGCATTTCTGTGGCGATGCAGGGGACGGAGTGCTGACTGGTGTGCATTTCTGTGGCGATGCAGGGGACGGAGTGCTGACTGGTGTGCATTTCTGTGGCGATGCAGGGGACGGAGTGCTGACTGGTGTGCATTTCTGTGGCGATGCAGGGGACGGAGTGCTGACTGGTGTGCATTTCTGTGGCGATGCAGGGGACGGAGTGCTGACTGGTGTGCATTTCTGTGGCGATGCAGGGGACGGAGTGCTGACTGGTGTGCATTTCTGTGGCGATGCAGGGGACGGAGTGCTGACTGGTGTGCATTTCTGTGGCGATGCAGGGGACGGAGTGCTGACTGGTGTGCATTTCTGTGGCGATGCAGGGGACGGAGTGCTGACTGGTGTGCATTTCTGTGGCGATGCAGGGGACGGAGTGCGGAGTGGTGTGCATTTCTGTGGAAATGCAGGGGACGGAGTGCTGACTGGTGTGCATTTCTGTGGCGATGCAGGGGACGGAGTGCGGACTGGTGTGCATTTCTGTGGCGATGCAGGGGACGGAGTGCTGACTGGTGTGCATTTCTGTGGCGATGCAGGGGACGGAGTGCTGACTGGTGTGCATTTCTGTGGCGATGCAGGAGACGGAGTGCTGAGTGGTGTGCATTTCTGTGGCGATGCAGGGGACGGAGTGCTGACTGGTGTGCATTTCTGTGGCGATGCAGGGGACGGAGTGCTGAGTGGTGTGCATTTCTGTGGCGATGCAGGGGACGGAGTGCTGACTGGTGTGCATTTCTGTGGCGATGCAGGGGACGGAGTGCTGACTGGTGTGCATTTCTGTGGCGATGCAGGGGACGGAGTGCTGACTGGTGTGCATTTCTGTGGCGATGCAGGGGACGGAGTGCTGACTGGTGTGCATTTCTGTGGCGATGCAGGGGACGGTGTGCTGACTGGTGTGCATTTCTGTGGCGATGCAGGGGACGGAGTGCTGACTGGTGTGCATTTCTGTGGCGATGCAGGGGACGGAGTGCTGACTGGTGTGCATTTCTGTGGCGATGCAGGGGACGGAGTGCTGAGTGGTGTGCATTTCTGTGGCGATGCAGGGGACGGAGTGCTGACTGGTGTGCATTTCTGTGGCGATGCAGGGGACGGAGTGCTGACTGGTGTGCATTTCTGTGGCGATGCAGGGGACGGAGTGCTGACTGGTGTGCATTTCTGTGGCGATGCAGGGGACGGAGTGCTGACTGGTGTGCATTTCTGTGGCGATGCAGGGGACGGAGTGCTGACTGGTGTGCATTTCTGTGGCGATGCAGGGGACGGAGTGCTGACTGGTGTGCATTTCTGTGGCGATGCAGGGGACGGAGTGCTGACTGGTGTGCATTTCTGTGGCGATGCAGGGGACGGAGTGCTGACTGGTGTGCATTTCTGTGGCGATGCAGGGGACGGAGTGCTGACTGGTGTGCATTTCTGTGGCGATGCAGGGGACGGAGTGCTGACTGGTGTGCATTTCTGTGGCGATGCAGGGGACGGAGTGCTGACTGATGTGCATTTCTGTGGCGATGCAGGGGATGGAGTGCTGAGTGGTGTGCATTTCTGTGGCGATGCAGGGGACGGAGTGCTGACTGGTGTGCATTTCTGTGGCGATGCAGGGGACGGAGTGCTGAGTGGTGTGCATTTCTGTGGCGATGCAGGGGACGGAGTGCTGACTGGTGTGCATTTCTGTGGCGATGCAGGGGACGGAGTGCTGACTGGTGTGCATTTCTGTGGCGATGCAGGGGACGGAGTGCTGACTGGTGTGCATTTCTGTGGCGATGCAGGGGACGGAGTGCTGACTGGTGTGCATTTCTGTGGCGATGCAGGGGACGGAGTGCTGACTGGTGTGCATTTCTGTGGCGATGCAGGGGACGGAGTGCTGACTGGTGTGCATTTCTGTGGCGATGCAGGGGACGGTGTGCTGACTGGTGTGCATTTCTGTGGCGATGCAGGGGACGGAGTGCTGACTGGTGTGCATTTCTGTGGCGATGCAGGGGACGGAGTGCTGACTGGTGTGCATTTCTGTGGCGATGCAGGGGACGGAGTGCTGAGTGGTGTGCATTTCTGTGGCGATGCAGGGGACGGAGTGCTGACTGGTGTGCATTTCTGTGGCGATGCAGGGGACGGAGTGCTGACTGGTGTGCATTTCTGTGGCGATGCAGGGGACGGAGTGCTGACTGGTGTGCATTTCTGTGGCGATGCAGGGGACGGAGTGCTGACTGGTGTGCATTTGTGTGGCGATGCAGGGGACGGAGTGCTGAGTGGTGTGCATTTGTGTGGCGATGCAGGGGACGGAGTGCTGAGTGGTGTGCATTTGTGTGGCGATGCAGGGGACGGAGTGCTGACTGGTGTGCATTTCTGTGGCGATGCAGGGGACGGAGTGCTGACTGGTGTGCATTTCTGTGGCGATGCAGGGGACGGAGTGCTGACTGGTGTGCATTTCTGTGGCGATGCAGGGGACGGAGTGCTGACTGATGTGCATTTCTGTGGCGATGCAGGGGATGGAGTGCTGAGTGGTGTGCATTTCTGTGGCGATGCAGGGGACGGAGTGCTGACTGGTGTGCATTTCTGTGGCGATGCAGGGGACGGAGTGCTGACTGGTGTGCATTTCTGTGGCGATGCAGGGGACGGAGTGCTGACTGGTGTGCATTTCTGTGGCGATGCAGGGGACGGAGTGCTGACTGGTGTGCATTTCTGTGGCGATGCAGGGGACGGAGTGCTGACTGGTGTGCATTTCTGTGGCGATGCAGGGGACGGAGTGCTGACTGGTGTGCATTTCTGTGGCGATGCAGGGGACGGAGTGCTGACTGGTGTGCATTTCTGTGGCGATGCAGGGGACGGAGTGCTGACTGGTGTGCATTTCTGTGGCGATGCAGGGGACGGAGTGCTGACTGGTGTGCATTTCTGTGGCGATGCAGGGGACGGAGTGCTGACTGGTGTGCATTTCTGTGGCGATGCAGGGGACGGAGTGCTGACTGGTGTGCATTTCTGTGGCGATGCAGGGGACGGAGTGCTGACTGGTGTGCATTTCTGTGGCGATGCAGGGGACGGAGTGCTGAGTGGTGTGCATTTCTGTGGAAATGCAGGGGACGGAGTGCTGACTGGTGTGCATTTCTGTGGCGATGCAGGGGACGGAGTGCGGACTGGTGTGCATTTCTGTGGCGATGCAGGGGACGGAGTGCTGACTGGTGTGCATTTCTGTGGCGATGCAGGGGACGGAGTGCTGAGTGGTGTGCATTTCTGTGGCGATGCAGGGGACGGAGTGCTGACTGGTGTGCATTTCTGTGGCGATGCAGGGGACGGAGTGCGGACTGGTGTGCATTTCTGTGGCGATGCAGGGGACGGAGTGCTGACTGGTGTGCATTTCTGTGGCGATGCAGGGGACGGAGTGCTGACTGGTGTGCATTTCTGTGGCGATGCAGGGGACGGAGTGCTGACTGGTGTGCATTTCTGTGGCGATGCAGGGGACGGAGTGCTGACTGGTGTGCATTTCTGTGGCGATGCAGGGGACGGAGTGCTGACTGGTGTGCATTTCTGTGGCGATGCAGGGGACGGAGTGCTGACTGGTGTGCATTTCTGTGGCGATGCAGGGGACGGTGTGCTGACTGGTGTGCATTTCTGTGGCGATGCAGGGGACGGAGTGCTGACTGGTGTGCATTTCTGTGGCGATGCAGGGGACGGAGTGCTCACTGGTGTGCATTTCTGTGGCGATGCAGGGGACGGAGTGCTGAGTGGTGTGCATTTCTGTGGCGATGCAGGGGACGGAGTGCTGACTGGTGTGCATTTCTGTGGCGATGCAGGGGACGGAGTGCTGACTGGTGTGCATTTCTGTGGCGATGCAGGGGACGGAGTGCTGACTGGTGTGCATTTCTGTGGCGATGCAGGGGACGGAGTGCTGAGTGGTGTGCATTTCTGTGGCGATGCAGGGGACGGAGTGCTGACTGGTGTGCATTTCTGTGGCGATGCAGGGGACGGAGTGCTGAGTGGTGTGCATTTCTGTGGCGATGCAGGGGACGGAGTGCTGACTGGTGTGCATTTCTGTGGCGATGCAGGGGACGGAGTGCTGACTGGTGTGCATTTCTGTGGCGATGCAGGGGACGGAGTGCTGACTGGTGTGCATTTCTGTGGCGATGCAGGGGACGGAGTGCTGACTGGTGTGCATTTCTGTGGCGATGCAGGGGACGGAGTGCTGACTGGTGTGCATTTCTGTGGCGATGCAGGGGACGGAGTGCTGACTGGTGTGCATTTCTGTGGCGATGCAGGGGACGGAGTGCTGACTGGTGTGCATTTCTGTGGCGATGCAGGGGACGGAGTGCTGACTGGTGTGCATTTCTGTGGCGATGCAGGGGACGGAGTGCTGACTGGTGTGCATTTCTGTGGCGATGCAGGGGACGGAGTGCTGACTGGTGTGCATTTCTGTGGCGATGCAGGGGACGGAGTGCTGACTGGTGTGCATTTCTGTGGCGATGCAGGGGACGGAGTGCTGACTGGTGTGCATTTCTGTGGCGATGCAGGGGACGGAGTGCTGACTGGTGTGCATTTCTGTGGCGATGCAGGGGACGGAGTGCTGACTGGTGTGCATTTCTGTGGCGATGCAGGGGACGGAGTGCTGACTGGTGTGCATTTCTGTGGCGATGCAGGGGACGGAGTGCTGACTGGTGTGCATTTCTGTGGCGATGCAGGGGACGGAGTGCTGACTGGTGTGCATTTCTGTGGCGATGCAGGGGACGGAGTGCTGACTGGTGTGCATTTCTGTGGCGATGCAGGGGACGGAGTGCTGACTGGTGTGCATTTCTGTGGCGATGCAGGGGACGGAGTGCTGACTGGTGTGCATTTCTGTGGCGATGCAGGGGACGGAGTGCTGAGTGGTGTGCATTTCTGTGGAAATGCAGGGGACGGAGTGCGGACTGGTGTGCATTTCTGTGGCGATGCAGGGGACGGAGTGCGGACTGGTGTGCATTTCTGTGGCGATGCAGGGGACGGAGTGCTGACTGGTGTGCATTTCTGTGGCGATGCAGGGGACGGAGTGCTGACTGGTGTGCATTTCTGTGGCGATGCAGGGGACGGAGTGCTGAGTGGTGTGCATTTCTGTGGCGATGCAGGGGACGGAGTGCTGACTGGTGTGCATTTCTGTGGCGATGCAGGGGACGGAGTGCTGAGTGGTGTGCATTTCTGTGGCGATGCAGGGGACGGAGTGCTGACTGGTGTGCATTTCTGTGGCGATGCAGGGGACGGAGTGCGGACTGGTGTGCATTTCTGTGGCGATGCAGGGGACGGAGTGCTGACTGGTGTGCATTTCTGTGGCGATGCAGGGGACGGAGTGCTGACTGGTGTGCATTTCTGTGGCGATGCAGGGGACGGAGTGCTGACTGGTGTGCATTTCTGTGGCGATGCAGGGGACGGAGTGCTGACTGGTGTGCATTTCTGTGGCGATGCAGGGGACGGAGTGCTGACTGGTGTGCATTTGTGTGGCGATGCAGGGGACGGAGTGCTGACTGGTGTGCATTTCTGTGGCGATGCAGGGGACGGAGTGCTGACTGGTGTGCATTTCTGTGGCGATGCAGGGGACGGAGTGCTGACTGGTGTGCATTTCTGTGGCGATGCACGGGACGGAGTGCTGACTGGTGTGCATTTCTGTGGCGATGCAGGGGACGGAGTGTTGACTGGTGTGCATTTCTGTGGCGATGCAGGGGACGGGGTGCTGACTGGTGTGCATTTCTGTGGCGATGCAGGGGACGGAGTGCTGACTGGTGTGCATTTCTGTGGCGATGCAGGGGACGGAGTGCTGACTGGTGTGCATTTCTGTGGCGATGCAGGGGACGGAGTGCTGACTGGTGTGCATTTCTGTGGCGATGCAGGGGACGGAGTGCTCACTGGTGTGCATTTCTGTGGCGATACAGGGGACGGAGTGCTGACTGGTGTGCATTTCTGTGGCGATGCAGGGGACGGAGTGCTGACTGGTGTGCATTTCTGTGGCGATGCAGGGGACGGAGTGCTGACTGGTGTGCATTTGTGTGGCGATGCAGGGGACGGAGTGCTGACTGGTGTGCATTTGTGTGGCGATGCAGGGGACGGAGTGCTGACTGGTGTGCATTTGTGTGGCGATGCAGGGGACGGAGTGCTGACTGGTGTGCATTTCTGTGGCGATGCAGGGGACGGAGTGCTGACTGGTGTGCATTTCTGTGGCGATGCAGGGGACGGAGTGCTGACTGGTGTGCATTTCTGTGGCGATGCAGGGGACGGAGTGCTGACTGGTGTGCATTTCTGTGGCGATGCAGGGGACGGAGTGCTGAGTGGTCTGCATTTCTGTGGCGATGCAGGGGACGGAGTGCTGACTGGTGTGCATTTCTGTGGCGATGCAGGGGACGGAGTGCTGACTGGTGTGCATTTCTGTGGCGATGCAGGGGACGGAGTGCTGACTGGTGTGCATTTCTGTGGCGATGCAGGGGACGGAGTGCTGAGTGGTGTGCATTTCTGTGGCGATGCAGGGGACGGAGTGCTGACTGGTGTGCATTTCTGTGGCGATGCAGGGGACGGAGTGCTGACTGGTGTGCATTTCTGTGGCGATGCAGGGGACGGAGTGCTGACTGGTGTGCATTTCTGTGGCGATGCAGGGGACGGAGTGCTGAGTGGTGTGCATTTCTGTGGCGATGCAGGGGACGGAGTGCTGACTGGTGTGCATTTCTGTGGCGATGCAGGGGACGGAGTGCTGACTGGTGTGCATTTCTGTGGCGATGCAGGGGACGGAGTGCTGACTGGTGTGCATTTCTGTGGCGATGCAGGGGACGGAGTGCTGACTGGTGTGCATTTCTGTGGCGATGCAGGGGACGGAGTGCTGACTGGTGTGCATTTCTGTGGCGATGCAGGGGACGGAGTGCTGAGTGGTGTGCATTTCTGTGGCGATGCAGGGGACGGAGTGCTGACTGGTGTGCATTTCTGTGGCGATGCAGGGGACGGAGTGCTGACTGGTGTGCATTTCTGTGGCGATGCAGGGGACGGAGTGCCGACTGGTGTGCATTTCTGTGGCGATGCAGGGGACGGAGTGCTGACTGGTGTGCATTTGTGTGGCGATGCAGGGGACGGAGTGCTGACTGGTGTGCATTTGTGTGGCGATGCAGGGGACGGAGTGCTGACTGGTGTGCATTTCTGTGGCGATGCAGGGGACGGAGTGCTGACTGGTGTGCATTTCTGTGGCGATGCAGGGGACGGAGTGCTGACTGGTGTGCATTTCTGTGGCGATGCAGGGGACGGAGTGCTGACTGGTGTGCATTTCTGTGGCGATGCAGGGGACGGAGTGCTGACTGGTGTGCATTTCTGTGGCGATGCAGGGGACGGAGTGCGGACTGGTGTGCATTTCTGTGGCGATGCAGGGGACGGAGTGCTGAGTGGTGTGCATTTCTGTGGCGATGCAGGGGACGGAGTGCTGACTGGTGTGCATTTCTGTGGCGATGCAGGGGACGGAGTGCTGAGTGGTGTGCATTTCTGTGGCGATGCAGGGGACGGAGTGCTGACTGGTGTGCATTTCTGTGGCGATGCAGGGGACGGAGTGCGGACTGGTGTGCATTTCTGTGGCGATGCAGGGGACGGAGTGCTGACTGGTGTGCATTTCTGTGGCGATGCAGGGGACGGAGTGCGGACTGGTGTGCATTTCTGTGGCGGTGCAGGGGACGGAGTGCTGACTGGTGTGCATTTCTGTGGCGATGCAGGGGACGGAGTGCTGACTGGTGTGCATTTCTGTGGCGATGCAGGGGACGGAGTGCTGACTGGTGTGCATTTCTGTGGCGATGCAGGGGACGGAGTGCCGACTGGTGTGCATTTCTGTGGCGATGCAGGGGACGGAGTGCTGAGTGGTGTGCATTTCTGTGGCGATGCAGGGGACGGAGTGCTGACTGGTGTGCATTTCTGTGGCGATGCAGGGGACGGAGTGCTGACTGGTGTGCATTTCTGTGGCGATGCAGGGGACGGAGTGCTGACTGGTGTGCATTTCTGTGGCGATGCAGGGGACGGAGTGCTGACTGGTGTGCATTTCTGTGGCGATGCAGGGGACGGAGTGCTGAGTGGTGTGCATTTCTGTGGAAATGCAGGGGACGGAGTGCTGACTGGTGTGCATTTCTGTGGCGATGCAGGGGACGGAGTGCGGACTGGTGTGCATTTCTGTGGCGATGCAGGGGACGGAGTACTGACTGGTGTGCATTTCTGTGGCGATGCAGGGGACGGAGTGCTGACTGGTGTGCATTTCTGTGGCGATGCAGGGGACGGAGTGCTGAGTGGTGTGCATTTCTGTGGCGATGCAGGGGACGGAGTGCTGACTGGTGTGCATTTCTGTGGCGATGCAGGAGACGGAGTGCTGAGTGGTGTGCATTTCTGTGGCGATGCAGGGGACGGAGTGCTGACTGGTGTGCATTTCTGTGGCGATGCAGGGGACGGAGTGCGGACTGGTGTGCATTTCTGTGGCGATGCAGGGGACGGAGTGCTGACTGGTTTGCATTTCTGTGGCGATGCAGGGGACGGAGTGCTGACTGGTGTGCATTTCTGTGGCGATGCAGGGGACGGAGTGCTGACTGGTGTGCATTTCTGTGGCGATGCAGGGGACGGAGTGCTGACTGGTGTGCATTTCTGTGGCGATGCAGGGGACGGAGTGCTGACTGGTGTGCATTTCTGTGGCGATGCAGGGGACGGAGTGCTGAGTGGTGTGCATTTCTGTGGCGATGCAGGGGACGGAGTGCAGAGTGGTGTGCATTTCTGTGGCGATGCAGGGGACGGAGTGCTGACTGGTGTGCATTTCTGTGGCGATGCAGGGGACGGAGTGCTGACTGGTGTGCATTTCTGTGGCGATGCAGGGGACGGAGTGCTGACTGGTGTGCATTTCTGTGGCGATGCAGGGGACGGGGTGCTGACTGGTGTGCATTTCTGTGGCGATGCAGGGGACGGAGTGCTGACTGGTGTGCATTTCTGTGGCGATGCAGGGGACGGAGTGCTGACTGGTGTGCATTTCTGTGGCGATGCAGGGGACGGAGTGCTGAGTGGTGTGCATTTCTGTGGCGATGCAGGGGACGGAGTGCTGACTGGTGTGCATTTCTGTGGCGATGCAGGGGACGGAGTGCTGACTGGTGTGCATTTCTGTGGCGATGCAGGGGACGGAGTGCTGACTGGTGTGCATTTCTGTGGCGATGCAGGGGACGGAGTGCCGACTGGTGTGCATTTCTGTGGCGATGCAGGGGACGGAGTGCTGAGTGGTGTGCATTTCTGTGGCGATGCAGGGGACGGAGTGCTGACTGGTGTGCATTTCTGTGGCGATGCAGGGGACGGAGTGCTGACTGGTGTGCATTTCTGTGGCGATGCAGGGGACGGAGTGCTGACTGGTGTGCATTTCTGTGGCGATGCAGGGGACGGAGTGCTGACTGGTGTGCATTTCTGTGGCGATGCAGGGGACGGAGTGCTGAGTGGTGTGCATTTCTGTGGAAATGCAGGGGACGGAGTGCTGACTGGTGTGCATTTCTGTGGCGATGCAGGGGACGGAGTGCGGACTGGTGTGCATTTCTGTGGCGATGCAGGGGACGGAGTACTGACTGGTGTGCATTTCTGTGGCGATGCAGGGGACGGAGTGCTGACTGGTGTGCATTTCTGTGGCGATGCAGGGGACGGAGTGCTGAGTGGTGTGCATTTCTGTGGCGATGCAGGGGACGGAGTGCTGACTGGTGTGCATTTCTGTGGCGATGCAGGAGACGGAGTGCTGAGTGGTGTGCATTTCTGTGGCGATGCAGGGGACGGAGTGCTGACTGGTGTGCATTTCTGTGGCGATGCAGGGGACGGAGTGCGGACTGGTGTGCATTTCTGTGGCGATGCAGGGGACGGAGTGCTGACTGGTGTGCATTTCTGTGGCGATGCAGGGGACGGAGTGCTGACTGGTGTGCATTTCTGTGGCGATGCAGGGGACGGAGTGCTGACTGGTGTGCATTTCTGTGGCGATGCAGGGGACGGAGTGCTGACTGGTGTGCATTTCTGTGGCGATGCAGGGGACGGAGTGCTGACTGGTGTGCATTTCTGTGGCGATGCAGGGGACGGAGTGCTGAGT
>OZ038397.1:27169112-27216939 GCA_964036045.1 Eutreptiella sp. 'Long Island Sound 2002' | reverse complement strand
GGGACGGAGTGCTGAGTGGTGTGCATTTCTGTGGCGATGCAGGGGACGGAGTGCTGAGTGGTGTGCATTTCTGTGGCGATGCAGGGGACGGAGTGCTGAGTGGTGTGCATTTCTGTGGCGATGCAGGGGACGGAGTGCTGACTGGTGTGCATTTCTGTGGCAATGCAGGGGACGGAGTGCTGACTGGTGTGCATTTCTGTGGCGATGCAGGGGACGGAGTGCTGACTGGTGTGCATTTCTGTGGCAATGCAGGGGACGGAGTGCTGAGTGGTGTGCATTTCTGTGGCGATGCAGGGGACGGAGTGCTGACTGGTGTGCATTTCTGTGGCGATGCAGGGGACGGAGTGCTGACTGGTGTGCATTTCTGTGGCGATGCAGGGGACGGAGTGCTGACTGGTGTGCATTTCTGTGGCGATGCAGGGGACGGAGTGCTGACTGGTGTGCATTTCTGTGGCGATGCAGGGGACGGAGTGCTGACTGGTGTGCATTTCTGTGGCGATGCAGGGGACGGAGTGCTGACTGGTGTGCATTTCTGTGGCGATGCAGGGGACGGAGTGCTGACTGGTGTGCATTTCTGTGGCGATGCAGGGGACGGAGTGCTGACTGGTGTGCATTTCTGTGGCGATGCAGGGGACGGAGTGCTGACTGGTGTGCATTTCTGTGGCGATGCAGGGGACGGAGTGCTGACTGGTGTGCATTTCTGTGGCGATGCAGGGGACGGAGTGCTGACTGGTGTGCATTTCTGTGGCGATGCAGGGGACGGAGTGCTGACTGGTGTGCATTTCTGTGGCGATGCAGGGGACGGAGTGCTGACTGGTGTGCATTTCTGTGGCGATGCAGGGGACGGAGTGCTGACTGGTGTGCATTTCTGTGGCGATGCAGGGGACGGAGTGCTGAGTGGTGTGCATTTCTGTGGCGATGCAGGGGACGGAGTGCTGACTGGTGTGCATTTCTGTGGCGATGCAGGGGACGGAGTGCTGACTGGTGTGCATTTCTGTGGCGATGCAGGGGACGGAGTGCTGACTGGTGTGCATTTCTGTGGCGATGCAGGGGACGGAGTGCTGAGTGGTGTGCATTTCTGTGGCGATGCAGGGGACGGAGTGCTGAGTGGTGTGCATTTCTGTGGCGATGCAGGGGACGGAGTGCTGACTGGTGTGCATTTCTGTGGCGATGCAGGGGACGGAGTGCTGACTGGTGTGCATTTCTGTGGCGATGCAGGGGACGGAGTGCTGACTGGTGTGCATTTCTGTGGCGATGCAGGGGACGGAGTGCTGAGTGGTGTGCATTTCTGTGGCGATGCAGGGGACGGAGTGCTGACTGGTGTGCATTTCTGTGGCGATGCAGGGGACGGAGTGCTGACTGGTGTGCATTTCTGTGGCGATGCAGGGGACGGAGTGCTGACTGGTGTGCATTTCTGTGGCGATGCAGGGGACGGAGTGCTGACTGGTGTGCATTTCTGTGGCGATGCAGGGGACGGAGTGCTGACTGGTGTGCATTTCTGTGGCGATGCAGGGGACGGAGTGCTGACTGGTGTGCATTTCTGTGGCGATGCAGGGGACGGAGTGCTGACTGGTGTGCATTTCTGTGGCGATGCAGGGGACGGAGTGCTGAGTGGTGTGCATTTCTGTGGCGATGCAGGGGACGGAGTGCTGACTGGTGTGCATTTCTGTGGCGATGCAGGGGACGGAGTGCTGACTGGTGTGCATTTCTGTGGCGATGCAGGGGACGGAGTGCTGACTGGTGTGCATTTCTGTGGCGATGCAGGGGACGGAGTGCTGAGTGGTGTGCATTTCTGTGGCGATGCAGGGGACGGAGTGCTGACTGGTGTGCATTTCTGTGGCGATGCAGGGGACGGAGTGCTGACTGGTGTGCATTTCTGTGGCGATGCAGGGGACGGAGTGCTGACTGGTGTGCATTTCTGTGGCGATGCAGGGGACGGAGTGCTGAGTGGTGTGCATTTCTGTGGCGATGCAGGGGACGGAGTGCTGACTGGTGTGCATTTCTGTGGCGATGCAGGGGACGGAGTGCTGAGTGGTGTGCATTTCTGTGGCGATGCAGGGGACGGAGTGCTGACTGGTGTGCATTTCTGTGGCGATGCAGGGGACGGAGTGCTGACTGGTGTGCATTTCTGTGGCGATGCAGGGGACGGAGTGCTGACTGGTGTGCATTTCTGTGGCGATGCAGGGGACGGAGTGCTGAGTGGTGTGCATTTCTGTGGCGATGCAGGGGACGGAGTGCTGACTGGTGTGCATTTCTGTGGCGATGCAGGGGACGGAGTGCTGACTGGTGTGCATTTCTGTGGCGATGCAGGGGACGGAGTGCTGACTGGTGTGCATTTCTGTGGCGATGCAGGGGACGGAGTGCTGACTGGTGTGCATTTCTGTGGCGATGCAGGGGACGGAGTGCTGACTGGTGTGCATTTCTGTGGCGATGCAGGGGACGGAGTGCTGACTGGTGTGCATTTCTGTGGCGATGCAGGGGACGGAGTGCTGACTGGTGTGCATTTCTGTGGCGATGCAGGGGACGGAGTGCTGAGTGGTGTGCATTTCTGTGGCGATGCAGGGGACGGAGTGCTGACTGGTGTGCATTTCTGTGGCGATGCAGGGGACGGAGTGCTGACTGGTGTGCATTTCTGTGGCGATGCAGGGGACGGAGTGCTGACTGGTGTGCATTTCTGTGGCGATGCAGGGGACGGAGTGCTGAGTGGTGTGCATTTCTGTGGCGATGCAGGGGACGGAGTGCCGACTGGTGTGCATTTCTGTGGCGATGCAGGGGACGGAGTGCTGAGTGGTGTGCATTTCTGTGGCGATGCAGGGGACGGAGTGCTGACTGGTGTGCATTTCTGTGGCGATGCAGGGGACGGAGTGCTGACTGGTGTGCATTTCTGTGGCGATGCAGGGGACGGAGTGCTGAGTGGTGTGCATTTCTGTGGCGATACAGGGGACGGAGTGCTGACTGGTGTGCATTTCTGTGGCGATGCAGGGGACGGAGTGCTGACTGGTGTGCATTTCTGTAGCGATGCAGTGGACGGAGTGCGGACTGGTGTGCATTTCTGTGGCGATGCAGGGGACGGAGTGCTGACTGGTGTGCATTTCTGTGGCGATGCAGGGGACGGAGTGCTGACTGGTGTGCATTTGTGTGGCGATGCAGGGGACGGAGTGCTGACTGGTGTGCATTTCTGTGGCGATGCAGGGGACGGAGTGCTGACTGGTGTGCATTTCTGTGGCGATGCAGGGGACGGAGTGCTGACTGGTGTGCATTTCTGTGGCGATGCAGGGGACGGAGTGCTGACTGGTGTGCATTTCTGTGGCGATGCAGGGGACGGAGTGCTGACTGGTGTGCATTTCTGTGGCGATGCAGGGGACGGAGTGCTGACTGGTGTGCATTTCTGTGGCGGTGCAGGGGACGGAGTGCTGACTGGTGTGCATTTCTGTGGCGATGCAGGGGACGGAGTGCTGACTGGTGTGCATTTCTGTGGCGATGCAGGGGACGGAGTGCTGACTGGTGTGCATTTCTGTGGCGATGCAGGGGACGGAGTGCTGACTGGTGTGCATTTCTGTGGCGATGCAGGGGACGGAGTGCTGACTGGTGTGCATTTCTGTGGCGATGCAGGGGACGGAGTGCTGACTGGTGTGCATTTCTGTGGCGATGCAGGGGACGGAGTGCTGAGTGGTGTGCATTTCTGTGGCGATGCAGGCCCCAGCCTGGGCAGGATCTGCGCATAGTTCGCGGTGGCGGGAAAACGGAATGAGCCGGGCTGTACCCTGGAGGTGATCTGACACATCATACGGTTGCCTGCGGACCATTGGTTGGTGCTGCCAACAAACACTCAAAACGCTCCCCAGGGGCCGCTGGGACATCAATGGCCCAGTGATGCTGTGGAGCAGGTCTGCCTTGTGGCTGCTTCGTGTCCCGCATTCGACTCCGTGCTGGCGTAGGAGGCGTGATGCCAGCAGTGTGCTGTGGGGCGTGTGCCGCACCACACAACCACCGCGCACGACTCCAAGAAAATTGGGGGAGGAGTGGGGCTTCGGCCCCTTTTACGGACCTCCCCTCTTTCACCAGGGCTCGAAAATCCAGGATCTCTCTCGGGCTTACGACCCCCTGGGGCCCAAATGGCAACACGTCAATCTCATGATGCGAGGGGTCCCCCACCACCCACCCACCCCCCCTGGACCCCCTGGACCCCCTGGACCCACCCACCAGGGATGCATAAGAAGGGCAGGGACCTCAGAGGTGGCCCCAGAGGCGGTTGGACAGGCGGTTGAAGGAGGTTGCCAAAGCGGTTGTGGGTGGTTACTGTCGGTTGCAAGTGCCATTGAAGCCGGCTGCTGGATGCTTGCCGGTATGAGCCCTGGATTCACTTGAAGATGGACCCGCGCCTCGTACTTCATCCGGAAGTGCTTTAAAATTTGCATATCATCAATGCAGAAGCATTCATGTCATGGCTCTATAATTGCCCATGGTCCGTCGGACCATGGTGCGTGTGCCGTTAAATTAGGCATAGCATTCACATAGATGTACTCAGGGATGCATTGGAAGGGGGGGGGGTTAAACCCCCCCCCTCCAGGGGCCCAGCCTACGCCCAGCCTCTGTCCCCCTAACGCCAAATGCCAGCTTTAATGGCGTTTGTAACCAACAGTAACCGCCCCCAACCGCTTCGGCAACCTCCTCCAACCGCCTGTCTACCCGCTACTGGGGCTGCCTCTGAGGTCCCTTCCCTTCTAATGCATCCCTGGGGGGTGGGTCCAGGGGGTCCAGGGGGGACGGGTGTGGGACCCCTCCCATCACCCACCCCCCGAGTGGCGCTGAGTTGTGAAAAGGAGCCCTGGTGCCAAGCCTTTTTTGATGATCTGTAAAGGCAAAAAGGCAATACGACGGCCGACAACCGGACGAGAAAAGGACGGGGAATAGCGGCATCTGCAGAGGGAACCATCAGCAACATCAACGACAAGGAAGGCGCGGAGGAGGGCGTGGCCCCAACACTGCCAAGACGCCCGATTTCAGTCAAACTTGGAACGCTAACTCGGCCCATCTTGGTTGACACGAGAGCGCAGGAACGGTGGATTTTGGTCACATTGGAGGCGGTCGCTGGGCCAATTTTGGTTCATTTCGGGCCGCTGAGTCAGCCACTTTGGGCCCCGGGACGGCCGATTTTCGCCAATTTTGACCATTTTTGGGTGGGTGGGTCGAGGGGAGGGTGGGGGGGGGGGGGTCTGGGACCCCCCCCCCCCCCGTGAAAGGGTGCTGAGGTGGTGAGTGGAGCTCTGCCAACAAGTGCTGTAGGGTTTGCACGGAGGCGCGTGACTGTGGCACGGTGTGGCACACACCAGAGGGGGCGGGGGGCAGGGCATTTTCTACTTTGAATTGAAAAAAAAAAAAAAATCTCGGGACGTGCAGTGGCCAGCCCATTATTTAGGCACACAACTGCACGGCACTTCAGGGCAACGGGGCAACCTACGGCGGTTGGGGGTAACCGGCGGCGGTTGAAGGTTGCGCTTTTTAAACAACAAAAGCAACGAAAAAAGACTCGTCCACTAAGAAATGACGGCGGGGGGGCGGCGGGGGGGGGGGGGGCATGCGACCCGACACCGCCGCCCCCACGCCGCATGCCAAGCAGGGCACATCGGGTAGGGACAGGGGGCGGGGCGGAGATCAAGGCTGAGGGACAGCACAAGGGGCGTGTGGGACAAGGGGCAGGCCTGCGGCTCGTCTTCACGGATGGGAATGACCGGGTGGATGGCCCGGCAGCTTCCGAGTTGACCCTTGCGGGCCAGGCAGTTGGCAGCCTGAGACAACACGGGGCAGATAAAAGATGTGATAACATGGGGAGTTGAGTCCTCATGAAATGCGCATTGGGTGCCATTGTTCTTACTGAGTTCGGCTCATGACATGAACAGGCATTAGAGGGGGCCATGTTGTCCAGGGGGGATTCCAAATGAAGCTCAGATACGCTGCCAGACACTAGTGGCATAGATGGCCAGGAGCGAATTCAGCGCCACGCACACGTCGCGACGCGCAAAACAATGTGCCCCGCGAACCCGGATCGTGCAGACTTTGGACCTCCCACCCCTCGATTCTGCACCCTACTGAACGATGGCTGATGCCCGAGGGCTGCCATCCCTGTCCGACCGACGGCAGTTGGCGGCTACTTGACGGCGGTTGATGTTTGCGTGATTGATTAGCCAGTGGCAGTTGGCGGTTACTGACAACACCCCGGCGGGGGGGGGGGGGGGGGGGGGCATGGACAAAGCGGACGGCGGGGGGGGGGGGGGCTTTGAGACGGAGGGCGGCGCCGAGATTGGCCCCGGGGCCCCGGCAGGCGCCACGGGGCCAGGGCCGCGGGGACGGAAGGGACGCGCGCAGGGCTATGAGGCCCAACATGGGTCGCCCACGCGGACCGCCCGGCGCGCCGCAGCGTCAGGGACCGGGCGAGAGTGGCACTGCTGAGCAGAGGACGAGGGGGCGGTCCGTGATGGCGGGGGGCTACCGTGTGGCACGGCACGGGTGGATATAGTGGGGGGGCTGTGTGACATTCCATCGGGTTGTTGTTTCTTTACGGGGCCCTGGACGGTCACCCGTTCTTCCCTTCGCATGTTGCGTTGGGTCGCTGCGTTCTGTCGGCCGCTGCGGCCGGTGCTCTTGCCCCCCCCCCCCCCCCGATTACGATTACGATTCACCCGTTTGACTGAACCAGCGGTTTTGCCAGCAGTTTTACAAGAGGACTGATGGCCAAAAAAAGCGCCAGATCAGGTGCTACCCTGGATTTGATACCCAGGACAATCAATTCATGAGTGTTTGCATGTACCCCTGTACTACTGAGCCAATCCACCAACACTGAACACAAGACAATACATTGCACAGGGGGTTGGTGTATCCCATGAAGACAGTCCACACAGTGCAATCATTTCTTGCCAATAGTTTATACTGGAACTGCTGCAGTTTCAGTGCTATCATTTTGTGGTGCAATCTGCCCCACCCCCGGGGGAACCGTCACTCCATGACCCCCCCCCCCGTTGTGTGTGGGGCGGGGGGGGGGGGGGGCGTCACGACGTTGGGAGTTTTGAAGGGGTTCGGAAGGTACCACTCCTCCCGCATGGCATGGCACAGTGGTGCGCCAACGCCGGGAAAGTGGGCTGATAAGGAGAATGGCTTGCAATTCCGAATCATCTGTGCCTGAATTGCCTGAGCTAATCGCAATCGTAATCGTCATTCCGTCATCACTGCCTCCAGGCCCAACAGCCCCCCCCCCCCCCCCAAACCTTTGGTAATGGCGTCACTATTATATCCACCCCTGTGGCACGGTTCAGTGTCACGTCTGTTGTGTAGCCTGCGGGTGTTGCTCGAGGTCGTTGATGGGCTGGGGCCGCGCGGGGGGGTGGGGGGGAAGCCGCACGGGCCGAGGGGGTGTGCCGGTTCATATGTACGCGAGTGCCGGTTTGGATTTGAAGGAGCACCGTTTGCATTGCGCTGGGGGATGCGCCTGTTCAGTAGGCGAGGGGAGGGACGGGGTGCCCTCGGCTCACAAGTGCTGCTCGGGCCCCTTCGGGCGTCGGCGGTCCCGGCGGCGGGTGGCATCGACGGTGGCCGCCCACGATTGCCGCCAGCCGCCGGGGGGCGCCCGCTCCTCCGTGCGGCAGGAGGCATCGGTACCCGCTTTGCGTCCTCCGGCCGCTGCTGCCTGACAGCGCCTGGGGCCTGCCTGACAGCGCCTGGGGCCTGCCTGACAGTGGCTGGCATTCAATGCATGTGGACCTGTCACTGCTGCTGTTGGGGGGGGGGGGGGGGCGGGAAAATGAAGAAAATGGCCAGCGAAAACGTTTGCGTTGGTTCATGGGTGTCAGCTTCTCGTAGTGGAAGTCCGGTGCTGTGCGCCAAAGCGTGTGGCGCCCGGCGTGTCGTACCACCGACGTCCGGTGTCCTGTGCGCCGTCCGCTGGGGGGTCAAGATCGTTTGTTGTTGTTTGCGGGGGGGGGGTGCAGTTGTGTGGCTGTGTATGAGAGGGGGGGGGGGGTGCAGTTGTGTGGCTGTGTATGAGAGGGGGGGGGGGTGCAGTTGTGTGGCTGTGTATGAGAGGGGGGGGGGGTGCAGTTGTGTGGCTGTGTATGGGGGGTGCAGTTGTGTGGCTGTGTATGAGGGGGGGGGGTGCAGTTGTGTGGCTGTGTATGAGAGGGGGGGGGGGGTGCAGTTGTGTGGCTGTGTATGAGGGGGGGGTGCAGTTGTGTGGCTGTGTATGAGGGGGGGGGGGGGGTGCAGTTGTGTGGCTGTGTATGAGAGGGGAGCGGGGGGGTGCAGTTGTGTGGCTGTGTATGAGGGGGGGGGGTGCAGTTGTGTGGCTGTGTATGAGGGGGGGGGGCAGTTGTGTGGCTGTGTATGAGGGGGGGGGGCAGTTGTGTGGCTGTGTATGAGGGGGGGGGGGTGCAGTTGTGTGGCTGTGTATGAGAGGGGAGGGGGGGGGGTGCAGTTGTGTGGCTGTGTATGAGAGGGGAGGGGGGGCGTGCAGTTGTGTGGCTGTGTATGGGGGGTGCAGTTGTGTGGCTGTGTATGAGGGGGGGGGGGTGCAGTTGTGTGGCTGTGTATGAGGGGGGGGGGGCAGTTGTGTGGCTGTGTATGAGGGGGGGGGGCAGTTGTGTGGCTGTGTATGAGGGGGGGGGGGGCAGTTGTGTGGCTGTGTATGAGGGGGGGGTGCAGTTGTGTGGCTGTGTATGAGGGGGGGTGCAGTTGTCTGGCTGTGTATGAGGGGGGGGTGCAGTTGTGTGGCTGTGTATGAGGGGGGGGGGCAGTTGTGTGGCTGTGTATGAGGGGGGGGGGTGCAGTTGTGTGGCTGTGTATGAGAGGGGGGGGGGTGCAGTTGTGTGGCTGTGTATGAGGGGGGGGTGCAGTTGTGTGGCTGTGTATGAGGGGGGGGGCAGTTGTGTGGCTGTGTATGAGGGGGGGGGGGGCAGTTGTGTGGCTGTGTATGAGGGGGGGGTGCAGTTGTGTGGCTGTGTATGAGGGGGGGGGCAGTTGTGTGGCTGTGTATGAGGGGCGGGGGGGGTGCAGTTGTGTGGCTGTGTATGAGGGGGGAGGGTGGCAGTTGTGTGGCTGTGTATGAGGGGGGGGGGTGGCAGTTGTGTGGCTGTGTATGAGGGGGGGGGGGTGCAGTTGTGTGGCTGTGTATGAGGGGGGGGGGGTGCAGTTGTGTGGCTGTGTATGAGGGGGGGGGGGTGCAGTTGTGTGGCTGTGTATGAGGGGGGGGGGCAGTTGTGTGGCTGTGTATGAGGGGGGGGTGCAGTTGTGTGGCTGTGTATGAGGGGGGGGGGTGCAGTTGTGTGGCTGTGTATGAGGGGGGGGTGCAGTTGTGTGGCTGTGTATGAGAGGGGAGGGGGGGGGTGCAGTTGTGTGGCTGTGTATGGGGGGTGCAGTTGTGTGGCTGTGTATGAGGGGGGGGGGGGGTGCAGTTGTGTGGCTGTGTATGAGAGGGGGGGGGGGGTGCAGTTGTGTGGCTGTGTATGAGAGGGGGGGGGGTGCAGTTGTGTGGCTGTGTATGGGGGGTGCAGTTGGGTGGCTGTGTATGAGGGGGGGGGTGCAGTTGTGTGGCTGTGTATGAGAGGGGGGGAGGGGTGCAGTTGTGTGGCTGTGTATGAGGGGGGGGTGCAGTTGTGTGGCTGTGTATGAGGGGGGGGGGGTGCAGTTGTGTGGCTGTGTATGAGAGGGGAGCGGGGGGGTGCAGGTGTGTGGCTGTGTATGAGGGGGGGGGGTGCAGTTGTGTGGCTGTGTATGAGGGGGGGGGGGCAGTTGTGTGGCTGTGTATGAGGGGGGGGGGCAGTTGTGTGGCTGTGTATGAGGGGGGGGGGTGCAGTTGTGTGGCTGTGTATGAGAGGGGAGGGGGGGGGTGCAGTTGTGTGGCTGTGTATGAGAGGGGAGGGGGGGGGTGCAGTTGTGTGGCTGTGTATGGGGGGTGCAGTTGTGTGGCTGTGTATGAGGGGGGGGGGGTGCAGTTGTGTGGCTGTGTATGAGGGGGGGGTGCAGTTGTGTGGCTGTGTATGAGGGGGGGGGGCAGTTGTGTGGCTGTGTATGAGGGGGGGGGGGGCAGTTGTGTGGCTGTGTATGAGGGGGGGGTGCAGTTGTGTGGCTGTGTATGAGGGGGGGGTGCAGTTGTCTGGCTGTGTATGAGGGGGGGGTGCAGTTGTGTGGCTGTGTATGAGGGGGGGGGGCAGTTGTGTGGCTGTGTATGAGGGGGGGGGGTGCAGTTGTGTGGCTGTGTATGAGAGGGGGGGGGGTGCAGTTGTGTGGCTGTGTATGAGGGGGGGGTGCAGTTGTGTGGCTGTGTATGAGGGGGGGGGGCAGTTGTGTGGCTGTGTATGAGGGGGGGGGGCAGTTGTGTGGCTGTGTATGAGGGGGGGGTGCAGTTGTGTGGCTGTGTATGAGGGGGGGGGCAGTTGTGTGGCTGTGTATGAGGGGCGGGGGGGGTGCAGTTGTGTGGCTGTGTATGAGGGGGGAGGGTGGCAGTTGTGTGGCTGTGTATGAGGGGGGGGGGGGGTGCAGTTGTGTGGCTGTGTATGAGGGGGGGGGGGCAGTTGTGTGGCTGTGTATGAGAGGGGGGGGGGGGTGCAGTTGTGTGGCTGTGTATGGGGGGTGCAGTTGTGTGGCTGTGTATGAGGGGGGGGGGGTGCAGTTGTGGGGCTGTGTATGAGGGGGGGGGGGCAGTTGTGTGGCTGTGTATGAGGGGGGGGTGCAGTTGTGTGGCTGTGTATGAGGGGGGGGGGTGCGGTTGTGTGGCTGTGTATGAGGGGGGGGTGCAGTTGTGTGGCTGTGTATGAGAGGGGAGGGGGGGGGTGCAGTTGTGTGGCTGTGTATGGGGGGTGCAGTTGTGTGGCTGTGTATGAGGGGGGGGGGGGTGCAGTTGTGTGGCTGTGTATGAGGGGGGGGTGCAGTTGTGTGGCTGTGTATGAGGGGGGGGGGCAGTTGTGTGGCTGTGTATGAGGGGGGGGGGGGGCAGTTGTGTGGCTGTGTATGAGGGGGGGGTGCAGTTGTGTGGCTGTGTATGAGGGGGGGGTGCAGTTGTCTGGCTGTGTATGAGGGGGGGGTGCAGTTGTGTGGCTGTGTATGAGGGGGGGGGGCAGTTGTGTGGCTGTGTATGAGGGGGGGGGGTGCAGTTGTGTGGCTGTGTATGAGAGGGGGGGGGGTGCAAGTGTGTGGCTGTGTATGAGGGGGGGGTGCAGTTGTGTGGCTGTGTATGAGGGGGGGGGGCAGTTGTGTGGCTGTGTATGAGGGGGGGGGGGGGGCAGTTGTGTGGCTGTGTGTGAGGGGGGGGGTGCAGTTGTGTGGCTGTGTATGAGGGGGGGGGGGCAGTTGTGTGGCTGTGTATGAGGGGGGGGGGGCAGTTGTCTGGCTGTGTATGAGGGGCGGGGGGGGTGCAGGTGTGTGGCTGTGTATGAGGGGGGGGGGGTGGCAGTTGTGTGGCTGTGTATGAGGGGGGGGGGGTGGCAGTTGTGTGGCTGTGTATGAGGGGGGGGGGCAGTTGTGTGGCTGTGTATGAGGGGGGGGGGCAGTTGTGTGGCTGTGTATGAGAGGGGGGGGGGGTGCAGTTGTGTGGCTGTGTATGGGGGGTGCAGTTGTGTGGCTGTGCATGAGGGGGGGGGGGTGCAGTTGTGTGGCTGTGTATGGGGGGGGCAGTTGTGTGGCTGTGTATGAGGGGGGGGGGGCAGTTGTGTGGCTGTGTATGAGGGGGGGGTGCAGTTTTGTGGCTGTGTATGAGGGGGGGGGGCAGTTGTGTGGCTGTGTATGAGGGGGGGGGGGTGGCAGTTGTGTGGCTGTGTATGAGGGGGGGGGGTGCAGTTGTGTGGCTGTGTATGAGGGGGGGGTGCGATTGTGTGGCTGTGTATGAGGGGGGGGGGCAGTCGTGTGGCTGTGTATGAGGGGCGGGGTGCAGTTGTGTGGCTGTGTATGAGGGGGGGGGGTGGCAGTTGTGTGGCTGTGTATGAGGGGGGGGGCAGTTGTGTGGCTGTGTATGAGGGGGGGGTGCAGTTGTGTGGTTGTGTATGAGGGGGGGGGGGCAGTTGTGTGGCTGTGTATGAGGGGGGGGGGGCAGTTGTGTGGCTGTGTATGAGGGGGGGGAGGGTGCAGTTGTGTGGCTGTGTATGAGGGGGTGCAGTTGTGTGGCTGTGTATGAGGGGGGGGGTGCAGTTGTGTGGCTCTGTATGGGGGGTGCAGTTGTGTGGCTGTGCATGAGGGGGGGGGGGGTGCAGTTGTGTGGCTGTGTATGGGGGGTGCAGTTGTGTGGCTGTGTATGAGGGGGGGGGTGCAGTTGTGTGGCTGTGTATGAGGGGGGGGTGCAGTTGTGTGGCTGTGTATGAGGGGGGGGGCAGTTGTGTGGCTGTGTATGAAGGTGGGGGGGTGCAGATGTGTGGCTGTGTATGAGGGGGGGGTGCAGTTGTGTGGCTGTGTATGAGGGGGGGGGGTGCAGTTGTGTGGCTGTGTATGAGAGGGGGGGGGGTGCAGTTGTGTGGCTGTGTATGAGGGGGGGGGGTGCAGTTGTGTGGCTGTGTATGGGGGGTGGAGTTGTGTGGCTGTGTATGAGGGGGGGGGTGCAGTTGTGTGGCTGTGTATGAGGGGGGGGTGCAATTGTGTGGCTGTGTATGAGGGGGGGGGCAGTTGTGTGGCTGTGTATGAAGGGGGGGGGTGCAGATGTGTGGCTGTGTATGAGGGGGGGGTGCAGTTGTGTGGCTGTGTATGAGGGGGGGGGGCAGTTGTGTGGCTGTGTATGAGGGGGGGGGGTGCAGTTGTGTGGCTGTGTATGAGGGGGGGGGGGCAGTTGTGTGGCTGTGTATGAGGGGGGGGGGGTGCAGTTGTGTGGCTGTGTGTTAGGAGGGGGTGCAGCTGTGTGGCTGTGTATGAGGGGGAGGGGTGCAGTTGTGTGGCTGTGTATGAGGGGGGGGGCAGTTGTGTGGCTGTGAATGAGGGGGGGGTGCAGTTGTGTGGCTGTGTATGAGGGGGGGGGGGCAGTTGTGTGGCTGTGTATGAGGGGGGGGGGGTGCAGTTGTGTGGCTGTGTATGAGGGGGGGGTGCAGTTGTGTGGCTGTGTATGAGGGGGGGGGGGCAGTTGTGTGGCTGTGTATGAGGGGGGGGGGTGCAGTTGTGTGGCTGTGTATGTGAGGGGGGGGCAGTTGTGTGGCTGTGTATGAGGGGGGGGTGCAGTTGTGTGGCTGTGTATGAGGGGGGGGTGCTGTTGTGTGGCTGTGTATGAGGGGGGGGGGGCAGTTGTGTGGCTGTGTATGAGGGGCGGGGGGGGTGCAGTTGTGTGGCTGTGTATGAGGGGGGGGGGGTGGCAGTTGTGTGGCTGTGTATGAGGGGGGGGTGCAGTTGTGTGGCTGTGTATGAGAGGGGGGTGCAGTTGTGTGGCTGTGTATGAGGGGGGGGGGGGCAGTTGTGTGGATGTGTATGAGGGGGGGGGGCAGTTGTGTGGCTGTGTATGAGGGGGGGGGTGCAGTTGTGTAGCTGTGTATGAGGGGCGGGGGGGTGCAGTTGTGTGGCTGTGTATGTGTGGGGGGGGCAGTTGTGTGGTTGTGTATGAGGGGGGGGTGCAGTTGTGTGGCCGTGTATCAGGGGGGGATGCAGTTGTGTGGCTGTGTATGAGGGGGGGGTGCAGTTGTGTGGTTGTGTATGAGGGGGGGGTGCAGTTGTGTGGCTGTGTATGAGGGGGGGGGGCAGTTGTGTGGCTGTGTACGAGGGGGGGGGCAGTTGTGTGGCTGTGTATGAGGAGGGGGGGGGTGCAGTTGTGTGGCTGTGTATGAGAGGGGGGGGTGCAGTTGTGAGGCTGTGTATGGGGGGGGGGTGCAGTTGTGTGGCTGTGTATGAGGGGGGGGTGCAGTTGTGTGGCTGTGTATGAGGGGGGGGGGGCAGTTGCGTGGCTGTGTATGAGGGGGGGGGGTGCAGTTGTGTGGGGGGGGGTGCAGTTGTGTGGCTGTGTATGGGGGGGGGGGTGCAGTTGTGTGGCTGTGTATGAGGGGGGGGTGCAGTTGTGTGGCTGTGTATGAGGGGGGGGGCAGTTGCGTGGCTGTGTATGAGGGGGGGGGGCAGTTGTGTGGTTGTGTATGAGGGGGGGGGGGGTGCAGTTGTGTGGCTGTGTATGAGGGGGGGGTGCAGTTGTGTGGCTGTGTATGAGGGGGGGGGTGCAGTTGTGTGGCTGTGTATGAGAGGGGGGGGGGTGCAGTTGTGTGGCTGTGTATGAGGGGCGGGGGGTGCAGTTGTGTGGCTGTGTATGAGGGGGGGGGGGTGCAGTTGTGTGGCTGTGTATGAGGGGGGGGTGCAGTTGTGTGGCTGTGTATGAGGGGGGGTGCAGTTGTGTGGCTGTGTATGAGGGGGGGGGGGTGCAGTTGTGTGGCTGTGTATGAGGGGGGGGGGGTGCGGTTGTGTGGCTGTGTATGAGGGGGGGGGGGCAGTTGTGTGGCTGTGTATGAGGGGGGGGGTGCAGTTGTGTGGCTGTGTATGAGGGGGGGGTGCAGTTGTGTGGCTGTGTATGAGAGGGGAGGGGGGGGGGTGCAGTTGTGTGGCTGTGTATGGGGGATGCAGTTGTGTGGCTGTGTATGAGGGGGGGGGGTGCGGTTGTGTGGCTGTGTATGAGGGGGGGGTGCAGTTGTGTGGCTGTGTATGAGGGGGGGGCAGTTGTGTGGCTGTGTATGAGGGGGGGGGGCGGTTGTGTGGCTGTGTATGAGGGGGGGGTGCAGTTGTGTGGCTGTGTATGAGGGGGGGGTGCAGTTGTCTGGCTGTGTATGAGGGGGGGGGTGCAGTTGTGTGGCTGTGTATGAGGGGGGGGGTGCAGTTGTGTGGCTGTGTATGAGGGGGGGGGGTGCAGTTGTGTGGCTGTGTATGAGGGGGGGGGGTGCAGTTGTGTGGCTGTGTATGAGGGGGGGGGTGCAGTTGTGTGGCTGTGTATGAGGGGGGGGGGCAGTTGTGTGGCTGTGTATGAGGGGGGGGGGGCAGTTGTGTGGCTGTGTGTGAGGGGGGGGTGCAGTTGTGTGGCTGTGTATGAGGGGGGGGGGCAGTTGTGTGGCTGTGTATGAGGGGCGGGGGGGGTGCAGTTGTGTGGCTGTGTATGAGGGGGGGGGTGGCAGTTGTGTGGCTGTGTATGAGGGGGGGGGTGGCAGTTGTGTGGCTGTGTATGAGGGGGGGGGGTGCAGTTGTGTGGCTGTGTATGAGGAGGGGGGGCAGTTGTGTGGCTGTGTATGAGAGGGGGGGGTGCAGTTGTGTGGCTGTGTATGGGGGGTGCAGTTGTGTGGCTGTGCATGAGGGGGGGGTGCAGTTGTGTGGCTGTGTATGAGGGGGGGGGCAGTTGTGTGGCTGTGTATGAGGGGGGGGGGGCAGTTGTGTGGCTGTGTATGAGGGGGGGGTGCAGTTTTGTGGCTGTGTATGAGGGGGGGGGCAGATGTGTGGCTGTGTATGAGGGGGGGGGTGGCAGTTGTGTGGCTGTGTATGAGGGGGGGGGGGTGTGCAGTTGTGTGGCTGTGTATGAGGGGGGGGTGCGATTGTGTGGCTGTGTATGAGGGGGGGGGGGCAGTTGTGTGGCTGTGTATGAGGGGCGGGGGGGGTGCAGTTGTGTGGCTGTGTATGAGGGGGGGGTGGCAGTTGTGTGGCTGTGTATGAGGGGGGGGGGTGCAGTTGTGTGGCTGTGTATGAGGGGGGGGTGCAGTTGTGTGGTTGTGTATGAGGGGGGGGGGCAGTTGTGTGGCTGTGTATGAGGGGGGGGGGCAGTTGTGTGGCTGTGTATGAGGGGGGGGGGGGTGCAGTTGTGTGGCTGTGTATGAGGGGTGCAGTTGTGTGGCTGTGTATGAGGGGGGGGTGCAGTTGTGTGGCTGTGTATGAGAGGGGGGTGGGTGCAGTTGTGTGGCTGTGTATGGGGGGTGCAGTTGTGTGGCTGTGTATGAGGGGGGGGGTGCAGTTGTGTGGCTGTGTATGAGGGGGGGGTGCAGTTGTGTGGCTGTGTATGAGGGGGGGGGCAGTTGTGTGGCTGTGTATGAAGGGGGGGGGTGCAGATGTGTGGCTGTGTATGAGGGGGGGGTGCAGTTGTGTGGCTGTGTATGAGGGGGGGGGGTGCAGTTGTGTGGCTGTGTATGAGAGGGGGGGGGGTGCAGTTGTGTGGCTGTGTATGAGGGGGGGGGGTGCAGTTGTGTGGCTGTGTATGGGGGGTGCAGTTGTGTGGCTGTTGCTGAGGGGGGGGGTGCAGTTGTGTGGCTGTGTATGAGGGGGGGGTGCAGTTGTGTGGCTGTGTATGAGGGGGGGGGCGGTTGTGTGGCTGTGTATGAAGGGGGGGGGGGTGCAGATGTGTGGCTGTGTATGAGGGGGGGGTGCAGTTGTGTGGCTGTGTATGGGGGGGGGGGGCAGTTGTGTGGCTGTGTATGAGGGGGGGGGGTGCAGTTGTGTGGCTGTGTATGAGGGGGGGGGGGGTGCAGTTGTGTGGCTGTGTATGAGGGGGGGGTGCAGTTGTGTGGCTGTGTATGAGGGGGGGGGGGTGCAGTTGTGTGGCTGTGTATGAGGGGGGGCGGGGGGTCTCTCCGTGCCCCGCTTGACACCGGGGCAGAACGATTTCCCTGCCGCATGGCCAAGGAGGCCAAGCGTGCCCAGCCCATACGCAACCCCCCCATGTCCCGGTCCCCGCCACCCCCCCTTATCCCGACGGCCGCACCTCCAGTCCGCTCACGTACGCCCTCTCTTGGCAGAGCCCCTTGGCCCCGTGCTCGCGGTCGCCCATGCGCACGATGTCGCCCGCGCAGACCAAATTGGGGATGTTGGTCTCGAGGGGCGGGCGCTTGCGGAAGGAGCCAGGGCTGAACCACGTCACGGCCCCCGGGAACCGCGCCACGTGGCTGTCCACGACGTTGGCCCGGGCGAAGTCTGGGCAGAGAGAGGGAGGGCACAGCAAAACGGAGAAGGTGTGGCCGGGAAGGGGCGCATCCCTCCGCAGTGGACGCCAAGCCCTTTGTGAGTGTGTGTTGCTCTGAGCTGGGCATGCCCCGTGAAGGGGCGGAGGGGGGGAGGTCAGGGCTTTAGGGGGGGGGGGGGGGCAGCCCTTGCCCCCCCCCCCCCCCCTCCGGTGGTGCTGAGTTTTTGGAGGTGCAGAAGAAAACTTTTGCTCTAAACCGTCTGGCGCCGAAGACGCGGCCAAAGGCCCCTAAGCCCAATCTTTCAGGGGGGGGGTCCAGGGAGGCGGGGGGGGCACAAGGCCTTGGGGGTTGGCTCTGTTGGCCTGTGGCGGCGCCTATTGGCCTCTCGCCCTTGAACCTTCTGCTATGACACGCAGCCTCCGCACTTCTGCGGGCATCCGCACTGCCGCGGGCATCCCCCTGCCTTGGGGGGGGGGGGGGCAGTGGTGCCGAGTTGTTAAAAGCAGCCCTGAGGAAGGATCAGGGCGTTCCTGAATGGGGGGGGGGGGGAAGAAAAAGTGGGGACGTCCGATGTCAGGGGGTTGAAAGGGGGCAACCACCGACGGCAATGGGCTGATCAACCGGCGGCTGGCTGGCAGCCAACGGCCGGGGGCTGTTGGTGGTTGACCAACAAAAACCAGACGGTAACCGCCAGCGGTTGGCGGTTGAGTGACAACGGTTGGTCAGTAACGCCCGGCAGTTGGCGTGTACGTTCCTTCATGGGGGAAAAAAAGGAACTGTGGGCGTGGGTGTCCTGAAGGAACATCCTGCGGAGGAGGCACTGCATGGCCATGCCCGAGGCAAAAAGGAAGGCGGGGGGGGTAGGCCCCCCCACCATCTGTCCAGGAGTTCGGATTGGGCTTGGCTCATTGCCCTGGCCACTCAGGCCCCGAGAACGACACAATCCGGCCCCCGCCCGGGGGCCTCCCTGCCACAGCCCAGTGCCCCAGTCCCTCCTTATCAGCCCACTTTCCCGGCGTTGGCGCACCACTGTGCCATGCCATGCGGGAGGAGTGGTACCTTCCGAACCCCTTCAAAACTCCCAACGTCGTGACGCCCCCCCCCCCCCCCCGGGGCGGGGTCTTGGCACAGGGCCTCGGTATTCGGTTGATTGCCGTTGGCGGTGCCTATTGGCCTCTCGCCACTGCTCAGTCTGACCCTCTGTGGCCCCGAACGTGTTTTGGTTGTGTCAACGGAGCCCCCGGATGACTTGTCCTGTTTGACTACTCCGGGGGTCGGCCGTCCCGGAGACGGGGCTGTTGCCTGTGCCGTTGACCAGGGGCATCCAGATGCACCCTCCGAGTCCACCGACCCCCCCCCCCCCCACACAACGGGGGGGGGGGGTCATGGAGTGACGGTTCCCCCGGCGGTGGGGCAGATTGCACCACAAAATGATAGCACTGAAACTGCAGCAAAGTCCGGTACAAAGTAAAGGAAATTTTGCTTCAGCGCTTGGTATTTCCTATGCTTTCTGGGCCAAGTAACGGTCCCCGCCCCCAGAGGTGGGGTGGGGGGAATTGCAAAGGGGGGGGGGCGGGTTCAATGGGGGCGTCCAGACCTTTGCTTAGCAACCGGGGGGGGGGGGCAGGGGGTCCCTCTGGGGCTGCCTCAGGACCAGGCAGCCCACCCACCCACCCACCCACCCACCCAGACCCCCCCCTACCCCCCCATAGGGGGGGGGGGGGGCGGGTTCAATGGGGGCGTCCCCAAGACGCCCCCATTCCAGGCGCACTTGCTATGCGCCCCTGCTCTTGCAAATCCACCACAACTGTGCACTGTGGCCACCCACGACAGTCCCTGCGTCCCCCGCAGAAGCTCGGTGACCGGCGGCCACGAGCACACAGTCCCGCCCGCTCCCTGCCCGCGGTGCCCGCCAACCACGTGGCACTTCCCACGCCCAGTGGCACAGCCCTTCCACCGGCAGGCCCCTGCAAACCCCCTCATCTTCCCCCACCCCACCCAGCTGCAGACCCCTTTCCTGCGGCACAGTGGAAAAAGGCGGCAACCAGGGATTTGCTTAGTGACGGGGGGGGGGGGTGGGGGGGGTGACCTCATTAAAAAACAGACAAATGCAAACCAGAGCTGATGCGCTCCACAGTCAGGCATAAATGCATCTTCTTTCTCTATGCCAAACCTGGTTAAACCTCAAGACACACACCGTGTCTGAAACAGAAAACAGAACATCATGTCTGACTACATTAGTCAAACAATCACAGTCAGGGGCCGGGGGGGGGGGTGTTGGCACAAGGCCTCGGTATCCGATTGTTTGCCTTTGGCGGCGCCTATTGGCCTCTCGCCACTGCTCATTCTGACCCTCTGTGGGTCCGAACGTGTTTTGGTTGTGTCAACAGAGCCCCCGGATGACTTGTCCCGTTTGACTACTCCGGGGGTCGGCCGTCCCGGAGACGGGCTGTTGCCCGTGCCGTTGACCAGTGCATCCAGATGCACACTCCGAGTCCATGCTGGGTTTGCCGACCCCAGCACTGACTTGTGCACGCTGGGGTGTGCAGCTGCGGGATCATTTTCCTGACAGGGGCTTCTAAACGGGGGGGGGGGGGATTACGAGACCCACCCACCCAGAATTTGGGAAAACCACGGGACCCAGTATTTTTGCCCCATCTGGGGAGCGGAATCATGGCCACGCCACGGTCCATAACAGTCGTACATGCTGGTCTGTCTGGGGCGTTTGACAAAACGTTCCCTCAGATTTCCAGTAGTGGTACATATAACCATCAGGGTATGCCTTATAGGCCCAGGGACCCAGAATTGTCCCACCCCAACCGGGCGGGGGGGGTGTTATGCACTGTCAACCCAAAACTTGTGCACAGCGGGGTTTGAACCCGTGCCGTAACGGGACGCGGATGCACCTTGTACCGTTGGACCACTGGAGCTCCGGTTTCTTTTTGGGGGCCCGCTCATGACGCCGCCGTGATGATGCCCAACCCGCTAACGTCATGACTTTGGGGGCTGCGGGCAGGCGTTGCCTTGCCCCGCGGGCACATATCTCAGGCCAATTTGCCACGCACTTCAGGCACTGCCAACCCCCTGTGTGACATTCCGTCTGGTTGTTGTTTCTTTACGGGGCCCTGGACAGTCACCCGTTCTCCCCTTCGCATGTCGCGTCGGGTCACTGCGTTCTGTCGGCCGCTGCGGCCGGTGCTCCTGCTGGTGTTGTTTCCGCGTTCGCCGAGCCCAGTCGTTGGTGTGTCGGGGCTGTGCTGAATGTGGCGGGATGTGCCGTTTGCGCGTCAGCGGCGCCCAGTAGTTGGCGTATTGGGAGTTGTGCTGCTTGTTCCGGGGGTCGTTTGACTGTGTTTGCTGTCCACGCACCTCCGTCCTCAGCCCCCCCCCCCCCCTCCCCGCCGCATAGGCACACCGGGGATGGCAGCCGGCAGCAGCTCCTTCATGAGCAAATCGATGATGTCCTCGTTGCTGAGCCCGTTCAAGGCCGAAGAGTTGTAGAAGTCACACGCCAGTACAGAGCCCTGCAAGAGCAACGGCAGCGGAGGCGGGACCAGGGCGGTGGTCCCCGTCCCAAGAAAGGCTCTCGTTGGCGCACGCTTGACCCGACGCTGACGTGACAACGGGGACCAGACGCACGGGAGGCAGTCCCCTGGACAGGGCACAGCAACGCCCCACGGTCAAGGCCGCATCGCCGCCCTCTGCCTCGGTGATGGCGGTTGCATTTTGTGCGCCAACACGGCCGGCGGCCGCCGGACCCGACCGTGGGCCCGCACATCGCAGCGTCCCCGCGCTCCGCCTGCGACAACTACACCACCGCTTTCCAGTACCACGTCCCTTCCAAAATGGCCTAAACGGCCAAACATAATAAAAATGCAGCCGCCTGAAAATAGCCAAAACGGGCGAAACAATAAAAACGCAGTCACCGCTGAGGATGCACGAACCTTCACCCGCAGTCGGTGCCTAACAAACAAACATTTGCCCATTAACCGCCGGCGGTTGGCGGTTAATGGGCCGTCCTCAAGGGCTGTCCTTAGCGAAAACAAACACAAACTTCTCGGTGTCAAAGGACCGCTGTCGGTGGAATCGCAAAAGATGATGAAAAAGGGCCGCAGCTGACGTTGGGAGCGCTGCGTTGGTGTTGTCATTTCGCGGGGGGCCCTCCTCCGCCTCGCAACGCGTTCGGGCCGCCGGCTGTGCCGGCGTGTGCGGGGGGGGGGGGGCTCCTAACGCACGCGGTTTTGTGGGCGGAAGCCACAGCAGTGGGGCGTTGGGGGGGTCACAAATGGTCAGGTGTGGACACGCCACTTGGCTCCAGTCGCGCCTGCCCCCAGTGTATGTGCCGGGCTGCTGCCATGTTCGCTCCATTGTGATGATCCCTTACCTCCCTAGTTAGGGTCAGTAGTGGCCAGCTAGCTGCGGATTCAGGGCTTTATCGCCTGCTTCCTGGTCTGGGTTTGGGCCGTGGCTCTCTAATCGTGTTCCATGTTGGCTGCCGTCGCCTGCGCAGTGCGCTCGTTGTTGCTGGCCCCATTTGGCCACACACCTCACTTGCTACTTTCATCGGGTCATGGAGGGTTTGGGGTCAGTCAGTGGTCAACCATGTGGATTGCTGTCACCAACCCTAAGAATGAGTGAAGAAAGTGGCCACAATAGATGGCAATATGCTGGAGAAAATGGCTTTGTTTCACAGCGCTTTCCCTGGCAAGGTGTGGAGTGAAAATACCCTGGTTTGCTACGACAATGAGCCATATCTCTACACAAGTGTTCCAAATCAAGCCAAAACCCTGTTTTTTGAGATGTTTGGGGCCTTCAGGTGGCTGTTGGGGACTCACCCACCCACCGCCCAACGTGAATCCCGGCTTTGTATCTGGTCCTTAGGATTGAAAAACCCCAGTGGTTACAGGTGTTTCGGTGTTAGCATACACACAGCCACACACATGGGGTCTGAATATACAGGCACTTACATGTGTGTGTTCGGGTGTGTTAGGCGCAGGTCGTAGGAGAGAGAGTATCAGCATAGGCGCACCAATAGCTGTTCTCTGGGTTGGGGCGTATTCTACCGGAGGCGGCCGCTGCCCGAGCGGCGGTGCACTCGGCGCCAGCCCTGAAGGAGCCGGTTCGAACCCCGTTGCCGCCGATCGATGGGTGGGACCTCCCATCAATCCCTTCGAGTACCGGTGGCGGCGCGCGCTACTGCAGGTGTGTGGTGCTACGATGCGTTTTAAATTTTGGTATTGGGGCGGGGGGTGCTCCCATGAGCAAAAAAAGACGAGACCAAGCCGGTAATTTACGGGGGTTTACACTCGTTTCGGCCCCCGGCCACCGGGTTGTGTAAATGGGTCCAAACGGCGTAAATTCCCAAGAAAAGTGGCGTAAATTCCCAAGAAAAGTGGCGTAAATTCCCAAGAAATGATGTAAATCAGTAGAACGGACGGTGTCACTCAACAGCTCAACCAACCTCAAAAACTCAAAACAGAGAAACTCAATGTTTTGAAGGTTGGTTGCTTCGGCCTTGTGACCCGAAGTGGCGTTTTCCTACCGTTTCAATGATTGGTTTGGTGTTTGGATTGGAAAAGAATGTGTGTGAATAGATACTTATATATACCGACAGCCAGGGTTTTTTTTGGTGGGTTTGCCCATGGACTGCCGGGGGTTTGGGGGGGGGGGTATGGGGTTGGGGATTGCACCATGGACCCGGGCTTGGGTCAAATTTACACAATTTACATTCCAAGATGGACAAGAATCTAGCTCACAAATATTTGCAACTGCCAGCAATGGCAAGGAAATCATGTAAAACCCCTAATTTACGCCGAATTTACAAAAATTTACGGAATTTACGCCACTTTTCGAGGAATTTACAAAAATTTACGTAAATTTACAGCGTAAATTGCTCCGGCCCCCGGCTCCACCCCCATTTGTTACCGGCTTGGACGAGACCTCCACCTGATCCGCCGGTACCGGCGGTGGCACGGGCTGCTGTAGGGGTGGGTGGTTCCAACGATGCCCACTAGAGAGCTCTACGTGCCGGCGGTTGGCGGTTAGCCGCCGGCCCAAGCGGCCGTCCTCAAGGGCTGTCCTTAGCGAAAACAAACACAAACTTCTCGGTGTCAAAGGACCGCTGTCGGTGGAATCGCAAAAGATGATGAAAAAGGGCCGCAGCTGACGTTGGGAGCGCTGCGTTGGTGTTGTCATTTCGCGGGGGGCCCTCCTCCGCCTCGCAACGCGTTCGGGCCACCGGCTGTGCCGGCGTGTGCGGGGGGGGGGTGGGCTCCTAACACACGCGGTTTTGTGGGCGGAAGCCACAGCAGTGGGGCGTTGGGAGGGGGGGGGGGGGCAGGGGCAAACCCATTTCTCTTTCACCACAAATCCCGTGCTATACTCTGACCACCCCCCAAACGGGCGCGGATTGTGACGACATATGCCCCCAATCCCCCCCCCCCCCCCCCAGGCAGGTGGATGCCCGCGGCAGTGCGGATGCCCGCAGAAGTACGGATGCCCGCTTGTCATAGCAGAAGGTTCAAGGGTGAGAGGCCAATAGGCACCGCCACAGGCTAACAGAGCCAACCACCACGGCCTTGTGCCAACCCCCCCCCCCCCCCCGATCGGCGTAGGTTTGGGGGGCCGGTAGGCGCAGGTCGGCCCTGCTCGTCAACGCCCCCTGTGGGCCAGGCACGTGCACTCCCCCCGCGGGCCAAGGTGCCTCTCGCCAACGGCAAACAACCCGACAATCACAAAGGCTTCAACGTGCGCACAGACGCACGCGCAGGCCAACCCCGACACATTGGGCGGACGCGGGGATGCACACAGATACGCCGAGGGAGAGGCAGGGGCATGGGACATAGCGGGGCATCGGGTCCTTCTGGGGACAACAACGGAAAGAAAAGGGTTCGTACCCCCACTCCCCTTGCGGCGCCTATTGGCCTCTCGCCACCGCTCATTCTGACCCTCTGTGGGCCCGAACGTGTTTTGGTTGTGTCAACGGAGCCCCCGGATGACTTGTCCTGTTTGACTACTCCGGGGGTCGGCTGTCCCGGAGACGGGGCTGTTGCCCGTGCCGTTGACCCGGGGCATCCAGATGCCCACTCCGAGTCCATGCGGGGGTTTGCCGACTCCAGCACTGACTTGTGCACGCTGGGGTGTGCATCTGCAGGATAATTTTCCTGACAGGGGCTTCCAACAACCACAATGATTCTGGGGGGGGGTTGCTCCACAAATCTGTACCCTCCCCCCCTTTGTCGTTCCCCAGCCCAGGGAACCCCCCCCCCCCCGGGGGGGAACCACACTACCACCGTACACGCACATTTGCAGGCACAGAAATTGCAGCATAAAACGAAAGACAGCATAAGATGCCTTCAAAGGGCTGCCGGCTCGGTGTAAAATTTCTTGGTCCTGCTCCACTTGACCTTGAATTCTTGTGCATGCTCACCCAGGGGGAAACAAGGTTGTGCTGTTCCATTTCAGCGAAAGTGAGCAAAATGTCCTGCCATGAGTACAAGGGATACAAGTGGCAGTGCCCCACAACACAATCACCTACACAACAACACAGTGAGCCGCAACGAAAAATTGTGGGTTGGCCAAGTGACGCCCCCCCCCCCCCCTGGGGAAGGACAAGGGGTGGGGAAGGACAAGAGGGGGGGGGAGTACCATAGTATCACAGCGTAAATCAGGTTCGGTGCCTTTGGCGCATTGTAAAAAATTTCTTTGGCGCCTTCGGCACCCAGTATTTTTTATGCTGTTTGGGCCAAGTGACGGTTCCCCCCCATGGGGGGGGGGGGGTTGCAAAGGGGGGGGGGACGCCAACAGAAACGTTCACGGGCACGCTCTCTGCTGCATGGTCGAGACATGGGCATGACACAACACCACAGGACAATGGTTGGCGGTCGGCGGTTGGGGCATTTCGTGCGGACGCGTGCAGACTGGGCACGCCCCCCACCGCGATCCAACACTGGGGCCCGAGACCCGGGCCTGCCACATGCACACCTGCGGCGTTTCCCCTCCCCACAGCGCATCTTTGTCGGGCTGCAGCTGGTCCAACATGAAGAACGTCCCGCCGGCCCCTCGAAGCCCCTCAAACCGCGACAGCACGTTCGCCGGAGCTTCTGTTGCAATGTACCTACAGCACCACAAGTCGGGGCACCAACTGCAAAGCCGCCTGTTGTTTGGGGAGGTGACCAAGCCGCAGGACACAAACGCACAGTCTAGTTCTAATGTCATGGGCTTCGACTTGTTGTGCAGAAAGTGGATGCCGAATAAACAAGGCCGCCCTGAACACCGCCCCAAAGCCAGCCAAGGGGTTGTGGGTTTGCATCCACCTGAAATTTGCATTCTACAGAGTGCAGAATCCAGAGGAACCACACCACACCACACCACACCACACCACACCACACCACACCACACCACACCACACCACACCACACCACATCACACCACACCACACCACACCGCACCGCACCGCACCACACCACACCACACCTAACGACACCACACCACACCACACCACACCACACCACGCTGCACCACACCACACCACACCACACCACACCACACCACACCACACCACACCACACCAACTGGTGACCTGGCACCAGTCTAAAAACCCTCAGGATGGTAGCTGTAGGACGGATTGCCTACACGCACTGCCACGCTCGAAGCCAGTCGTGAATCGTCGTGATAGTCGTGCCACCACGTGACTCAGCTCTGCCATCGTGGCCCCCTCTCCGCTCAGCTCCACCCATATGGTGCACTCTGTCTCTCCCTCTTAATCCCGTGTCTCCAAGGGCTGAGTGCCGCACCTCGGGTGCGTCCCTCAAACACTTGCTAGCCATTTCCTGCTCGCAGTGGGCAAGGCGTTCTACGTTCGGCTCTGGCAAGACGTCGACCTCGCCATGGCAGTCTTCCAGGCCGCTACGCGGGGAGCCGTGACGGGGACTGCATTCGACGTATCCGCCGCTCAAGCGTGACGCCTTGTGCAGGGGTATCATCAGTCGTCCGATTCGTCGTCCCACCGTGGGGCCCCTCTCCCCTATGCGCCACTAAGGTTGCAGCACCACGCGCCAGCGCGGTGCTCCCCTCGCACCCCCGCCCTCGTGTGTCCTGGGACCCCCGCTCGCCGACCCGGTCCACCAGGCGGCCCCATGTTACTCCGCGCCATCGCGCCATGCTCTTTGTCTCGTCACACTATGGCCACGCTCGTGGTACCCTTTGTTTCTTTCCTGCGCGCCCCATCCGATTGGGGCTGCCTATGTTGTCAGTGCGCCTCCGTTTACCAACACCCCGATTTGTTACTCCCCCCGACACATTGCGGCCACAGGCCACCCGCTCTTTTCTTGCCACAGCCTACCATGTCAGACCGCTCAACGCCGTCCCAGGACACCCCCTCTCCCGCCCCCGACACCGGTCGAGGCGGCACCATTCGTCGGGGGCCGTTCCCCATGTTTCTGATGGAAATCGCCCAGTCCGAAGATGCTGACCGTCTCCTGCGAGAGCTGGACATGCTGAAGGATGACGCACTGGAAGCAGCAGATACAGCCATCCGGGCCACCGACCCCGCCCTGGCTGACTTGTGTGACGCCCTGCGATGGACGGGTGCCGACGGCGACATCCAGGCTATTACAGCCGTGACGGGGGTGTGGACGCCGCGGGGGCTCCTACTCACAGCCACCGTAACAGTCGCCGCAGGCCCGTCTGACACGAAGGTCATCGAACACGTCCCCCTGTCGCTGGTGCAAGGAGGCCCACTGCTGGAGTATGTCTCCAAGGACCCTGAGGCCCTCACAGCGGCGCTCGTCACGCGGTGGAGTCCAAGCCATGTTCCAATCTCAGCGTCACGCCTCCGCAGCCAAGTCTTCAAGGGCCTGTACACGGCCCGCGAACAGCCGCCGCCCATCGACACTACCGCCCCTCCAGACATCCAAAGCCAAAAGGTCTCCCACAAGATCCACAAGCCCATCAGCCAGTTCCTTGCCCCCCACCTCAGACCGTCGTGGGACCGCCTCCGCACCCGCGAGGTGGTTGCGGCCTTTTGGGCGCTGCCCAATGACGTGCATGCGGTCGTGCAAGCAGCCCATATCCCGACAGCAGACCTCGTCCCGCTGAAGTTCGGACTTCTGGCGTGGGCCTCCTCCGTCTGCCTCACAGGGCAGTACACGCCAGCCCCGGTTCCCACGCCCCCCGCCCTCGCCAACAAGGGCATGTGGACCCCCGAGCAGCTCGATGGCCTGCTGGACCAGGTAGACGAGGCGGCAGGGCGAGCTGCGGACACCTGCCCAAACGCCGTGGGATGGCTCAGCCCCCTACAGAAACCCCGCGTCTGCTTCTCCCACGCGGGCCTCCAGGTCCACGACGCCATGCCCCACGCACGCCGCGCCCTGCTCGCCTCCCACCACGCCTACTCTGCAACCCCCCTACCCCAGCGCCACCCCGCCCTCAACGAGTACGCCAACGCCGTCAGCCACGGCCTCATCACATGGGGGGACCACCTCACGGTCACCGGCATCCGCCTCTCCCTATTCCCCCCGAGGGACACGCCCTGTCCCCTCTGCATCATGCCCGCCTCCGGGGACCACATCCTCTCTTGCCCGCTTGACCCGCTCATCCGCGCCCACTACCATCGGTGGCTTGCGGCCCGACTCTCCCAGAGGTGCCGTGCCTGGCGCCACTGTGCGCCCACTGCTTGGGGCACCCTCGTCCTTTGGGGCGACGAGCCGTTCATGATGGCTGTGGATGGCTCCCCGGCCCACCACACCATCGCCACCTACACTATCGGTCGTCTCGGAACCATCTCCACGCCGCACAGGGATGCCCTGCTGCACAGTGGTCTGCGTCCTGCACATCTCCTTCGCCTTCTCTGCGACGTCGTTCTTACTACCGTCCTCCTACACAAGCGGCACGCGGTGCCCGTCCTACCTCTTGCCGACCACTTCTCCCCCCTGAAAGGAGGCCCCGTGAACCAGTCCCTCGCCGGCCGCCCTCCGCGGGCGTGGTATCACGTGGCCAACTGGGCCCCGACGCCTGGGTCGTCCAGGTGGCCGGCCTGGGACGTCCTCCTGGGCCTGTGGCTGTCAGGGGACCTCCTCCTGGCCCCCAAGGTGAAGACCGCCAAGCCCACCCGGAACAAATGCAGTCCGTACCGCGTCCTGTATGTGTACGTCGAGAACAATCAGATACCAGGCGACACCCAGCAGGACATCGAGCAGGAGGCCCATGATGTCGTGGTCTTGGACAGTCTCGGCCGGCACGGGCTTGCCCCCCTTCTCCCGGACCGACGCCGCCTCTGGGCCATCCATTACGGTGGCAATGGACGGAGCCTGGAGGCTGGCTTCCGTGGAGATGTGATCCCCTCGTGGTGTGCCGCCCTGCATTCGGCGTTCTCAGCCATCCTTGCTGCAGCTTCCCAAGGCCCCCGCACGGTCTTCAAGGACATGCAGGTGGCCATGGGTCGGCCCGTCCCGTGGCCGTGTCCCCGCCCGTGACCCGTCCTCGAACTCACGCGCCCGGGTCGTCCCGGCACAGCGCGCAGTCGTGCCGGACCGCGCTTCTTGTCCGGCGGCGTCCTAAGTCGGGGGTGATGCCCCGGGAGACCCACACCTTCTCAGCTCACGTTGATCTTGGAACGCTGACTCCGGTGGATCTAGGACAGATCGGGGCAGTCGGTGGCCGGGACCGGAGAGCAGATCGGACCGTAGCGTTGTCGTACACCGGCGTTGTGACCCAGACGGCCTGCTGGGAGGAGCGTTCTCAGGTGTGCGACGAGATTCGTCTTACTCTAGCGGAGGTAAGTTTGGTCTAAATCCACACACATACACCAGCAAGAGCACACGCAAACAGAACACGAAAAGAAGCGTCGATATGCGAGTGCTGGGCGTGATGTCGCATAAGGCAGCACGTGCCATAGAAACCATGATGGGTGGGTGGGTGGGCCGTCATCTCTTAAATACAAAAGACAACTACAAAGACAAACACAGCAGGAAACACTCACACCCATACCAGCACAGACCAAACTTGGGTTTGCTTATGGCAAACCTCATTTTGGTCTAAATCCACAAACAGAACACGAAAAGAAGCATCGATATGCGAGTGCTGGGCGCAAACACTCCCCATACACCGACATGACGGACGCTCCCTCCCCATCAATACCTCAGATACCGCGCAGTGGCGCAGGGCCAGTGCTAAAAACACAACTCCACACAAAAGAACGTGCAAAGATAGAAGGTACGTATATATACATGCACATGAGGCAACAGATGCCCGTCAGTTCGCTGTCGTCGCATCAATAGTGCGGTAAAAAGGACAGCGAAAAGGATCCCATTCGGGCGATGTACCGAGCCGTGCCGTGCCCCGAAATACACATACAAACCGACCTTGCTTGCCCGCACACCCCCGACACAACCCAAAGGCAACACCTTTGAAGGTACTTGTATATATATGCAAATGAGGCAACAGATGCCCGTCAGTTCGCTGTCGTCGCATCAATAGTGCATTAGCGAAAAGGATCCCATTCGGGCGATGTACCGAGCCTTACTGTGCCCCAAATACATGTGTAAAAAGACCTTGCTTCCTTACACACCCCCGGCATATACCAAAGGCAATACCTAGCACACCACGCCAACACACATACACACAACCAGAGGCGGGTGCAACACAAACCCTGTGCTCGCTCTCCTGGTTCGGCCACAGGCTGACCGTTGTGGTTGTTTGGTGCACCAGGAGAGGTCGCCCAGGGCTGTAGGGATCCAATCAGCTTACTGGCAGTTCCTTGGGACAGGCAGTCTGCCTCCGCCTGGGCACAAAGGCCTTGGCGCCCTGGCCGCTCCTACCATGGAAGGATTAGTGTATTATTTACAAGGGTATGTGGCTTTTAATGTCCTGGACGCTTTTGTATAAAGGAATGATGGCAAGCGTTGCACATAAAAGCTGGGGGAAGGAAGAAAACAGAAAACAGATATGGTACACTACGTGGTGTGTCTAAAGCAATGGCTTATGATGATAAGTGTTGCACACAACACCTCAAGGCAAAAGGGAAAAGCAAAAAGCAATTATTGTACACTATGGGGGGAGCACAGCGCAGTAGCAGGGAACGATTTACTCAGTGGATCGACCACCCAGTGGCGTCTATGTGCCCTGCTGAAGTGCCCGCCTCTGCACCTGGCTCCCGGCTGTTGCCGATGCCAACTACAGGGCCTTGGTGGAGTGGACAACAATTAGTGGAACATCGCACCCATGCAGAAGCTTAAGGCCAGGGGAGCCTGCCAAATTCTGCATCCAGGGTCCTCGCTGAGAGGAGCCCACCACAGCAATGGTTTGAGATACGTGTCCACAGAGTTTCTGTTCTCCTGCTCGGGTCTGTTTGGTCATTGCCAGAATGCCCGAATCCTTGTACAGCACCCTCACCACTTTTGTACTGAGGTTGGCAGCAGCCTCAGGGCAGCACTCCTTCTTCATGATGGCCATACCATCGCTCAAGATTTGTCGGCATTCCTTGATCCTGTGGTCGTCGGTGGCCGCTGCATAGAATACCGGATATTCAAAACCAAGATGAACCTCCCGTTTCTCGAAAACGCAGATGAGGCATGCTGAGTCCACAGGGCGCATCCGCCCCGCCACAAATCGCGCCGCATCGGCAGCGCTGGCAGAGCCATCGAAGAACACCAGGTACTCATGGCCGGCGTTCAGTGTCTCCGAATGATCCAGACCCCGGTGCTTGTGGTGCATAAGGCCAGAACTGTACCCCACGCTTGAGGCCGTGCATTGACTCATGAGGCCGCTGTCACTGGCGCCATGAATTGAATCCCTTCGCGACTGTGGCAGGGTGTCAGGGTGGGCGATGCACTCCGGCAGCGCGTGGGCGATGCAAAGGACCTTGCCGCTGCCGTTAAAGTGGGTGAAGGCGTAGGTCGACGTGGACCCGTTGAAGGCTCTGTCCCATACAGTCTTCTCGTTGGTCCCCATCACCAACATCTCACTGTCCTCGCACACATCCATCAAGTCTTCCTCAATATCATCTGCGATTCTCGCAATCACATTCACGGACCTGAACCCTGCTTGTTGTAGTTGCTCCGCCACACGCTGACACTCTGCCTCCGCCCGACTTACAGTGTGGGCAATAGGGATGGGTTCTGACACGCACGCACAGAAACCCGGCTTCTCAATGCATTGGTACACTGTGACTTCATCCTCCGGGCAGACCAGTGTACGTAGCATCTGAAGTGCTGCTTCGGCCGCGGCTGATCCATCAAAAGCAAGTGTCACCTTCATTGTCAACCTTGAAAAAGGACCGTCATCTCTTAAATACAAAAGACAACTACAAAGACAAACACAGCAGGAAACACTCACACCCATACCAGCACAGACCAAACTTGGGTTTGCTTATGGCAAACCTCATACGGAGGACTCCCTCGGCAGAGCCTGCGTGGGGCCCCCGAGGGACGACGCCACGGCTCACCGTACGCGGGACCACGGCAGGCGCTCCTCCTCCTCCTCCTCCTCCACACCACACCACACCACACCACACCACACCACACCACACCACACCACACCACACCACACCACACCGCACCGCACCACACCACACCACACCACACCACACCACACCACACCACACCACACCACACCACACCACACCACACCAGAGTTCCTTTTGAACGGGGGCCTGCGGGGGGGGGGGGGGAGGGGTCTGCCCCACCCGACCCTCCCCTTGGGGTGCCGAGTTTTTAGAGGTTTCTACAACAAGTTGGGGCACAATTTTGAGAGCCTACATAAAAAAAAAATTACCAGCAAACAACACATGCCAGAAAGGTCATAAAGCTCTAAAGGCAGCTCATTGAGATACCAAGGCAGCCGTGAACTCTCGACGCCATTCCTTCAAACTGTCCATCACATGCTTGCGATTGGAGACATCCAACTCTGACCATGTGCTTTTCACTACATTGTGAGGTGGTGTCAAGGTTGCAATTTGGGGCCTTGGGTGGCTGGGGGGGTGGGGTGGGGTGACACATGGGGTTGTGGGGGTGTAGTATGATCTGTGTAGGCAATAAAATTGCTAATTGCCCTAAAATCCCTCAATTTGTCCTTGTAAATTGCGTTGCGCACACGCTGCACAAACGCCCCCCATGTTGGGAAGTGTGGGGACACCCTCACACGCGCCACAAATGGGTGGCCGCGATCATGCCTCTCCAATTCACATGCGGGAGCTCCCTCCAAGCCGAGCAAAGTGCTCACTGAATTTAGCAGCAGTCTTGACGTTTGTGTGCTTGAGCAATGCAGGGAAAAATCTTGAATTACACAATTCTTTTGAGAAGATTGAAGCCCTGTACCCCCCCCCCCCCGTGCCCAGGAAGCGGCAATGTTTGACCGCGGAACCGGGGTGCGGTTCTTGCGCACACTTTCCCCACAAAATTTGACCGCGGAACCAGGGGTTGGTTCTTGCGCACGACCGTGGGCAGCCCCGTACCGCGGAAAAAATTTTTCCGGCGTATTGCGCCAGGGCATGCGCGCCCTCTCCTTTCCCACAGTTAACCACATTGACAAATGAACACCAAAGGAGTGAATCTCAGCTGACTGGGCTGTAGTGTGCCTTCCAACGTGCATGGAATGTTTGCACAAGCAGAGCACAAGAAAACTGCACAGGACTTGTATACTGTGCGTCTAGACAGTACTGATGTATCACCAAGGCCGGGTGTACCGGCGGTTGTATGGACGGGTGCGTCGCGGACCACTCCGCTGGATGCGGGACCCCACTCTGATACTGACCCTGACCCTATACCCTGGCCCACACGCTGCAGCACGGTTAGATCCCCCACTCAACCCCAGGGGATCGGTTTCAAAACGCAAGGGAAAAGGCAGGTGCTCTCAGGGGGTCAGCCGGTCAGTGGGTGGGTGGGCGGGCAAAGACAGGAAAACTGCCTAAACATTGGAGACACAAACAAAAGTTGAGACGAGGCACAACTAGTGTTTGCACAAGCAGAGCACAAGAAAACTGCACAGGACTTGGGTATTCATTCTCCGCTGAACACAGCACATGCGCCACTGAACCCATCTCCGAGCCTCAGCCCTTGAGGAATGCGAACTGAGGTAGTTAGAAAAAACAAATAAAAGTACCCAGCGGCCATGCCGTCAGGGACACCCACTGCAAGGGGCAGGAACAGACGACCACGACAGTCGCCGAGTCTCACGGATTGAAGAGGCGGGCAAATCGCACCACCAGGCCGTACCCACCTTGGATCCATATATAGGGCACAGCAACCCTGTGTCCCTTGTTCCAGTCCGTCAGGGAGACCACAGCGACTCCCTCCGGCAGCCTCACCTCCCAGACCTCGCAGCATGCATGCTTCCCTGGGGGCTTAACGCTGCGGCCGTCGGGGGTCACGTGGCGGTGCGGCGTGCCTCCCACGCGTGCGGCCACGTCCCGGACCGCTCGCTCCAAAAACCCATCCCTGTCGGCAGGGAGGGGGCACTGGGGGCACAGGCGCACCCCGTTGCCGAGCAGCACCCGGCGGATGGGCAGGTGCGCCACCTTGCCGCGAAGGCAGCCGCGGAGCTCGGTGGTCCACTTCGCCGCCCGTCGCTGCTTGGCCTCCGCGGATCGCCGGTGACGCTGTCCGCCATGGCGACCCTTCCGGTGGGCTCCACGGGAACCCCGTCGCTTGCGGGTCCCACGCGAGCCCCGACGCTTGGGCATGTGTGCGGAAAAAAGGTGCTACATGGAGGGCGCACGCACCGCCGCCGCTGGACTGCTTGGGGGAGAGGGGGGGGGGGTTAGGATCCCCGTAGACATGCCACCCCCCTCACCCGAGCCTCGCCCAAATTATCCAGCAATGCATCCCATGTGCGCCAGGCCTCGACCTCCGCCCTCGCCTGGGAACCTCCAAACACCGACGTCACCCTCGACATAGGGTCCCCCGGCTGCAGTGCCGAGGGTACCCACACCAGGCGGACCACGAACCCCGAGACCCACAGGACCCTAGCCAACGACCGTAGGACCGCCTGGTGGTGGGTCAGGTGGCTAGTCGCGCGCAGTCGCAGCACTTGAGCAATGGCGGCTTCACTGTCGCTAAACACCGTTACAGACTTGTGCCCTGTCCTGACAGCAAACCTGACAGCCCACGCCAAGCCCCTCAGCTCCGTGGTTTGCTGGCTGGCAAAGCGGGCTGGAGGTGTCACATGCGTACGCACACCCACTCCCGGTACAAGCGCTCCCACCCTCCAGCACCCTGCATCACGCGCTCCATCTACACAGACGATGACACCCCCGTACCACAGAGAGGAGGACATAAGCCTGTCCTCCTTCCCAAACTGGAGGGTCTTCAGCTGTCGCCAGGCCTCCCCCCCCGGCGCCTGCCAGGGCTCGGCCGCCACCGCCATCAATGTTGCGAGGCTCTCCAGCATTTTCAGGGGGAAGCCCTGGGCCGGCTGTTTGACCCCTCCCACCGTTCTACCCAAGCGCAGCCAGCAGTAGGCACCCGCCGCGAAGGGACAACCGAATCCCCGCGGGCGCACGTGCCAATTCAGCAAACCCAGGAAGCTTTGGAGGTGTCTGTCATTGCCTGTCCCAACCGCCAGTCTCAGCCAGCCCGCCCACAACTGGAGTAGCGCCTGTTCGTGGCTCTTGATCTGCCTGGCCTGTAAGTCAAGCTCCTTCCCCAGGAAAGATGCCACAGGCACCGGGTCCAGGACACTCTTAGGACTTATGAGGAACCCAGCCTCGATCAGGGCGCGCACAGCCGATCGCCCCGCTTCCCTGAGCACCTCCCTATCAGTGAAGACGAGCAGGAAGTCATCGAGGTAGTGCACAAGGAGTATCTCGGGGGGCAGCACCCCCCCGGAGAATGCGGGCCAAACTCGTTTGGCACAGGTACGGGCTGTATTTCGAGCCAAAGGGCAGGCGCGACAGCGCCACAGGCGGGGCTCCGGGGGCGGGCCGGAAGCAAAAATTTGGCGCGCCCCCTGCGGCAAGCAAAAGCTCCAAAATGCATTTTTGAGGTCAATGTGGAGCCCATCGAGGCCCACATCGGGCGGGAATGCCGACAAGGACCTGGCCAAGTCCTCCCAGGAATCCAATCTAAAAGTGGGGGGTTTGGCCCCGTCACTCTTGTTGATCTTGACGCAACTCAAGATCAAGGATACCTTCTCGGAGGACTTGGGGATGACGAAGGGGTAACACGTGGGGGGAGGGGGGGGGTCGGCTGTCTCCTCGTAAACCCCCTCCCCCCGCAACGCCTGCACTATCCTCTGGACCTGCTGGGACACCCAGCGGGTTGCCCCTCGGACCACCCTTTCCCCGTCCTGCCACTCCCGCTCTACATCGAAATGCCGGAGCCCCTCGCGGTAGAAGGGCGGGACCACAGCGTCCCACAGATCCGCAGGGAGCTGGTGGGTGCCGACCGGTCCCAAACCCCAGTCCAAAATTGCATCCTCGACCCCCCCCCATGAACCGCGGAATGGGGGAGGTGTTGACATGGAGGCATGCCTCCCATGAGTCCGGGTGGAGCGCGCGCAACGCGCCCAGGAGCGCGGGCAAAGCCCCCCGCAAGCGGAAATCCTCGGCTGTATCGAAGACCCTATTTAACCACAAATCCACCCTTTTCGCCACCATCCATAAGCCACAACGCTCCCGTTCCGCTATCCAGTGGAAATGCGGGGTGAGGGCTTGCATGAACTCCAGTAAAAGGGGGGGCTGTTCCTGCACCCTCCGGCCCCTGTCTGGACCCTTACAGAGGGGGGGGGGGGCGACGCCACTGGGCCCGCCCGCCCCCTAGCCTTGGCCTTGAGGCGCCCAGCTGCAGCCACGAAGGCACCCTCCACCGGGCTTTGCGCCGCCGGCGTCTGGACATGCCCGCCTGCCCCGAGCTTGGTGCGCTTGGGCGTCGGCGAATCGATCTGCTAGGCCAAACGGGGTCTCCCAGTTTGACGGCGTGCGGGGGCTCGGGGTCGCATGGCCTGCGCACCACCCACGACCACCTTAGCGCGACGCAGCCCCTCGTATGAGCGGTGGATACGGCCCACCACTCCAGTTTTTCGAGCCCGCCCCGGTCCCCCCTCTGACAGGACCAGCGGCTGCCCTGGAGGACCACGGCTTACGCTCGCGTCCCACGAACCTGGCAACTCCGGCCTGTCGACGCCCGGGGGAACCCCTGGCGCTGCCGACTGCGAAGGCGCCATCGGGTTCGCTTCCGGAACCCTCGCTGTCGTCGTCGGTGTCCACGTCGGAATCGACATTGATGGGCCCGGCTGCCGTCCCCGGCCCGCACCCCCCCCCCCCCCCCACAGCAACCAGAGGACCCACCAACGTGCGCAGCTGACCCGCATCTTCCCGAGACACGGCGCCGCGCTCAGAGGCAGAGGCCAAAGGTTGAAGTGGAGGGGGGGTAGGAGTCGCTTCAGGCCCCGGGCCGACCTCAGCAGGGCCATCCTCGGCGGACTCCTCCGGCTCGGTCGCGGCCTGGTCTCCCTCGTCTCCGCTCCCCACTGTGCCGCTCTCGGTGGACCCATGCCCCTCACCCCGTGGGCGCCTCGGCTCGCGCTTGGTCGGGGTGCTGAGGGCGCCCGCGATGCTGGGGAACATCGGTGAACCCCACAGCGCCAGGACGCCCACACGCTCCGGAGCCGGCAAAGGCCCTCGGTCACGGGACCATGCAGGCAGTACCGTAGGGGCCACGACACCCGGGTCGGACCACTTGGTGCCGTATTGCATCGCCACGGCCGTGCTCTGCCATCTGCCCCACCATTTGTAGTAGGCGAGGTCTAGTTTGCGGCGCCTCCCCTGCGTAGCGCATGCCACCTGGCGCGGGCGTGCGCTGTGCTCGCCAGGGTTTCGGCCATGCCTGCCTCCAATCCCGCCTCCCCTGACTGCCAGACCAGCATGTCTGAGGACCGGCCCAACGAGACCATGTGGCGATGAAGCCACGCACGGACCCCGTCCGCATACCTGTACAGGGGTCGGGTGGTGTACCCCTCCTCCCCTGTCTTGGAGTTCCAAAACCGGACAAAGCCTGGCATAGCCAGGTCAGAAACCCTGATGCCAGCTGCTTCGCCCACCCGCAGGTAGCATACCCAGCTGATGATCGCCAACGCGATGAACACCGTTCCATTTCTGGAGTCTCTGGCCTTCTCGACCAGCTGGACCAAGCCTGCTGGGGACAGATAGGGCTGAGAGCCCGATGAGGCGGCTCCCGCCGCGATCCTCTTGTGCAGGGTTGTGACTGTTGGGGGCAGCCACTGGAGGTCCTCCACGGCTCGGACCGCGGAAATAATACCCCGCAGGGCTGACGCTGTAGCTCCGGCTTGCGCCCTCTCTGCCATGAGGCCTGCCAGTGTCGCGGTTGGATCAGGCGGGCCCGCGCGCTCCGCGTAAGCTGCCAAGGCCCGGAGCCGGGACGCATACTGCGACCGGGTTCTCGGCCTCCACGACTGCATGGCGCTTTCTTCCGGTGAGCAGGGGTCGTCTGCCCTGGCTGCTGTCTCCCACCTGCGGGCGAGCGCCCGCAGGCCCGCCGCTGTGCCCGTGACGCCGGAGCCCGGGGCGGCCGGTCCGGGCTCCAGCTGACCCTGTCAGGACCAGTGTGGGCACCTAAAGTGCCAGTGGCGCTCGTCGGGGGAGCCCCGCTGCGCGCACCTCTGGCACCCTCCACTCGGCGGGGAATCCACAGGGATCCATTCGCCTTGCCGTGACTGCCACTACAGCACTCCGCCCACTTCCCTGAACTTTACGCTCCGCCATGTGAATGCCGACCCCTGCTCCTTCCATGCCTCCTCCAACGTGGCGTACTGGCTGGATTCGGAGCTGGACTTCCCGTGTGTCCCTGCATACCTGCGGGCATAGGCCGCCTGGGACTGGGACACGTAGTCCCAGACCCTCCACGCCAGTTGTTCTCCTGGGTCGACCGCGGCCTCCGTTGCCTGGCCGCCGAACTCGCTCGGGCGGGGGATCTCCCCCACCTCGCCGGCCCTAAGCCGTACGTACGCCTTGATGTTGGACAGCGTCAGCCTCATCCACTGCGCCAACTGGGGCTTCTCGAGGGCTCGGTTGATTTCCGGCACGCTCAACGGGGGCAAGCGGGGCCCCTCCTTCACTGCCACTCGGGCGAGTTGCTCTCTGAGTTCTTGGATTTCTTTGGCCTGTGCTGCCAGTCGCTCCTCGGCTGGCACCTGCTGGGCCTGATTGGGCTGCTCAACCCCGTCCATGGGTTAACAAAAACAAAGACAGGAAAACTGCCTAAACATTGGAGACGCAAACAAAAGTTGAGACGAGGCACAACTAGTGATCTAATGTTCAACTGGTTCGGACGTGTTTAACTAACTTTTGTTTGTTTCCTTGTCAGGGGCTGGTTGCTTCGGGGAAGGGGTCGAGAGCCAGGGGGGAGGGGTTTAAGGGCTATGTGCGCCTGTGACTGACTAATAGGGTCTCCCCTGATGGGGGGACCCGTAGCAACACACATGAAATGGTGTCCTGCACACCTGAATAGCTGTCCTGCATCCACCAGAACCATGAAAAACCCAATACCGTTGTTAAAAAAAAGTGGTGCGAGAATTGGACCGCAGAACCAGGGGGCGGTTCTTGCGCAAGGCGGTTCCTAGGCACGGGCGGGGGGGTGGGGTACAACCTTTGTGCACAAGGCGCAATACGCCACCATAGATGCCATAGTTGTAGTCTTGGAACCCAAAATGCAATAAGCAAGCAAGAGAGTTCTAAGAAGACCAAAGATCACACTTGGGCACTAAACTATTGTTTAGTGCATAAACAAAGGTTCAACACCAGCCTTGACACCTTGCAGAGCACAACTCATTGTTTCCTCCGTGGACCATTATGCCTGGGCACTCAAATAAAAAGAGAGATTGACAGGGGAGAGAGAGGGTGTGTGTGTGCGCACAGTGCCCGCACAGCGCGCACATGACAGGAAGAAAATGGGGGTTTTTGCTACAATTGGCAATATTCTTGCCTATACAAACCATACTACACCCCCACAACGTTGGACAGCCTGATGTTTGCAAAGGCGGAGCACAAGAATACTGGAACGGAACTTGGGACGGCAGTGACTCAGTGTCGCTAAGACCGGACGAACCGGTAGTAGTATGGACGGGTGCGGTAACTTCCTCTCCGCAAGCATGCGGGACCCCACACAATCACAGACCCGCAACCAAAACCGAGGAATAATCGCTGCAACACGGTTAGGCCAGCCCTGTGACACGCGGACCGGTTTCAAAAAGGAGGGGAGCTCCACGGTGAGGCACTCTTGCAGGGACCTATTCCACCACCGGCGAAGGGGGTGGGCGGGCGGAAGAAGACAGAAAAACTGCGTAAGTATGGAAGTGCAAACAAAAGTTGAAAAAGTCGAAAAAGATACCACGAACCTATGGGAAAGGTTGCACAACAACACATACCAATGCACTAGAAATGAGGGCAAAGCATGCATGCAACTCATATAAATGCATAACAACGCTCGTTGTTACGGGTACTAGGCACTACTATGCAAGTTAGGCATGGTCCTGTACCAACTTTGTGCACAGCGAGCAAAAGCCCTTGGAGAGGTCCAAGGGGGAGTGGGGGAGATGCCTGGGGAGGCTAGTCGGGGGGAACCTACTTTACTCGAAGGGATATGAAACTAGAGATCAAGTGAGCTGAATTTGCCTCCTCCTAATGCGCTTGGGCAGGGCATAGGGTGTAGCAACATTGGGTCCAGCCCCATCCCCCATGTCTCAACCAACCCCGTTACACGCCATGCAGACAAATATTTCCAACAAGTGAGCCAACCAGTTGGGACAACGGTCTGTTTCCAAAAATGGGGTGTTTCCAAAATCTACAGGTTAGACATGTGCACATGTGCAGAAGCGCCAACGAGTTGAGGATGATCAGCCACTGCTAGATGGGCCTGCTGGATCATTGCTCAAAAGGCAGTATTCCTCCAGCAAACTATCTTTTAAGACATTCTTCAGCCCAAGAACACAAACTAATGTAATGTGATGTGACCAGTTGTCAAAAATGTGTTGTGGCAGTTGAACTTCTTCTTCGGTGGCGAGATCTGTGACACCAGTTTCCAGCGGTGTTGGAAGTCTTTGTCGGTCCAGGGCTCCTACTCCACCTCCTGGAGCCATTCCATCAGCCACTCAGTGGCTGGTGGAATGGACCCGTCCAGTTCGCCCAGTTGGATGAAGGATCTATACAGGTTCGGGTTTGGTGTTTCCACAACATGGGCCTGTTCAGTGCACTAAACTGTTTCCAAAAATGGGGTGTTTCCAAAAATGGGGTGTTTCCAAAAATGGGGTGTTTCCAAAAAGTATGTGGGGGGGTTTACACCTGCGCGTTCAATGTTGCGCTCCAACCTTTCCCTTTTGAGAGGTGCACCATAGCCTCATAACCACTCAGACCACACACGTAGGCCTGCATGCATACACGGATCTGTGCCATCCACATGCCCTCCCTCGCCGTCCTTGCGCAAGCACGCTGAAAGTCAGGAAAACGACGGTCAGACCAGGTCCAGCGCTTAGACAAGCCTGTGCTTGCGCTCAGCCTGCAGTACCAAAAGAATGCATGTGGCAAACACCTGCCCATACCTCACCCTAACCACAGTGGTCGCAACAGGGCACTAGAACACAATGTGCAGGCGAATTTTAGCATGTTCTGGGCGTCCTCACTGCCCATCAGGGGCATCAGGAGCTGTGGAATAGGAGAAGGGATATTTCAGGGGGGAGGGGGATATGAGCCAAGCTGCCCATCTCACCACATAGTCATACTCTGGGGGCGTTGTCGCACGGTGCGCGCACGGTGCGCGCACGGTGCGTGCACGGTGCGCGCACGGTTCAATGTTTTTGGGATGGTTGCCCAACTTGTACCCCGTTGAATGGCCCCCATAGAAACACACCCAGGGTCCTGATTTCTGCACCTTGCAGTCCATACTGGCATACCAGGATTCTTCAATTTTTAGTCTGATGCTTGTCACAGGTTCCAGGGTCCTATTTTCTGCACCCTGCAGCCCCTATTGGCGTACCGGGAATTTTTTTTTTGAATCTGATGCTTGTCACAGGTTCCAGGCTCCCAATTTCTGCACCTTGCACGCACCTCCGTAACAAACCGTGCACAGGCGACAACACAAGCGACAACACTGGTTGGGTTACGGGAATTTCAATTTCATCCGCCACAGCATTCTGGCTCATGATCATCAATTCTAGGGGCTTCAGCTTCCACTTCAGGTAATTGGGGCTCCAGCAAAGCGTCCATTGGCGCCTCATGGTGCACAGGTTGGGGGGAATCGGGGCTCTCAGCAGTCACAATTGCAAACTCCAACCGCTCCTCGGGTGCATGCTCGTACAAGACCTCTTCACCACCCAATTCGTACCGAATAGAGACGCGACGCCCACCTCTTGGAGAAGGGTCAACGACAGTGGCCGACACCCTATCCCCATTGGAGCGGTGGTAGTACACAGGCAGTCCGGCGACAAGCCAGGGCAGCTCAGATTCAGGCATTGTGGATCTGGTGGACACAGAATACGCAAAAGGACGCACGGTGCGCGCACGGTGCGCGCACGGTGCGCGCACGGTTCAGGCAACACCCCCTCTAGGCTCAGGCTACGCTCTGTGCCCCAAAATTTTGAAGCTAGCAAAGAGGACGAGCGAGTGAAGAGGCACACACCACAACATATCCATCCAAATCAATTTCCAACATGTGGGCGACTCTCCCCCCCCTCCCCATGCACGGTGCTGGATATCACAGCAGACGGCCGGGGAGGGATCGAAGAGTCAACCTCTAGGCGTCTGGCCAGGCTGCGTCGCTATCACAGTCAACCATTCTGCGATTTAGGCTGACAAGGTCGTTGGGACAGCTGATGGAAAGAGAGCCATTTAAAACTATGCAACTGATTATCCACGACAAACATTCTTGGGAACGCAGTCACCTGTTCCCAGCCTCAGTGTAAAGCGAAAATCATACAGCAAAACGATTTTCACCCAGCTGTCGGTACAAGCAAGTCCATATGGCAATGCTGGGGCACGCGCATTCTGCTCCTGCACGCAAATTCTGCTGTTACCCTCCCCCCCCCTTGCAAAGTCCCGGGGTAGCGCGCGACGGTCTCCCGGGTGGGGGGGGGAGACGGTCACCAAGTGACGGTGTCCCGGGGGGGGGGGGGAGATTGCAAGGGTATTTCAAGGCAAACTGTTGCCCTTCAACTCAATGGTGTGCTTTGAAAGCGGCTCCAAGCTGACCGGCGGTTATCTAGAAAAACATGGAAGTGACGGTGTCCCGGGGGGGGGGGGGACTTTGCAAGGGGGGGGACTTTGCAAGGGGGGGGGGGGGTATAAGACACCTCCATTCCAACAAAGCCGGCAGCATTGACAAAGGGATCCTGCACAGACAGGGCGGTCCTTTCAGAAAAGCGCCAAACAACAACCCTTCGGAAAAAGTATTTTTCCCAAAGGTCATGCGTGTCAGTGCAGAGGGAGCGTGTAGCAGCACGCAACACAGGGTACAGAATTGTTTGCTGGATACACCATGTTGCTGATGGCACCCCAACCAAGCTAGTGCGGTCCCTCGGAAAAATTTCTTGTGCTGCGGCATGCTGCGGCATGCTTCAGCCTGCACTTGTGGGTACCTACACTTCTGTGTCAAGTTGAACTCACATGCAAGAGACAAATCCCTGTGGAACTCCTGGTCTGCAGTGCCTTTGGCAAGCATGTCACCCAACAGGGATTTGCTTGTTGCTTGTTTCTTTGCGGGGGGTGGGCTGCACTCAGGTTCAGCTGGCTCTGACCGTGGGACGTTGACAACTTCTGGTTGTCTCCTTGTTCCGCTTGATCCCATCTGATTGGGAAAGTGGTGTGGTTGACTCTTGACTGCCTGTTGTTGGTGCAGATGACTGACTCATGACAACACAAATAAAGACAAACTGGGGAGACATGGGGCAGGCAGAAGGTCTCCCGTGCAAACACAGTAGGAGCAGACAGACAAGGCAAACAGGCTGATGTGGTCCCCAATACCTTCCCCAATGGGCCACTGCAAACCATGTCCTGTGATGCCTTGGTATTTTGAGTATCCTGCAGGACTTGACATGTCAAAACAACACCAAAAAAGCGAAGATCAGTGCAACAATAGAGAGGAACTGACAGGCAGCAAAGTACCCTTTCCAGGAATGGAACCCAGGACCCTTCAATCTGGAGCCCAGTAATTTACCACTGAGCTGCCATCCAGTTCTGACACAACTGTGCAACAAAGGGTTCAGAGTTTCGACGTGGTATGAAAAAAAAAGTCCGCCACGTGAAAATTTTGGGTCGCTGCGGCATGCTGCGGCATGCTGCGGCATGCTGCGGCATGCTTCAAAACCCCCATGTGCAGCTCCAAAAAACAGGTGCTGCGGCATGCTGCGGCATGCTGCGGCATGCTGCGGCTGCACTAGCTTGACCCCAACCCTTCTGCGTGCACAGCGCACAGGGTGCGCACTCAAGGAGGGGGCTGCGGGGCACAAGAGGACCAAAGGGGCGACCCAGAGTTCACATGCGTAAGCCAGGGCGTAGCAGTTTCCCACTGCCTCGTGTGGTTTGAGACTTAGCTCATCCTCACCACATGTCAGACCCGCTAAACGAACGTTCGAACAACATTGCAACATGCTCCGTGTTCCACAGGCCCATACTCATGCACATACTCGTGCCCACAGAGAGGTTTCTGCCACCGGGCAGCTGGGTACACCAACAAGCCACCGCTGTTATCTGGACATGAACGTCAGCAATGTGTGCGGCAAACTCAACGGCAAACCAAATCTAACTCAATGAAGTCACGTACAGGGGGGGGGGGGTTTGCGCCAAGTCAAATTGGCGGTGGTAAATTTCGCTGTGGGAAATTTCGCGGAGCCCCCTGGGTTGAGTGGATACAGTGTGTACTGCCAGTGTGCGAGAATTCGCGGAGAACCCGGAATGTTGCGTGGGACATTTCGCGGTCAAGCTGAAACGCGAAATTTCCCACGCGAAATTAAAGTGCCACGAAAAGTTCCCCCCTCATGTAAGAATGCACTGGGTTCTGTGTTTTTGCAGTTGCTTCGCGCTGCCGCAGGGTTGCTGTGTCTAAAACGAAAGAAATCAAGGTTTGTTACTGATTTCCAATTGCAATCTTTTTGTGATTCGTAAACAAACTCAGAAATACCCCCCCCCCCTTGTAATAGCTACGCAAAAGTACGGGATTAATACAATCCCTACGCCTACTGTAGCTTAGACAAGGGCGTGGCTTGCGCGCAACACATACAACTACCGACACACACATGAGTGAGTGCATGGTATGAGTGCACCTTAACCTCCGCCCAAGTTCCCAAATGCTTGTAAACACAAGAAAGTGTTTGAAACATGAAACTTCAGGTTCACACCCATGTTTCTACAAGCAATGAGGCATGAGAAGCCTACAACCATCCTCATCGGTGTCTGTCCCCAAATGAGAACCGAACTTCAATCAGAATCAGAATTACCAAAATAGTTCAAAGGAAGGAAATCGTATTACCAAAATAGTTCAAATGCTCAAGCTCCGACAACTTCATCCCATTGGGGAAGCAAAGACCCGGAACCACACATCACATCCCAGCAGCGTACGGCTTCACTGGGTGCCTGCAGTGCACGTGTGTGCGAGTGTGCCAAAGCACATCACCAGGCTGACCACTGCCACTACTACAAGACCCAGCACCACACAGCACATCCAGCAGCGTGCGGCGTTCACTAGGTGCCTGGCAGGGAAAGGAGATTGGGGCGTACCATAATACAGCAGTGGGACAGAAACGAAGATTGCCACCAGCAGAGAAGCTGCATGAGGTTTGCAAAACACTTTCGGTGATGATGAAGTGCGATCGAAATGCTGTTCAGTCTGCTTTGGTGCCCAAGGTCTTCTGAGCGCGAGGGGGGGGGAGGGGGGGGGGTCTTCGCATTTTTTTGACAGCACAGGCCGTGACTCCACCGTTGCTCATGTTGCCCGGGGAGAAGGCAGAGGCCTGGACTAAGCAAGGAACCGCAACATGATACTACTCCCTCCGGGGGGGGGCAGGCAAGCGGCTGGAAGGAAGTTCATGCGAGTGCACGGGGACCCCAAAACCATTGACGACCAGAACGATGTAGCACCGTCGCCCCCTTCCCCGCATCCATTCGCTCCCTGTCTGGCCGCCGAAGCCCTGCCTGGGACCGGGGGCTGGGGGTTGTGGAGGCTGCACGCAGTCCCCGCCCACGGGGTCTACAACTCCCTCTCCAATCCGGAAGGGCCGCCCCTGCGTCACAGAGCTGTCCACCCGCAGCCTCTTGGGCATTGTTGTGCACGTCCAACAGACAAAGTGCCCCCCCCCCCCCCCTGGGGCACTCGCCCGGCAGGCAATGCTGCGGATCACAAAAGCGGGTTTCTTGTGTGGCCCTGGGGCCCACCCGGGCCTTTGCCAGCGCGACCGACGGTGGGACAGGGCCTCGTGCAGGAGCAGCATCTTGTACCGGTGGCGGGGGGGGGGGGTCAGGGGCGTTGCAGCAAAGGCCCAGGAATTGGACTTCCGGGTTTGGCCACTCCTCTGGGCCTTTCCGGAGGTTGTTCAGGCGACTGCACAAGGCCAGTGACTACGCACGGCGCGGCACACAGACCCTTTACAAAAGCGTGACCCGTCCTGACGACCATCGACTTCGTCAAGCACCGCCCTTTGCGCGGTCACCGCGACCGCCCGCTGGATCCGTCATTTTTGGAACCGCTGGTTTGACGGTTCCGATTGGGTTTTCAGTTTGTGTGATGTGGTTTTGTGCAGAGGTGCAGAGGGACCCATTTCCCCGTGTGTGTCCTGCAGTCCCGAGTGGACGCGCTGTGGCGCTGCCCAGGGCGCCCTTCCCAGCCCGACCATGAGGCTGAGCAACATGACAAGGAGTGCATATTAAGGAGCCCAGCCCATGGAGGGTGCCGCCCGCGCACCGCGCACACTGCGTCATTGAAATACCCTGGGTTTTACGTCACGCTGCAGAGCATAGCCCCAAGACTTCAAAACGGAGCAACGCGGTGACGTGCGGCGCGCATGCGCATCAGGGTTCACAGATGCAGCCAAACGCACATGCCCTGGTGCACTCTGTGCACGGCGCCCACCGCGCGGGCGGCACCCTCATGTGCTGTCCACATGGATCGCACGTGGATAAAGCTCTCCTTCCTGCCAGCAGGGCAAGAGGCTCCCTCCCCATCCGCCTCAGGCTGAGCACAGACCGCAAGAGCTCAGAGACTGTCGGGGAGGAACCCGGGCACAAGATTGAAAAGCTGGTCCCCCAGCGGTGACCGGGCATGTGCTTGACCTTCGGGGGGGATGGGGTTGACCCTCCTCCTTGCCAACAGACATGTGAAAAGCTTTGTGCACTCCCCACCCCCCCTTCAGGGGTCCGTAAGCAAGGGCCTGCTCCACGCAGTCGGCTCAGCACGTCGGCATTTCATGGGCATGACCCGGCACCGTTTTGCCGTCCACCGCCATGCCACAGAGGCCAACGCAGACCTCGGCCGCATGCCGCAGCGAGGCCTGCACCGAGGGACCGGAGGGATCGTGCGGTGCAGTGCGATGGCCCCGCCCTCGGACAGGCGCTGCTGCGGGACGGGTGGCCAGTGCCCCGTGCGTGCCCCCCGAATGCCATGCTTTGCAGGCCATCAAAGGGCTGGACGGGGGCCGTGCAGATCATCGTTGAGGGCAACAAGTGGGAGATGTGCATTCCCTCGGGACTGGCGTACGGCGAGCGCAGCTCCCGGCCGACTGCCAAAGCCGCCGGATTTTTTTTTGGTTGCGCAATTGCTCTCTGGGTTTATCAGGTCTTTGCTTACCAACGGGAAGGGGGGGGGGGCGGGTCGAATGAGAAGGGCACCCACCCACTTTTTGGCTGGAGGCACAGCTCTTGGCCTACCCCTATGGGGGGGGGGGGGCGGCAGGGAAGTATCAGAAGGGGAGAGGGGGTCTGAAGGGGGGAGGGAGGGGGGGGGGGGTTCGGGCGGACCCCCCTCCTCCTTCGGTCCCCCTAGGTCCCCGCCGAAGGGGGGCCGAAAAATTTTTAAGCGTAAATCCTCTTGGCACCGAAGGCGCCGAAGCAAAATTTTGGCTGTCAGCCTCAAAACATTACAAGAGGAGGAGGGTGGGGGGGAGGGGGTCCAAGGGGAGGGAGGTAGGGGGGGGGGTCAGGGGAGGTACCCCCCCTCCTCCTACGGTAAACGGCCGTTCTAATGCATCACTTGGGGGGGGGGTCAACCTCAGGAGGCACCCACACACCGAACTACCCCCCCCCCCCCTTGCAAAGTCCCGGGGTAGCGCGCGACGGTCTCCCGGGTGGGGGGGGAGACGGTCACCAAGTGACGGTGTCCCGGGGGGGGGGGGGGGAGATTGCAAGGGTATCTCAAGGCAAACAGTGGTACCCTCCACTGACGCAAGCAAAGAGAACACGTGTGAAGCGACTTTCGCGTTGATGCGGTGCCAATGTGTTTCATCCAACACAAATTTTATTGAGGATCCAAAGGAACGGTAAAGAACTTCTGAGTACGAGAATAACACACTTTGAATTGTTGCACATGCTCGGTTTGCATGATAGGCACGGGGTGTGTCGCACTAGCCCTGCACCCTGCAGCCCCTGCTGGTACACCAGGAATTTTTAATTTTTGCTTGATTTGTAGTACTGGGAAAGCAATGCAAGGCCATGCGTAAAGCAGATGGGCAACACAAACCAGCACAATTCATGTTAACTAGAAAAAGATGGAAGTGACGGTGTCCCGGGGGGGGGGGGGGACTTTGCAAGGGGGGGGACTTTGCAAGGGGGGGGGAGGGTACCAAGACCACATAAGGGAAGAGGCAAAGAAAAAATTCTATTGCCTTCGGCAGTGCACCTCGAAGAGAGGTTGACAGTCAGCCAATCAGTCCCTGAGCCAGCAAGCAGGCACTCAGACAGATACACACAGTTTTGGTTTTTTTGTCAGTGGCATATGCGGCCCCAAGCAGCAGGGAGGCCAGTCACAGCAGTGAAGGCA